>CM036769.1:7125000-7583387 GCA_020796225.1 Arion vulgaris
AATCACCTCGGTGAAGTTTTACTACACTGAGCAGGTTTTGAACTTGCAGTTGAACTTCTGGAAGATCAACTTGAACAGCTCTTGTTGAGACCCACGATGCCATGCTGAGCTGGTATGGTTTCTGGCACATTCATTAAAATCTTTGTACTTTGTACAAGGAGTAGTAATGAAAGTAACATTATTTGACTATTTTCAAGCAATCCAGGGGGATCAAGTGCCCCCTTGCCCCTGCCCCCTTGCCCCCTGCGGGCGCCCATGCCACGAGGTATGAAAGGGTTCCTTTACTTTTTTTTTACTTACTAGATCGTAACCCTTCTTTTCGGTTCAACGAACACCGTAAATCTTGAGAACATGTGACTTTTCTGTCAGCGCGCGGAATTTAACCGCACTCACTGGGGGCTTGCCACCTGTCATCCAACGCGATACGAACACGCTGGGCAGACGGGCCTACATTGAGATAAGGAACCCAATAAAAAGTATCCTGATTGTTTAATAAGGGGAATGAACCGATTAACGTTGGAGCGAGAAGAGAGTAGATTATCTCCCCGTCACACAGACTTCGTGATTATGCATGTTCTAGGTATATATATATATAATGCAGTGGTTTGGACATTTAATGAGAAATGAAATACAACCAACCATTAATAACAGCATACAATAAAAAGAGATCGTGTACTAGAGCTTGGGAAGACCAAGAAAAAGATGGATAGGCAATATCAAGACCATACTACATAAACATGGATATAACACAACAAGGGTGACTCATCTGACCCTAGAACGTAAATTAAAGCTCCCATCCCTACGCTTAACGGCAAGAGTGGACACGACAGTCAACTACATCTTCCACCTGGGAATAGACAATAGACAATATATACATAATAACATTTTCCGAACACTTTTTAGGACCTAGGGTATGAAGTCACTTCACACTTCTAGAACTTAGTATGCGAGAGGTAGAAGGGCCAAGTTCTTTTCTCATGTGTGGAAAATCTAGTGGGGGATTGAACCCACAACCCTCTTGTGACTGAGTCGACAGGTGAACGCCCATGACTTACGCTAATCTGTCCTACATGTTATTACTATTTTCTTCACACTTCTCCTAGGAAGCATAGATCTGCTACCAAGCCTTCCAAGCCTGCCTATCTCATCTTCTTCACACTTCGCCCCTAGGGAAGCATAGATTCACCAAGGCTTCCAAGCCTGCCTTCTCATCTTCTTCACAATTCGTCCCTAGGAAGCATAGATCCTCAACCAAAGCCTTCCAAGCCTGCCTATCTCATCTTCTTCACACTTCGTCCCTAGGGAAGCATAGATCCTCTACCAAAGCCTTCCAAGCCTGCCTATCTCATCTTCTTCACACTTCGTCCCTAGGGAAGCATAGATCCTCAACCAAAGCCTTCCAAGCCTGCCTATCTCATCTTCTTCACACTTCGTCCCTAGGGAAGCATAGATCCTCAACCAAAGCCTTCCAAGCCTGCCTATCTCATCTTCTTCACACTTCGTCCCTAGGAAGTGAAAAGCAAGATCCTCTACCAAAGCCTTCCAAGCCTGCCTTCTCATCTTCTTCACACTTCGTCCCTAGGGAAGCATAGATCCTCAACCAAAGCCTTCCAAGCCTGCCTATCTCATCTTCTTCACACTTCTCCCCTAGGGAAGCATAGATCCTCAACCAAAGCCTTCCAAGCCTGCCTATCTCATCTTCTTCACACTTCGTCCCTAGGGAAGCATAGATCCTCAACCAAAGCCTTCCAAGCCTGCCTATCTCATCTTCTTCACACTTCTCCCCTAGGGAAGCATAGATCCTCAACCAAAGCCTTCCAAGCCTGCCTATCTCATCTTCTTCACACTTCTCCCTAGGAAGCATAGATCCCACCAAAGCCTTCCAAGCCTGCCTATCTCATCTTCTTCACACTTCTCCCTAGGAAGCATAGATCCCAACCAAAGCCTTCCAAGCCTGCCTATCTCATCTTCTTCCCACTTCCCCTAGCATTCTGCAACCCCTCCAGGCCTCTATTCATCTTCTTCACACTTCGTCCCTAGAAGCAGACCTCTACCAAAGCCTCAAGCCTGCCTATCTCATCTTCTTACACTTCTCCTAGGGAAGCTAGATCCCAACCAAAGCCTTCAAGCCTGCCTATCTCATCTTCTACACTTCTCCCCAAGGAAGCATAGATCCAACCAATTCAAGCTCCTATCTCATCTTCTTCACATTGTCCCTAGAAGCATAGATCCGCAACAAAGCTTCCAAGCTGCCTATCTCTCTTCACATTCTCCTAGGAACATAGATCCAACCAAAGCCTTCAAGCCTGCCTATCTCATCTTCTTCACTTCGTCCCTAGGAAGCATAGATTCAACCAAAGCCTTCCAAGCCTGCCTATCCATCTTCTTCACTTCCTAGGAACATAGATCCACAACCAAAGTCAAGCCTGCTATCTCATCTTCTTCACTTCGTCCCTAGGGATAGATCCTCAACAAAGCCTTCAAGCCTGCCTATCTCATCTTTTCACTTGTCCCTAGGAGCTAGATCCTACCAAAGCCTTCAGCCTGCCTATCTCATCTTCTCACTTCGTCCTAGGAGCATAGATTGCAACCAAAGCCTTCAAGCCTGCTTCAAGACCATCTTTTCCAGATCTCTCAGTCTCTCCCCATTTTCTTGCATTCTGTCTCCAACTCCCATCTCCAGAGTGTTCCTCTTGTGGGGTTCTTCTTCTTCTTCCTTGGGTGGCGATCTATGAATTTCCCTCGTTGTTATTTCTGTAGCTACCTAGTGTGTTTTACAAGGTGGGGTAGCTAGCCCCACGCCCAACCTCCTTAGCCACCTCTTACGACATGCGGTGCAGGTAATAGTGATTCTATTCTTTAACCCCAATTTGGGCCCCGGTAACCATTTCCAGCGATTATTTAGATAGAAAATACAACAAAAAACATGAAGTTATCTTACGCAATTTTAAATTGAGGATATTCGTAATCAGTTGTTTGAAAGTATCGACACAACAATATCCATCTCCACTAAAACAAAGTTCACGATACTCTGCCTCAAAATGAAATCTGTGTTGTTGTATGGCTCGGAAACGTGGCGAGTCACCAAGTTCAAGACACAAAGTCACAGACACAAAGTCACAGACACAAAGTCACAGACACAAAGTCACAAATAAGATTCAGACCTTTGTAAATGTATGTCTTCGGCGTGTTCTTAAACTAAGATGATATGACAAAGTGGTCAACACAGACCTGTAGATAGGAAGAGGACAGGAACCCATGACGATCCATGACGATCCATGACGATCCATGTTACATGGAGTAATCTTATATCTTATATAATGTTGTATCTGACTCTCAGTCGATGCTTCACAAGATCCAAAAGGACAGGTTTCGGTAGGAGATGAAATCGTGTATAGAAGTTTCTAACCTCCAGCGGCTTACGTGGATATACTGTCCTGGGCGTGCGGGTGTTTACGGTAATGAGAGAGTGGACAGGCTTGCATCAACAGCATCGATTGTTGGGGAGTTGAAGATGGATAAGGGGGATGTTCTTCGGTCTCTTCGCGATTGTCTGTTGGATGGGGACACTAGAATCGATATTGAATCGATCAAGCGATTTCGGCAATTTGGAGTTACCCGTTGTTCAAGTATAACTGGATGCCAGAGGTGCAGTGTGAGAGGTGTGTTTAATCAGTGAGCCACAGGAACCATCAGTATGCATAATAATTCATCTCGTACCGTTATACGTTACATAGGGCCTGCAAGTAATTGCTCCATACCGCTCTATCCTGGACAACTCGCTCAATCTCCTCCATGGAACTGAGACCGATATTTCTTGTCTCTCTTAGCAAAGTTCGTTTCAGGGTCCCCCTAGGTCGTATTCTCTTTTTTGAACCCTGTGCATCCCACTTCAATACCTGCTTTGATATTTGTATGCATACTCTTCGATATCTGTTGGGGAGACTGAGCACCTATGTGTCTGCCCGGTGTGCAATGACGTCAGTTTAGTAACCAATAACAAATAACCAAATGAGAAAATGATGTGTCTGGAATACCCTACGGAAGATACAGTCGAGTATGACTAGACAAGAGTTTGAGTGGAATCTGCAAACAAAAACGAAAAAGGGTACATCCTAAACAGATCTGGAGACCGAGTCTTCTGGAGGAACTAGAAGAAGATGGGCTGTTCTGGATGTCATAAAGAAAACCAGGAAAAGTGTCCAACAGCTGTTGAGATTCTATGCTCCACGAGAAGCGTAAATGAATAAGGGAAGTAAGTCACAACGTAATAACACTTATTTTGTGAATTTCTATATCAGCGTTTCCCAAAGTGGGCGGTACCGCCTCCAGTGGGCGCTGAAGCATTCTAGGGGTGGGGGCGATAGTGGGTTGAGAAGAATTTGGGGGTATTCAGACGATTAAGAAATTAATAATAAATATTTTTAAAAAAAATTATTTTCGTGATTTTGCTACTGAATAATCATTTTAAATTTGTATTCTGCATTTAAATTCATCTTATGCCCGTCTTACACGATCCATTTTTTCACCAATTTTCTATTTCATACATATAATCATTTGAAAATTGACCATGTATTACAGAAATATATATCAATTTTCTATGTCAAAGAGAAAATAGAGCATGTATATATGTGGGTGGGGGCGTTGGCAAACTGTTATAATGTAGAGGGGGCGTTACAAAGTTTATGTTGTGTTAAGTGGGCGGTGGGTTGAAAAAGTTTAGGAATCTATGACCTATATCATCTTCAAGTCACAACATTATAACACTTATTTTGTGAACACCTATATCATCTTCATGTCTTGCTTTATACATACAACATTCACAAATGATCCCCCATTGGTGGTCAGTCTGCTGTCTGCATTTCTACCCATGGCATCTCATGTCAGTCCATACTCTTTCATTTCTCTTAACACGGTAATTCCAGGTTATTTGTTTTTGTCTGTTCCATTTCCCTCTTTTCCTCTGCTGTCAATCGAAGAGGTGTTTTTGCTAAAGTGCCTGGTGGCATTTTAAACACATGACCAAGAAACCTCTACTTTTTTCTCTGATGGTAGTTGCCCGAGATCTGCAATTAGTTGTTTTTTGTCTTAAATTCCTCATATGTGATCTTATTTGGTCACAATTCTGGCAAGATTTTCTGAATTAATTTTATTTTGGCGATATAATTAGATTGAATTAATGTATTGATTTGTGTTTCGTTACTTGTTTAATGCGAAAGTAACTCATTGTATACCATTAACCGTTATAGCGGCTAACGAATATTTGAGAAAATCACAACTTCAGTCATATAGCGAATTTTTACACAGAGCACTTTCTTTCTTAGTTCATAGTTCATAAGTACGGTTCCAACTTCACTGCAACGGGTCACCCCATAATTTCTCCATTCTTGTGCCAATGAAAATCACACGAAATGCTAACAACTATGAAATGTTTCCTGTGTGAACTAATTCCAGAATGAAACAGCCGCGTACCGCCACAAAAAGCAACCTGCACCGCATAAAATGCACATGGCCGTCGCTAATGTAGCAACACAAAACTGTTCATCACTTGAATTACAATTCATGTCGAAGGGAACATCAATCACGACAAAATCCAGCTTTCAGTACTCGCAATGTAACTGCATACGACAGATTGAGCTTGTTCGTCATAACCGCTGTCCGCCATTTTCTGAATACACACAACAAACGCACGGTTGACACAGCAAAAGCATTCCATGTAACAGTCACAGCTCACAGCGTTGCTCAAGCACTAACTCAGTAGCTCGGCAAACGAAACCGGAAAATACCCGACCAAACATGACGGAAATGCGCTAGCAAAGTCGTGTTCTGAATCAAACTGTCCTGACTCTGAATGGCCCTCCCGCATTCCGCCATTGCTGGCCAGATTTCTTTCTCTTTGTATTAAACCTTCCATGATTGCGGAGTCGTTATGGTAAAGTGGTTAAGACGGGTGTCTGTCGTTCTGATGCTTGTGAGTTTGAATCCAAACTTAGTAACAAGTGCAATATTTGTATGAGATCCCTAGTATCGTTCCTGCTATTAAGTAGCCCATGAATTGTCTCTGTTATCTCTGAGATCCACCTTTTGCGTGGACAGCCTTTTGCTTGGTATCCACTGACATCGGAGTGAAATTTCTCTTGATGGTGCACTGTCTGTTGGTAATGTGCTTATGGCGCCGAACAATTTAATTTGTTGTTTCTTGATGAAGTTCAGTATTGATGTTGTACCCACTTTTTTTTACTGGTGTCTTAATTTCTAAGCCGGTCTCTTCTTGTTAATCCCAGCATTCTGCGTAGACCCTTCATCTCTGACTAGTTTTCTTCTGTTATTTGTTGTCAGCATCTAGGTTTGGCACTGGTAGTATAATGTAGAGGATAAGATTGTTTTGAACATTGCTCTTTTTGTGTTCATGGTGACAAGATTGCATTTTTAAATTGGCGACATTTGTCCTGTCTTCTGATTTGCTTTGTTGCATCTATGTTGGATTTTGTTAGTTATTATTACTGTTATTTTGTCCTTCTCTTTTTTTTTTTTTTTTTGCCGCTAGTCGTAGCAGGTTTTGCTGATGATCGGTTTCCGAGATAATGTACTCTCGGTCGCTTTATATGCTGTGGTATTGTGTAGTTTTAAGATATCTGCAACTCCATCAATCCATCTTTTTCTTGGACTACCCCTTTCTCTTGATGATTCCATTTTCAGGTTGTACGCTCTTGTAACTGCTGTATTCGGGTTTAATCTCACCAAGTGGCCTAATCATTTGAGTCTCTGTGTTTTTATGAATCTGACAGCAGGTATTGTTTCTACTGTTCTTCCAATTTCCTCCGTTATTATTCCGTCTGCTGAAGAAATATTCCCTAAGTATGTCAAGTATTTGACTTGTTTTAATGGGCGTTTGTTGATGGAGATATGCCCGTCTGCCCAGCGTGTTTGTTGCGCGTTGGACTACGGGTGACTATCCCTCTGTGTGTGCGGGTTCAATTCCGCGGATGGCAGAAAAAGCCACAGATTCCCCAGATTTGCGGTGTTCGTGGCACCGAACCGAAGGGTTACGATGTCCATGGCACCGAGCCGAAGAGCTGAAAAGCTCAAGTGCTTTGGATCGGAAAAAAAAGATGGAGATATTGGTAGTGAAGCTGCAACTATATTGAAGATACAGTTACAATAAATACAATACAAAACTCCTCCCTGTAGTGCTCGGGCCGCAAGAGAAGAAGACGATACAAAAACTTTGCCGTGTGGTGCGGAACCCAAGAGAAGAAGAAAAAATATACAAAAATTCTGCCGTGTGGTGCCGGTGCCCGCAAGAGAAGAAGAAGAAGAAGAAAACAAAAACTTTGCCTGTGGCCGAGCCCGAAAGAAGAAGATATACAAAAACTTTGCCCGTGGTGCCGGTGCCCGCAAGAGAAGAAGACGATACAAAAACTTTGTCGTGTGGTGCCGGTGCCCGCAAGAGAAGAAGACGATACAAAAACTTTGTCGTGTGGTGCCGGTGCCCGCAAGAGAAGAAGACGATACAAAAACTTCATCAGATACCAAATTCATCAGCTTCAACGGAAACTACAACACAGAGAAGTAATTAGGTTAAAATTGGAAAGCCAGTTTGCCTGGACAAGAGTCATTGATTTTGAAGTAGGACTTCCTGCTCAGGGAACATTTTGGTTTTGTTTTAAGGCCTTGACAAGTTTGTTGAGCACGTGACAGGAAATGATTGCAAAGAGGATATTTTACTTTTTCAATTCTCTCTACATCCACTACGTGTTAAACCACTATATGTGGTCTGTATGTGATTTGCAGCCCGCCTGCCCAGCGTGTTCGTAGCTCGTTGGACTACGGGTGACTATCCCTCTGTGTGTGCGGGTTCAATTCCGCGGGATGGCAGAAAAAGCCAAAGATTCCCCAGATTTACGGTGTTCGCGGCACCGAACCGAAGGGTTACGATGTCCATGGCACCGAGCCGAAGAGCTGAAAAGCTGAAGTGCTTCTGGATCGGAAAAAGAAAGAAAAATGTGATTTGCTAGATGTTAAACCACTCTATGTAGTCTGTATGTCTTCTTCTCCTTCTTCTTTACGTTCGTTCTTTACAACCAATTTTAATCACTCTTTGTGATATGTTTGATCTTTGCCAAGACGTGTATACGTTGCACATTGCTTTGGTAGGCCCCTAAACGCATAGATTTCTATACGTTTGTTGGTCGCAGTGGTACTATTCTTTGCTTCTATTGCGGGTCCCGGCACTACATGGGCGTCCCTCCCTCCAACATTCCACCTACTTACCTTGTGGGTGTAGCTATAGAGTATCCAGTGGCGGTTCGTCATTAAGAGCCAGTTGGGCCCGTCCCCACCAATAATCGAAAGGGGAATAACTTCCCGGAATCGTAAATAGTTTTTAAAAAATTTTTTTCCAAAATGAGTGTCTGGCCCACCAAGAAAAATGACCACGAGCCGCCACTGATAGTATCCCTGTTTACTCCCCTAACTCTCCACCATCTAATAAAACGTGCGATCTGCGCCAGTAACAACAGTGATAAAAGAAGTCATCAGTTATATTCGGGTCTCGCCTAGCGATCATCCAATGTTACTGAAAACAAATATTACGTTCCCCAGTTTGTAACAGGTGGGTACATTATCTACATAGATTACCACCTCCCTTGAACTGTTTCTCACAGGCGTCATCATATCACCTGTCATGACGTGTCAGTCTTAACGGCACCGTTTTCGCCCGTCCGACCATCGTGTTCGTAGCGCATTGGACTACGGTTGACTATCCCTCTGTGTGTGCGGGTTCAATTCCGCGGGATGGCAGAAAAGGCCACAGATTTCCCAGATTTACGGTGTTCGTGGCACCGAACCGAAGGGTTACGATGTCCATGGCACCGAGCCGAAGAGCTGAAAATCTCAAGTGCTTCTGGATCGGAAAAAACAAAAAAACGGCACCGTTTGTTTTAACACGACTTCAAGCAGATTACTCATCTTCTTCTTCTGTGATAAACTTCTGCAATGCGAGTACTCCAGTATTGATAATAAACAGGGCAGTGCGCTTGATGTCTTCACCTGTCCCTATAGTTTGTTTTAAAGGGACGTTTCTGTTGGTCAAATGTCCATTCTCTCGCTGCTCAGGCTGGGGCAGTCTTGCAGGATGTGCTTTGGGGACTGCTTTAGTGCTCCACAGGTGCAGGCAGCCAAGTCACTGAGAGCCATTCAATGAAGGAGTGCTCTGAGACCGCTGTGTCCCGTTTTAAGTCTGAAGACTGTGGTCTGCACTTTTCTGTTTCTGTTTCTTTTTTCTTTCTTTTGTCCTTCTCTGCTTTTTGCATCTAGGGTAGCAGGTTTAACTGGTGATCGGTTTCCGAGATAATGCACGCTCGGTCGCTTGATATGCTGTGGTATTGTGGAGTTTTAAGATGTCTGTAACTCCAGCAACCCATCTTTTTCTTGGTCTGCCCCTTCCTCTTGATGATTCCATTTTCAGGTTGTACGCTCTTGCAACTGGTGTATTCGGGTTCATTGTGACCAAGTGGCCAAACCATTTGAGTCTCTGTTTTTCAATAAATGTAATAGCAGGTGTTGTTCCGACTGTTCTTCTAATTTCCTCATTTCTTATATGGTCTCTTCTTGTTTTATTTACTGCTTTCCTCAAGCATATCATTTCGCATGTGGTAATTTTCCTGTCTTGTTCTTTTGTCAGTGGCCATGTTTGGCATCGTAGCACAGTGTTGGTATAAAGATTGCATTTATAATATGTCTTTTAGTCTCTACTGGAATTGCTGGGTGTTTCAAGATTGGGGTAAGCTGGTATTATACACTTTTCTGTTAGTGTATATATATCTTGCCGTAATATGGGTTGTATCCTCCGTTTGTTCTTCTCCATATAAATACATACATACATACGTGCATACAGACGAGTGCCATGCTATGATACAGAGAGGCAGGCGTATCAGGCGGCATAAGCAGTGAAATAAAAAAAAATCTAATTGAAGGTTATTTTAAAAAAAACACATTTAAGGGGTGGCATTTTGAAGATTTGCATCATACTTAGAAAATATACCGCACGGCCCTGATACATACACACCCATCGTTGGACATGATGGTACATATCTACACCGAATAAAAAAAGCACCGTCTCTGCGCCACGTGATATTTATAGTAATACCGTGTAAGGCCCGTATTCTTCATTGACCATCGGCACACGATGAGTGATTTGGTCATCATCAAGCTGTCTGCCATTACTAACAGTGGTACCTAATTGTGGTTAGGTCGATCTGACAGCCGTTACGGTCGGAAAAGAAACTCCGTTCCGCTGGATGCAAAGCTAGACGCAGAGCACAAGTTGAAGACAAATCAGTCTCCCTGCTCCCAGTGAACCTTTGCCATTGAACAAGCATCAGTTATTTGTTTGATGCATGCAATGGGAACGATCATTGACTTCCTTTGTCGAGCCTTGTCCTAAAGAAGAAGGAGAAGAAGAAGACACGCTGTAGTTATTTGAAGAGAGCCATAATAGAATGCGTGACTCCTGGAATACAAAACAGGGGACGACTAAGACGAAGGTTACTCTCTCTCGCGATCACCGCACAGACCGATGTACCAGACCTCTCCATAAATTATATTCATGTGGAAATCTGATTCATGCAGCTTTGGCATTGGTGTGTTTACGTCACATCTTCAGCACCATTTGGAGCTCTGGTGCTTATCCTTCTTCGATGTGTCCGGTTACAGCCAGCGTTTACTCGGTTCGCTCTCCGTTCTGTAGCCATCTAGTGTTTTTACGGTGTGGGGTAGCTAGCCCCAGACCCTACCTACTTAGTCACCTCTTACGACATGCGTGGCAGGTAACAGTATTCTTGACACCCCAATTTGGGCCCCAGTAACCACTCGGGCAAGACGAAGGTTACAACAAGTCACTACTGAAACATTTAACATGGGAAAGAGGTGGCAGGAGAACAAGCAAAAGATGAAAGTCTTTCAGGCATGTTGTGAGGAGAACGACGTTCTGCAACGGATATGATTCATGTAGAGAGCCTTCCTTTGCAACCATTACATATCTCACTTTCTCTCTCTCTTTCTCTCTCTCTCTCTCTCTCTCTTTCTTTCTTTCTTTCTATATGCACACATTCTACACAACAGCATATCCTAACAAGATTCAGTTTCCATTTCTATTGCTAATTATGTGTACAAATTGAATCTAACTCAATAAATGACTCATATTTATTTCTTCTACCAACGGGATAGTGTAGCGATGTAGCGCATAGAATGCTCGCTGTCTGAGCTCAGCACAAGTGAGAGGTGCAGGTTTATTTTACGAAGCAGATGATATACTGAGAGCCGCGGTAGCGTAGTTGTTAGTGAACTCGTTTCTCAAGGCTGGTGGTCCGGGTTCAACTCCCGCAGTGTGCGGGAAATTTTTCCCGACCGTGACGGCTCTCAGGTCGACCCAGCCTCAACTGGGTACCAGGCATGCTCTGGGAAAGTAAAGGCGGCCGGTGTGATGCTGACCACATCACCCATCGTGTGCCGACGGTCAATGAAAAATATATGCCTAACACTGCCCTATATACCACAAGGTATGAAAGGGTTCCTTTACTATTTCTACTTACTTAGATGGTCTACTAGTAAGATAGCGGAACCTGTGGCAGTTGCAACCTTATATTATATTGGTACCAAACAGATTTATTGGTATTAGTAGTGTTAGAGGTGGTGTCTGTGGCGTAGGGGATAGTGGCTCGGTCTATTAACCCCGACGTTCTGAGTTCGATCATGCTGCAGATAATTTGGTTGCAAATTGTTTCGCGTGGATTTTTACGAAAGGACGATGACATCACCCGTTCAGAAAGCAATGGCAAACTACTGAACGTAATAATGCCTAGAAAAATCACAAACAACTTTAAAAAGCTGGGGTTGATTCGCAAAGTCCTGTAAAGGATATGCAATTAACTTTAGTAGTAGTAGTAGTAGTAGTAGTAGTAGTAGTTGTTGTATTAGGGATAGCAGTAGTATTAGAAGGAGTAGTAGCAGTAGTAGTGATAGTAGTAGTAGTAGTAATATTAGTAGTAGTAGTTGTGGTGGTCATATTAGTAGTAGTGGTGGTAGTAATATTAGTAGTAAAAGTAGTATTGGAAGTAGCAGTAGTAGTATTGGGAGTAGTAGTAGTAGTAGCAATAATATTAGTAGTAGTAGTGGGAGTAGTGGTAATAGTAGTTATATTTATAACATATCTCAGATAGTAGATGGTTAAACAACGATGGGTCGGTTCAACGTGGTGAGAATTTCGGCTGGGGTTTCTTGGCTAATGCGCATGGTAGGGTTGTTGCAGAGCGAAGTGGGGCATACAGAACAACTACTTCTAGTATGAGGATGGAGGTTGAGGCCGTTACTGCTGCCCTCCATTGGCTCTCTAGGACTTCATTTACTGGGGCAGTTGTTGTATCTGACTCTCAGTCGATGCTTCACAAGATCCAGAAGGACAGGTTTCGGTATGAGTGGATGTCGTCTATAGAAGTTTCTAACCTCCAGCGGTTTACGCGGATATACTGTCCTGGGCATGCGGGTGTTTAATGAGAGAGCGGTAGGCTTGCATCAACAGCATCGATTGTTGGGGAGTTGAAGTTGGAGTTGGATAAGGGGGATATTCTTCGGTCTCTTCGCGACTGTCTGTTGGATGAGGACACCAAAATCGATGTTGAATCGATCAAACGATTTAGGCAGTTTGGAGTTACCCGTTGTTCAAGTCGAACTGGATGCCTGAGAGGCAGAGTGAGAGGTGTGTTTAATCAGCGAGCCACAGGAACCATCAGTATGCATACTCTTCGATATCTGTTGGGGAGACTGAGCACCTATGGGTCTGCCCGGAGCGCAATGACGTCAGTTTAGTAACCAATAACCCACAACAGTTTGGGTTTAAAAAAGGAAAAGGGTGTACAGATGCAATATTTGCCCTAAGACAAATTAGTGAAAAGACTATAGAACACAAAAATCACATGAATATAGCCTTCATAGACCAAGAGAAGGCATTTGATAGGGTTAACAGAGACATATTATGGGATGTTCTCGAAAACTACGGAATAAAAGGAACACTGCTAGACTGTGTTAGAGCCATATATACAGAAAGTGAAAGTGCCATACGAACAAGCGCCGGACTCACAAATTGGTTTCCAGTAACATCAGGAGTACGGCAAGGATGTGTTTTATCACCTCTCCTCTTTATTATATACATGGATAGTGTCACAAAAATAGACGAAACATCACTGGACGGCAAGGATGTGTTTTATCACCTCTTCTCTTTATTATATACATGGATAGTATCACCAAAATAGATGAAGCATCACTCAACGCAAACCAACAAAATGAACTGCTCTTTGCTGACGACCAGTGTTTATTCCATAATAATATTGAACAGCTTCAAGAACACATAAACGTACTCAACAATAGCTGCCTCAAATACAACATGAAGATCAACATTCAAAAGACAGAAGTCATGACTATAAGCAGAGAACATAAAGATATCAACATACAAATAAATGACCAAACGCTAAAGCAGGTGAGAGAATTCAAATACCTTGGAAGTATCTTCACATCTGATAGTAGACTGGACAGAGAGATCGAAACTAGAATCCAGCAAGCCAACAACATTACATACCAGCTTACCCCAATTTTGAAACACCCAGCTATTCCAGTAGTGACTAAAAGACAGATTATAAATTCAATCTTTATACCAACACTGCGCTACCAGAGCCAAACATGGACACTGACAAAAGAACAAAAAAGGAAAATTACCCACTGTGAAATGAGATGCCTGAGGAAAGCAGTAAATAAAACAAGAAGAGACCATATAAGAAATGAGGAAATTAGAAGAACAGTTGAAACAACACCTGCTATTAGATTTATTGACAAACAGAGACTCAAATGGTTTGGCCACTTGGTGAGAATGAACCGAATACACCAGTTGCAAGAGCGTACAACCTGAAAATGGAATCATCAAGAGGAAAGGGCAGACCAAGAAAAGGATGGGTTGATGGAGTTACAGACATCTTAAAACTCCACAATACCACAGCATATCAAGCGACCGAGCGTGCATTATCTCGGAAACCGATCATCAGTTAAACCTGCTACGCCTGGCGGTAAAAAAAGCAGAGAAGGACAAAAGTAAGAAAAAGAACCAATAACCTCTTTTTAAACAGAACTTTGCTAAGCGGTGCCTTTCATAAAGCGTTAAGGGAGATTAAGAAGAACTAATTGGTTATATACTTAAAAATGCAAGTCTGTGGGGCTAGGCAATGGGTGACGTAGGAAATAAGGTTTTGTGGTTGGAATCCTATTCTTCTTTTCTCCAATCTAGTTTTGCCTCCCAGCGTCAGGATAAGAAGATATTTCTAGAACGAGCATTTGTGTGCGCTTGATAAATAGTGTCTTTCGTCACATTTTGAAGTTCAGTACTGATGTTGTACCCACCTTTTTTCCTGTCTTCATTTCTCAGCTGGTCACTTCTTGTTAATCCCAGCATTCTGCGTAGACACTTCTTGTTAATCCCAGCATTCTGCGTAGACACTTCTTGTTAATCTCAGCATTCTGCGTAGACACTTCTTGTTAATCTCAGCATTCTGCGTAGACACTTCTTGTTAATCTCAGCATTCTGCGTAGACACTTCTTGTTAATCTCAGCATTCTGCGTAGACACTTCATCGGTTCGAATCCTGTGTTTGGTAATTGTTTTTTAGATCTTTTCCACTTCTTCTTCACTGTCTATTTATTCTTCATTATTTCTTCATTATTTTTTCTTTATTTCTTCATTATTTCTTCATTATTTCTTCATTATTTCTTCATTATTTCTTCTTTATTTCTTCATTATTTCTCCATTATTTCTTCATTATTTCTTCTTTATTTCTTCATTATTTCTTCATTATTTCTTCATTATTTCTTCATTATTTCTTCATTATTTCTTCATTATTTCTTCATTATTTCTTCATTATTTCTTCATTATTTCTTCTTTATTTCTTCATTATTTCTTCTTTATTTCTTCATTATTTCTTCTTTATTTCTTCATTATTTCTTCATTATTTCTTCTTTATTTCTTCATTATTTCGTCTTTATTTCTTCATTATTTCTTCATTATTTCTTCATTATTTCTTCTTTATTTCTTCATTATTTATCCCTTATTTCTTCTTTATTTCTTCATTATTTCTTCATTATTTCTTCATTATTTCTTCATTATTTCTTCCTTACTTCTTCCTTACTTTTTCCTTACTTCTTCCTTACTTCTCCCTACTTCTTTATTATTTCTTTATTATTTCTTCATTACTTCTTCATTACTTACTTCTTTATAGCCCAATACTTCTTCCTTACTTCTCCATTGTCCAATACATCTTCACTGTCTATTTGTTGTTCATGAAAGTGGAGAACGCATCTGGGACGCTTTTATGACTTTCTGGATAAGATGAAGAACATACAATGGTAGTGAGAGACTTGATAAGTATGTTTAGGTAGGTCGATGAAGTCGGATCAGGGAAGCTTAGCACTGAATAGGTAAATAGTATTCGTGAATCAGACAGACAGATAGATTGCCCAGATGGCAGACAGAGTGGGCAGTAGCAGACATCAGAACATCAGATAAGTAGAGAGTGGTACAGATAGTATCAGGCAACATGTACTTAAACACACGCATATACATATATTATAGGTCTCTTGATCAATGTGGTTCAGACGTTTGTCTGTCGTTGTGTCTTCTTCTTTAAACTCTTCATATCGATAACTTGTTAAACGACTTTTTGTGATTTGTTTATGATCCAAGCCTCTTCTTCTTCTTCTTCTTTGTGTTCGTTCTTTACGACCAATTTTAATCACTCTTTGTGATATGTTTGATCTTTGCCAAGAACGTGTATACGTTGCACATTGGTTTGGTAGGCCTCTAAACGCATAGACTTCTACACGTTTAGGACACGTGCATCCGATTTCAGCCAAACCTCCTCAGTCGCCTCTTACGACATGCGTGGCAGGTAACAGTGGTTCTATTCTTTCACCCCAAATTTGGGCCCCGGTAACCACTCGGGCGGATCCAAGCCTGAAAGCGATTGTACGTTGTGCCCGCTTTGCGCCTACAAGTAGGTCAGCTCATCCGATTTCTGCGATGCTTTTTATTTACTAGGTAGCTTCCCCAGACCCCTACCTTAACCGCCTCATACGGTATACCTTGTAGGTCGCAGTGTTACTAGTCTTTGCTCTATATGCGGGCCCCGGCAACACATGAGCGCCTGTCGTTGTGCACCACATGAGCGCCTGTCGTTGTGCAACACATGAGCGCCTGTCGTTGTGCAACAAATGAGCGCCTGTCGTTGTGCAACACGAGAGCGCTGTCGTTGTGCAACACATGAGCGCCTGTCGTTGGCAACACGAGCCTGTCGTTGTGCACCAGAGCGCCTGTCGTTGTGCACCACATGAGCGCCTGTCGTTGCACACGAGCGCCTCGTTGTGCAACACAGAGCGCTGTCGTTGTGCAACACGAGCGCCTGTCGTTGCAACAGATGGCGCGTCGTTGTCAACATGGTCCTATCTTTACACAATGGCGTCACTGCGGATCAAACTGAAAGCGATGTCGTTGTGCGCAACACAGGCGCTCTGATCCGATGTATTTACAGAGCTTCCAGTACGTTAGTCAACAAATGAGTCGCATGTTACGTCTTGCAATACTGGGCCTCTGTGCAACACATGAGCGCCTGTCGTTGTGCAACACATGAGCGCCTGTCGTTGTGCAACACATGAGCGCCTGTCGTTGTGAAAGTGTGGGTTCAAATCCGACCGAGTCACGTGAATTATTTTTACGGACTTAAAATTTTGCAAGAGAGTAGCTTTCATAGAAGGGAAGAAGTAAAAATTATAAAAACCAGACTGTTGGTTCGTCTCTATATCTAAATTCCAACTTAACGAAATGGTCATGAAAAGTTAAAATCCAAAACGTTGCATCCATGTTTTAACTTGCCAGTCACAAGTTACAGCAATTATAAAGTCACATGTTACGCTAATATTTGATGCTACTTATTGGTATTGGAAAAGCAGCCGATTTTGAGGGGACGGACGTGTTAGACAAAGAATACACGGATATATATTTATATATCTAGATAGAGAAATAGAGAGAGAGAGAGAAATAGAGATAGAGAGAGAGAATGAGAGAGAGAAAAATATAGATAGAGAGAGAGAATGGGAGATAGAGAGAGAGAAATATAGATGAAGAGAATGAGAGATAGAGAGAGGAAATATAGATAGAGAGAGAGAATGGAGAGAGAGAGAAATATAAATAGAGAGAAATGAGAGATAGAGAGAGAAATATAGATAGAGAGAGAGAATGAGAGATAGAGAGAGAGAAATATAGATAGAGAGAGAGAATGAGAGAGAGAGAGAGAAATATAGATAGAGAGAGAATGAGAGAGAGAGAAATATAGATATAGAGAGAGAATTAGAAATATAGATAGAGAGAGAGAATGGGAGATAGAGAAATATAGATAGAGAGAGAGAATGAGAGATAGAGAGAGAGAATATAGATAGAGAAGAGAATGAGAGGAGAGAAGAATATAGATAGAGAGAGAATGAGAGAGAGAGAAATATAGATATAGAGAGAGAATTAGAAAGGAAAATATAGATAGAGAGAAAGAGAGAGAGAGAGAAATATAGATATAGAGAGAGAATTGAGAGAAGAGAGAAATATAAATGAGAGAGAGAATGAGAGATAGAGAGAGAGAGAGGAGTGACAGTGAAACATACAAATAGACAGTGATGGTGAAGTAGTACTGCCGTGTACCACACATATAGACAGAGAGCAAGAGGAGAGGTAGAGAAGAGAGGGTGTATAAACAGGAGAGGTAGAGAGAAAGTTATGACAGGAGCGAGTATTGTATAGACAGATGGAGGTGTGTAGACAAAGAGAGGGATGTGTAGACAGAGCTGAGAGTGGTGTACAGACAGAGAGAGTGGGTGTACATACAGAGACAGAGAGTGGTGTACAGGCAGAGAGAGAGAGTTTTGTTTAGACACAGAGAGAGAGAGTGGTGTAAGACAAGAGATGTGTAGAACAGAGAGTGGTATGCAAACAGAGAGAGGAGAGAGAGAGTGGTCTATAGACAGAAGGAGACTGGTGCATATACAGAGACACAGAGTTTTGTGTAGACAGAAAGACGGGTGTATAGACAAAAAGAGAGGGGTATAACACATAAATAGACATAGCGGAAAAGATAGACATGCGATAAACGCGCATAAACAGAGACGCAGACAGGCATAAATTAAAGGAGAGAGTCATAGACACAGTAATAAATATGTCAGAGAGGGCTACATCCAGAAGAAAACTAAGATGTATGAAGTACAGAGGCGAATGCACAGAATCATAGACAGACAAGAAAAAGATAAACACATATAAAGAAAAAACGAGAAAATACTACATTTTAATCCTTTATAATAACAAGTTAGCAATGTGTCCCAAAGTACATGCTACAATAGCATAGTCATATCACTCAATCTAGCATTCTCAACCAATGAGAAGAAAAAACCGCATTGAAAAGTCTGCCGTATCATACGGATTTCTGCTTTGTCAGTCTTGCATCACCAAATTGTTTGAAGATGACAGACTTTTGTCCCTTTCTTTCCCGCCTATCCCGCTCTTGCAATAAACTCAAACACATACCTTCTGATTCAGCGACCCTCTGATTCAATCCTGCCTCTCTATTTCAGAAACTCCCCTCTCTTCCCTTTTTTTCATCATGAATTCATTCTACCCTTCTGTCTATCGCTCGTTTTATTGATTTATGCACTCGTACAACCCTCGCGAGGGATAAGAACCTTCGTCGCTTATTTAAAAGTTTATGTGGAATATATTCTTAAGTAAAAACTACCCCAATACGAGCAGATGGACGCCTTCATTATAAAAACAACATCGTTGTAGATGGGCATGTTGTGTTTCTTCTGTATATCTTCTTCTGGATAGTAGAGTGCGCCCCATATGTGCTTACCGACAACTGTATATATTTGAAAAGTGTCATAACTTGTGTTTACTATTGTTTAGCATACAGTAGAGATGTTTAATGTGAATACTCTGAATTTTCTCGGATACCGTCACCTTGCTGTTCTGTTACGTTTTGCATTGATTGAATAAGGTCATTTTATCAAAGGCTTCCTAGTCTTTTGGTGTATATGTTTATCAGTATGCATACTCTTCGATATCTGTTGGGGGAAACTGAGCACCTATGGGTATGCCCGGAGTGCAATGACGTCAGTTTAGTAACCAATAACCAATATGTTTAATTTTTATTTTAGTAATAAAACTGATAACTTTCTGTTAGTGTCCAATTTGAAGGGGCTCTATGTGGCTAAGTGGTTAAGTCTTTGTCTTGTCAGTGGAAGGTCGTGGGTTCGAATCCAGACCACGCCGTTCTGTTCACAAGTGTATTTTTCACGGAGACACCTAGGATTATTGCAAAGTTTCGACCAACAAGGCCTTTATCAAGCAAACGAACAACAGGAGTAACCTCCAGAGAACAACTCCTGTTGTTCGTGTCTTGATAAAGGCCTTGTTGGTCGAAACGTTGCTGTATATTGTCATTGTATTTGTAATTTGTAAAACTCAGTACTTTGTGAATACGTGTTTCGCCAATCTAATAGTTTTACTGCAGTCTCATATATATATATATATATATATATATATATATATATATATATATTAGAATTATTCCCAGAGATACAGAGTTCGTGCTTTGTGCAATACTCTCGCCGTGTGGCGTGTTATTTCGGCAGAGAGGGACCGAGCCATATGGAGTAAAACCCGGTGTAATTAAGTTAATCCTTCGACTTTAAAACCGGACTTTTTCCCACTTGGATATTAGTTGCACAAAATATAGCAAAAATGATAGTATGTGTGTAGTGTGCTGTAAAGTTGAAATTTGCTAAATTGGAACTTAATAAGTGTGTTTAAATTTCAAAGAATCAAATGGATAGCTAATATCACAGGTATACTTCGACATCAAAGACTAACAACTACAGATGCAAGACACCTGACACAAGATAAAAACTGAAACTCCCACCTCTCTTACGGCACATGTGAATAAGACAAAACAATTGCCAGATTGGTACAAACAAAAAGGTATCAACTTAAAAGGACCAAAATTAACACACACAAAATTTTCTGAGATTCCAAGAAAAAAATTAAATAAACAACAATACTCGTCAGTTTGGCACACCAAAAAGGTATCGATATTTCTGTCACAATTTATTTGACAAATGTCACATTTGATAGAAATGTGTTAAAAAATGTGACACCTTTTTTTTTCTAAATAATTATCACACCTGGAGCTATAAATTCCCGGATGTTAAACCAACAACATGTGGTGTACTAAGTGAGAAATAGTCGTAGGTAGTCCACTTGATCGGCTCGAGACTATCAGGACGATACTAACTACTCGAGTACAAGTAGTTGTGAGAGAATAGGGCTGTTCGATTCAAGAATAGCAGTTTGAATTTAGCCGCCATGATAACGCTGACAGTACCTGGACAAGGGCAAGGTGATAGGCGTCGGCACTCTTGGATTTGGTAAGTGTGTATATGTGTCTTGAAATAAGGTCATTGTATTATGTGTGTTGTTCTATGGATATGTGTGTGTTTTTATGTGTGTGTTCTCTGGGTGTGTGTGTTTTTATGTGTGTGTTCTCTGGGTGTGTGTGTTTTTATGTGTGTGTTCTCAGGGTGTGTGTGTTTTTATGTGTGTGTTCTAGGTGTGTGTGTTTTATGTGTGTGTTCTATGGATGTGTGTTTATGTGTGTGTTCTATGGATGTGTCGTGTGTGTGTGTGTGTTCTCTGGATGTGTGTGTGTGTGTTCTCTGGATGTGTGTGTGTGTGTTCTCTGGATGTGTGTGTGTGTTCTCTGGATGTTTGTGTTCTCTGGATGTGTGTGTCTCTGGATGGTGTCCTGTGTGTGTTCGTGATTGTGTGGTTCTCTGATGTGTGTTCTGAATGTGTTTCTTGGATGTGTGTGTTCTCTGGATGTGTGTGTGTTCTGTGGATGTGTGTGTTCTCTGGATGTATGTGTTCTCTGGATGTGTGTGTGTCTCTGGATGTTGTGTTCTCTGGATGTGTGGGGTGTTCTCTGGATGTATGTGTGTTCTCTGGATGTGTGTGTGTTCTGGATGTATGTGTTCTCTGGATTGTGTGTTTCTGGATGTGTGTGTGTTCTCTGATGTGTCGTTTGTTCTCTGGATGTATGTGTTCTCTGGAGTGTTGTGTTCTCTGGAGGGTGTATGTGTTCTGATGTGTCCGTGTTCTGATGTGTGGTTCTATGGATGTGTGTGTATGTTTTCTGGATGTGTGTGTGTTCTCTGAGCGCATCTCTGTTCTCTGGATGTGTGTATGTTCTCTGGATGTGTGTGTTTTATGGATGTGTACGTGTGTTCTCTGGGAAATGTGTGCGTGTTCTCTTGATGTGTGTTCGTGTTCTCTGGATGTGTGTGTGTGTTCTGTGGATGTGTGTGTTCTCTAGATGTGTGTGTGTGTGTGTTCTGCATGTGTATGTGTTCTGGATGTCTGCGTGTGTGTTCTCTGGATGTATGTGTTCTCTGGATGTGTGTGTACGTTCTCTGGATGCGTCTCTGTTCTCTGGATGTGTGTGTGATCTCTGGATGTGTGTGTGTGTGTGATCTCTGGATGTGTGTGTGTGTGTTCTGTTTTCTGGATGTGTGTAACATGAATTTTGTAACATGCAAAAATGCATTCGTTACAGTTGAATCAAGTGCTATATCTGCTGGGGTAGACGATCATGTGTATCCACTACTCTGTATCTCTGGTACAGTTCTCATTTCCGACTTCGATCTTTTGATCTTTTATCAAACAACATTGTCACAGAAACCAAGATCTTCTTCCTCTGTCTTCCCCGATCTCTCATTTCTTGTATTTTACCTGTTGTGACCAAATGTTCAAAATATCCCAATCTGCGCAATATATTTCTGAAGAACAATGAGTATCTGATTCGTATTTTTTTTAGTCATGTTTCTTTGTATGCAGGCCTGTTTAAGAAACTTATTTCTTGTCTTCACTGTCCGTGAAGTCTACAGCGCTCTTCTGTAAAACCAGATCTCTGTGTCTTCCAACGATCTTCTTCGAACGCTCCATATCCACTACATGTTAAATACTCTGTGTGATTTGTATGTAATCTGAGCCTAAGAGCGTTTGTACGTTGTGCCAGTTATGCGCCTACAAGTAGACCAGCACATCCGATTTCTGTAACGCTGCACTTTTTATTTACTACTATATCTTCCCCAAGTCCTACATCAGTTGCCATTTACGACATGCCTTGTAGGTCGCAGTGGTACTATTCTTTGCTTCCCTTGCGTGCCCCGGCACCACACAGCGACAAGCGATCTAATTAATTGTTTATTCAATGTCCATGATTCGCTGTCATACATAAGTATTGGTTTAATATAGCACTGGAGTACTCATTTTGGTAGTGTCATTGGTATTGAATTCACGCAGATTGTGTTTCTCATTTTCATAAAAGCTGCTTTCGCTTGAGCTATTCTAAACATTATCTTTGTGTTTCATCTTCCATCTAATGTTATGAATATTCCCAGATACTTGAATCGATGGACTTGTTTCAGTGTTAGCTTGTTTATTTGTATATTACATTGTGGTGTTTAACCTGAGAGCACCAGTAGCATAGTTGTTAGTTCATAGGCGTGTCGACTAGGTTCAATTTCACAGTGGGTGTGGAATATTTTTCCCAAAAGTAACGTCTCTGCAATGTCAAAAGTGGAGGTTTGGCGTGAGATTAGCTACCCCATCCAGTAAACAACAATCAGCAATTTTTTTATATTTTTTTTCCCGATCCAGAAGCACTTGAGCTTTCAGCTCTTCGGCTCGGTGCCATGGACATCGTAACCCTTCGGTTCGGTGCCACGAACACCGTAAATCTGGGGAATCTGTGGCTTTTTCTGCCATCTCGCGGAATTGAACCCGCACACACAGAGGGATAGTCACCCGTAGTCCAACGCGCTACGAACACGCTGGGCAGACGGGGCAATCAGCTATAAAACCGCATCCAAGTGCAAGAGAGCATGCAAGGCCTCGGTTGGGGACCTATCCCTCCTTTGGGGCGAACTGAAGAAGAAGAAGAAGAACGTCTATACGGTCGAACCAACCTAAACTGGATACCAGGTAAAGCATTG
This sequence comes from Arion vulgaris, assembly GCA_020796225.1. Classification (NCBI taxonomy): domain Eukaryota; kingdom Metazoa; phylum Mollusca; class Gastropoda; order Stylommatophora; family Arionidae; genus Arion; species Arion vulgaris. The sequence goes on from CM036769.1 coordinate 7,148,181, forward strand.
AGAAGTAAAGTCGGCCTGCGTGATGTGGACTCATCGTGTGCGGACGGTCAAAGTAAAACTGGGTCTAACACCGAATTCCTCTAACATACCTCGATGTATGAAATAGGATTCATTTTCTTTTGTATTATGGTGTTTCCCGTTTCTTAGAGGTAACTATAACCAATGATCTCAGTGTAGGTGAGATCGTGCTTCTAGTCCTATATTAGACGGACGATAAAATGTAGGTCCCGTGTTTAATTTGAGTACTAAAATAACCCTTGGCACTTTAAAATCGAGAATAGCAGGCTGGAAAGCCGCTACCCATAAAAAATTTCGTTAGAAAAGATTGAAAATTAAATTCCTACAAAAATATCTTCCACATCTTCAAAAATTAAATTGGGGACGCTTGCCAGGGCTACGAAGTACGTGCACTGCAGCTGAGATCTTCCAGTGTAAGAAAGAGATCGTGGCACAGATGGTTACTCACCGAAGTGCAATGATAATGGTCCTATCAATCAATATTTTTCTGTATATTCATGCTTTAATTCATTATTTTCCCTTTCTCTCACTATAATATCTATCAAGTCTCGTAGATCTTGTTCATTTGTTGTTATAAAAATCGTGTCCTTTAGCTACTAAGGACGTATATATACGTTTTTCTCATTCCCTTTTAAAGACGCATTAACACGTCTGTTATTATCTCTCCTCTGTGGGCTAAAGACGTGTTAACACGTTATATATTGCTACTGTCACTGCAATAGGCGTACATTCACGTTTGTGACCTAGAAACAAATAGTAGCTATTTTTAGCTCAGCGTTCAGAAAGTATGTAGCAGCGAAAGGGTTAAGTTGTTCATGTTTTGTCCGCCAACTGTTATTCCTGCCTATTATTGTTACAGTTACTGCAATTTTAAAATAACGGACAAAATATTGGTAACATTTTCAGTACCCTGTTTCATTGGCTATTGGTTACTCAATCGACGTCATAGAATTCCAGGCAGAGTCGTAGGCACTCAGTCTTACCCAACAAATGTCCAATGCACACCTATGTTTCGTGTGGTTCGCTGTTTTTTGTGTGTTTTTTTTCCGATTCAGAAGCACTTGCGCTGAAAGCTCCTCGGCTCGGTGTCATGGACATCGTAACCTTCGGCTCGGTGCCACGAACACCGTAAATCTGGGGAACCTGTAGCTTTTCTACCAGTCCGCGGAGTTGAACCCGCACTTACAGAGGACTAGTCACCCGTAGTCCAACGCGCTACGAACACGCTGGGCACGAGGGCATGGTTCGCTGCTACTAAACACACTACTTACTCTGCCCCTCAGGCACTAAGTTTTACTTATACAACGTATTTGTTCCATGAGAAACGCAGATTTGATATACAGATATAGATAGATATATAAATGAAAGCCGAATTTGTGTGTTTCTGTGTCTGTTATCATTGTTTAACCTACTTAGAGACATAGTACGGACTTGAAATTTGGCAAGAGGGTAGCTTTCATAGTGTAGGCTATATAAAAATTATAAAAGTAGACTATTGTTATGCTATTATCTCATTCGTTCTTGTCGTACCCTTGATGGACACATAAGGAAGAGACCAAAAAATGTATACTCAGTTCGATTTTATGCCTTTCTTTCTACCTTAAACCTAGTCTTATCATGTCTTAAACCTACCTTAAACCTAGTCTTATCATGTCTTAAACCTACCTTAAACCTAGTCTTATCATGTCTTAAACCTACCTTAAACCTAGTCTTATCATGTCTTAAACCTACCGTAAACCTAGTTTTATCATGTCTTAAACCTACCTTAAACCTAGTCTTATCATGTCTTAAACCTACCTTAAACCTAGTCTTATCATGTCTTAAACCTACCTTAAACCTAGTCTTATCATGTCTTAAACCTACCTTAAACCTAGTTTTATCATGTCTTAAACCTACCTTAAACCTAGTCTTATCATGTCTTAAACCTACCTTAAACCTAGTCTTATCATGTCTTAAACCTACCTTAAACCTAGTCTTATCATGTCTTAAACCTACCTTAAACCTAGTCTTATCATGTCTTAAACCTACCTTAAACCTAGTCTTATCATGTCTTAAACCTACCTTAAACCTAGTCTTATCATGTCTTAAACCTACCTTAAACCTAGTCTTATCATGTCTTAAACCTACCTTAAACCTAGTCTTATCATGTCTTAAACCTACCTTAAACCTAGTCTTATCATGTCTTAAACCTACCTTAAACCTAGTCTTATCATGTCTTAAACCTACCTTAAACCTAGTCTTATCATGTCTTAAACCTACCTTAAACCTAGTCTTATCATGTCTTAAACCTACCTTAAACCTAGTCTTATCATGTCTTAAACCTACCTTAAACCTAGTCTTATCATGTCTTAAACCTACCTTAAACCTAGTCTTATCATGTCTTAAACCTACCTTAAACCTAGTCTTATCATGTCTTAAACCTACCTTAAACCTAGTCTTATCATGTCTTTGAGCTCCTCTTGAGTTCTCCATGTGCACCTACATTCTTTGTTTTCCACTGTCCACATTGTTTCCAATGCGTTACATGTATTCTCCACCTTTCTTTTCTAATCCTAGCGATGTATGTGAGCGTCTATAGCTCAAGCGGTAGTGAGCTAGATCCCAAACCCAAGCGCACCTGGTTCAAACCTCACGGTGAGCTAGTTCGGAAGCAAAGTCGTTTCCGTGGGATTTTTACGAAAGGTAAAAATAGACCTCACTGTTAAGAAAGCAATAACAAACTACTGATTTTTTATTATTAAGTAAAAAAAAGTAAGTAAAGGAACCCTTTCATACCTCGTATATAGGTCAATACAGTGTTAGGCCTGTATTTTCATTGACCGTCGACACACGATGGGTGATGTGGTCAGCATCACGCCGGCCGCGTTTACTTTCCCAGAGCATGTCTGGTATCCAGTTGAGGCTGGGTCGACCTGAGAGCCGTCGTGGTCGGGAAAAATTCCACGCGCACTGTGGGAGTTGAGCCCAGACCACCAGCCTTGAGAAGCGAGTTCACTAACAACTACGCTACCGCGGCTCTCGAATGTATAAGTGGTGCCTAGAAAATCCACGACTCGTTTACTGTGGTTGATGGCTACGTCTTATAAACGATATGCCACGATTTTCATTTTCAGCAATGTATGGAAACCTACAGGTCTGAGGTGGTCAGACAGGATCAGATCAGATCTGGAGAAAACCGTGGGGAGGGAGGCTGAGATAATACTGAGTAAACGTATGTATGAACAGGGACATGTATATTACAGTGTTGCCCGTCTGCCCAGCGTGTTCGTAGCGCGTTGGACTACGGGTGACTATCCTTCTGTGTGTGCGGGTTCAATTCCGCGGGATAGCAAAAAAAGCCACAGATTCCCCAGATTTACGGTGTTCGTGGCACCGAACCGAAGGGTTACGATTTCCATGGTACCGAGCCGAAGAGCTGGAAAGCTCAAGTACTTCTGGATCGGGAAAAAAAAAAAAATATTACAGTGTTACATAAGCCAGGAAAAGTAAATGATTAAATTAGAAAAATGACAATACTTGACATTTCGAAGTTTAGGCACAGCTGACTTCATTTGTATATCAATCAAGATTGTACTTGTGCAGTTGACTTAAGTGTACTCTGTACAAAAAACGCAAGACTACGTCTGTACATTTGGATACTCTGTACAAAAAAGCAAGACTACGTGTGTACATTTGGATACTCTGTACAAAAAGTAATACTACGTGTGTACATGTAACTAACTGTACAAAAGCAAGACTACATGTATACAACTAACTAACTTTTACAGTATGCACTAGTTGTAACGTAGCGTTTGAGAAGGACACTCCCCCGTGAGTCATTTTTTAGAATGGCTCATTGGTTGTGTTCGTAAGGACGCTCGTATTTCTAGGCTAGGCGATTGGTGTCCTAAGATATGAGGGTAAGTGGTTCGAGTCCGTGTTTGTCTATTTGTTTTTTCGGAAGCTCTTAATACCTGTATCCTGTTTATTTGTTGATCATATTTGTTGCTTCCTCTGAGTTTCTTGCAAAAAAACTCCTTGTGCTCATCTTTGTATAGTTGACTAGCTTTTACATAAATCAAGATTCTACGTGTAGTTACACATTACAGGCCGTCTGCGCCAAAGTGCTGAATGTATTCTTGCTACAATTTCTACTTAAGTATCATTATTTATCAAAGGCGATGCTTTATTTCTTAAATTTTGAAAACGTGCTACCTTGACCCTTCTCATCTGTCCATCTTGTTCTCTCATCTCAAACACATATACATATATATACACATACACACATGTCCCTCAATCTAATTACTGTATTTACTATTATGCATTTGTACCAGAGATGAGAAACTTCCACTTCAGCCCCTTCTCCAATTGCAACACCACTTATAATTATTGCCTATGATATTGCAATGTTTTATGAGCCACCTGTCGGTAACAACTGTTGCAATGTTATATCTATTATGTGCCGTGTTGTATTTTGCAATTATAATTTTCCCATATCTTTGGTGAGTTCGTTTGTGAGGAACAGTATGCACATCGACTCATATCATTATCATCATCGTCGTAAGTTTTTGTCGGGGCTATCGGCATACTAGATTAGAATCGTTCAATCAAATGTGAAGTCAGTGCTGTTCTATGGCTCGGACAACATGGAAGACAACAAAAGAAACACAAAGCTGAGAATCTTTCAATCAAATGTGAAGTCAGTGCTGTTCTATGGCTCGGACAACATGGAAGACAACAAAAGAAACCATCAGAAAACTACAGACCTTCATAAATGGATGTTTGCGTAGAATAGAGGGATTGAGATGGTATGATAAGATTACGAACGAGGAACGCAGAGAAAGAACGAAGCAGATATCAGTGGAGAAAGAGCTCAGGGAGAGACTCTGGCGATGGATATGGCACACATTGAGAAGACCGACCGGAGGCATTGCAAGACAGGCACTGTTTTGGAACCCGCAGGGAAAGAGGAGTAGGGAAGGCCTAGACAGATCTGGAGAAGAGAGCTGGAGGCTGATATTAAAAGGATAGGTAAAACATGGAAAGAATTGAAAGAGATGACAGGACAGAGGAAGAGCTGGAGGAAGTTTGTTGAAGCCCTGTGCTCCGTTGGGAGCTGAAAGGTGAAGAACGGCATACTACTTCTTCTTTGAACGCTTCATATTGGCCTCTTGTTAACCCCTCTCTGTGATTTATATGTGATCTGAGCCTAAGAGCAACTGTACGTTGTGCGATTTATGCGCCTACAAGCATATCCGATTTCTGCGACGCTTTTTATTTACTAGCGTAGATTCTCAATGCCCCTACCTAAGTCGCCTCCTATGCATGACAGCTTTGTGGTGCAGTGTTAATATTCTTTCTTCCTTGTGAGTCCCGGCGATACACGGCGCTAGGCTTCTATGACTGCCTTGTAGGTCGAGTCTAACTATTCTTTTCTTCCCTTGTCTGTCCCGGCGACACACGGGCAGTAGGTCGCAGTGTTACTGTTCTTTGTTCCCTGTGGTCCCGGCGACACACGGGCAGTAGGTCGCAGTGTTACTGTTCTTTGTTCCCCTTTGGGCAGAGGTCCCCGGGCAGTCAGTTTCTGTTCTTGTTCCCTTGTGGGTCCGGCGACACACGGGCAGTAGGTCGCAGTGTTACTGTTCTTTGTTCCCCTTGTGAGTCCCGGCGACACACTAGCGTAACGATATGTAAGATTGCATCTATATAACTCATCACTTAACTGAGCAGTTTATGGATTTTGTCTGTTTAATTAGTTGGTTTTTTTTCTAGCATAGGCGTGTATGCGACAAAGTTATATGGAGTAAGATGTATGTGTGTGTGTGTTATGGAGAGAGAGGGAGGGGGAGAGAGAGAGGAAGGGAGAGAGGGAGGGAGGGAGAGCTATAGAGAGAGGGGGAGGGAAAGAGAGAGGGAAGGGAAAAAGAGAGGGAGGGAGAGATAGAGAGAGAGGGAGGGAAAGAGAGAGGGAGGAGAAAGAAAGAGGGAAAGAGAGAGGGAGGAGAAAGAGAGAGGAAAAGAGAGGAGGAGGGAGAAGAAGGGGGAAAGAGAGAGGGAGGAGAGAGAGAAAGGGAAAGAGAGGGAGGGTGAGAGACAGAGAGAGATAGTGATATGTTATAGATAGTGTGTCAGTGAGGAGTGATAAGGAGGTTTGGTGAAAAATAGCACGACAATGTATTGAAGATCGACATTAAGTGAGTGTGAGAGACTGAGATAATATGTGTACAAGAGGTAAAGAGTGAGATAATATGTACACAAGAGGTAAAGAGTGAGATAATATGTATACAAGAGGTAAAGAGTGAGATAATATGTGTACACAGGAGAATGAGGGATATTATTCTTCTGCGTTCTCACTAGATTGGGATTTCGGATTCTCTAATAAAGGCAGCCGTCTGCCTCAGATTATCAGCCACGCCATATAGTTTGTCTTGGACGCTGGTGTAAGTGGCCCACCTCTTTCTTCTCAAGTCTGCATACTGGGGGCAATTCTGTACGATATAATTCTTACGATTTCTGCTTCCCCGTTTGTGCCGACCTTTTCCCGCAGTAAGTTTTGGCCACCCTCGTGATGGCAGGTCTGACATTCTTACTGCATGACTAAATCTCCGAGGCAGATTGGCGACCGTAGAATCCGTTATCCCATTCCTCATTGTGAGGGATCGTTGCACCATGTTATGCGACTTACGGCCTGGTGCATCCGTTTTCTGCAAGCATTTGTTTCGGGTTAGCATTCCTAGCAGTCACGTGCATCCGATTTCAGCCAAATCTCCTAGTCGCCTCTTACGACATACGTGGTAGGTAACAGTGGTTCTATTCTTTACACCCCAAATTTGGGCCCCGGTAACCACTCGGGATATAAGAGTGAGATTTTTGCTATGTATGAACTGTATCGTGAGCTTTGCCCTTTGAGGCGCATTGTGTGTATGTGTGTCATCTGCGTATGTGGTCCAATCATTTAATTTGTTGTTTGTTGATGAAGTTCAGTATTGATGTTGTTTGTACCCACTTTTGTCCCGATGTCTTCACTTCTGAACTGGTCTCTTCTTAACATTCCCTGCATTCAAAGTAGACACTTCATCACTGTCAAGTTTACTTCTATCATTGAATGTCAGAGTCCAGGTTTGACACTGATAGCATTAATGTTGAGAGAAAGATTGTGTTGAGCAATGCTCGTTTAGTATTAATGTTTGCTATTCAGAATTGGCGCCATTTATCCTATCATTTGATTTGCTTCATTGCTTCTATGTTGGATTTCATTAGTTATTCTTCCATTTGTGAATGAAATGCCCCCTTGAAACTTGTTTTTGGGCGATTGTCGATGGAGATATTTTATTAGTGTTTTCCTCTCTATCGAATGTCATTACTTCGGTTTTGTCGATGTTTATTCTCATATTGTATTCAGGTGCATGTTAACTGGAGTGTGTTAGTGTGTTGATGTAGCTGTTCTTATGTTGTTGATATGATTGTCTACAGAAATAAATTCATTTTTTTTCCGATCCAGAAGCACTTGAGCTTTCAGCTCTTCGGCTCGGTGTCATGGACATCGTAACCCTTCGGCTCGGTGCCACGAACACCGTAAATCTGGGGAACCTGTGCTTTTCTGCCAGCCCGCGGAATTGAACCCGCACTCACAGAGGACTAGTCACCCGTAGTCCAACGCGCTACGAACACGCTGGGCAGGCGGGCGAAGAAATGCATTTAAGAGTTTCGCAAGGTTTTTCTCTTCCATGGTGTTAGCTATTTCACAGATTTGATCGATGTATGGGATGGCCAGCAGCGATGATAGTACGCATCCTTCATATTGTATTCATTGTATGTTAACTTGGTTATTAGTTACTAAACTGACGTCATTTCATTCCGGGCAGACCCAAAGATGCTCAGTCTTCCCAAACAGATATCGAAAAGTATTCATATTGATGGTACCCGTGGCTCGCTGGTTAAACACACTCTTCACTATGCCCCTCGGGCATCCAGTTCTACTTGTACAACGTGTAACTCCAAACTGCTTAAATCGCTGGATTGATTCAACATCTATTTTAGTGTCCTCATCCAATAGGCAGTAGCAAAGAGACCGAATAACATCCCCCTTATCCATCTTCAACTCTCCAACAATCGATGCTGTTGATGCAAGCCTGTCCCCTATCTCATTACCGTAAACACCCGCATGTCTAGGACAGTATATCCACGTAAGCCTCTGGAGATTAGAAACTTATATAAACGACATTCACTCATAACGAAACCTGCCCTTTTGAATCTAGTGAAGTATCGACCGAGAGTCAGATACAGCAACGGCCCCAGTAAATGGTGTCACAGAGAGGCAATGCATGTTAACCGAGTCTGTTAATGTATTGCTGATGAATGTAGAGACTTTAGTTACAGTTTTCTTATTGTTAAACAAAGTTTGATGAATAACCCATTACTGTATAGATGTATCCAGTGGCGGCTCGTGATCATTTTTGTTGGTGGGGCCAGACACAAATTTTAGGAAAAATCATGGTTTTGAGTTATGTTTTAATTTATAAAATAATAAATACAAGTTGCACATTCTTTTGGTGGAGTCCGGCCCAGTGGCCCTTACTGACGAACCGCCACTGGATGTATCAATGTAAATCTATCCCAAACTAACATAATTAGAAAGAATAATTTTTAAAACAGGTAGTTCTCGTGATATCAGAATGCTTTAAAGTAAGTTTATAGCTAATTTGACATTGAAACTAATATTAAAGAATCCACGGCACTTGGTCCAACAGGAAAGACAAACTGACGCAGACAGTGACATTTGTTAGTTAATGTGTTAAAAAGTGTAAGTAGTCTGATGTATTTTCATGTATACAAGATGACTAATAGAGGGATATCTGTATGTATAAATTAATAAGAACTAATAGCAGTTGTTATGTATGCAAGCTATATATATAAATGTAATGGTAATATTTATTGTTTTTAGAAGGAGGAATGCATTAAAGAATATATGGGATGTTCTATTTACTCTGTGATGTAGTTGTTGACGTGTGATGTAGTTGTCGACGTGTGATGTGTTTGTCGAAGTGGGATGTATTTGTTGATGTGTGATATGTTTGTTGATGTGTGATGTGTATGTCGACGTGTGATGTGTATGTCGACGTGGGATGTGTTACTCGACGTGTGATGTGTTTGTCGACGTGTAATGTGTTTCTCGACGTATGATGTGTTTGTCGACGTGTGATGTATTTGTCGATCTATGATGTATTTATCGATGTGTGATGTGTTTCTCGACGTGTGATGGGTTTCTTGATGTGTGATGTGTTTGTTGACGTGGAATGTGTTTGTTGATATGTGATGTGTCTGTCGACATGTAATATGTTTGTCGACGTGTGATGAAGTTGTCGACGTGTGATGTAATTGTCCACATGTTATGTAATTGTCGACGTCTGATGTGCTAGTCCACGTGTGATGTGCTAGTCCACGTGTGATGTAATAGTCGACGTGTGATGTGCTAGTCCACGAGTGATGTGCCAGTCGACGAGTGATGTGCTAGTCCACGTGTGATGTGCTAGTTGACGTGTGATGTAGTTGTCGACGTGTGATGTGTTAGTCCATGTGTGATGTAGTTGTCGACGTGTGATGTAGTTGTCGACGTGTGATGTAGTTGTCAACGTGTGATGTGCTAGTCCACGTGTGATGTGCTAGTCGACGAGTGATGTGCTAATCGACGTGTGATGTGCTAGTCGACGAGTGATGTGCTAGTCCACGTGTGATGTAGTTGTCGACGTGTGATGTAGTTGTCGACCTGTGATGTAATTGTCGACGTGTGATGTGCTAGTAGACGTGTGATGTGCTAGTAGACGTGTAATGTGCTAGTCGACGTGTGATGTAATTGTCGACCTGTGATGTGCTAGTCCACGTGTGATGTGCTAGTCGACGTGTGATGTGCTAGTCCACGTGTGATGTGCTAGTCCACGTGTGATGTGCTAGTCCACGTGTGATGTACTAGTCCACGTGTGATGTGCTAGTCCACGTGTGATGTAGTTGTCGACGTGTGATGTGCTAGTCTACGTGTGATGTAATTGTCCACGTGTGATGTGCTAGTCCACGTGTGATGTGCTAGTCCACGTGTGATGTAGTTGTCGACGTGTGATGTGCTAGTCCACGTGTGATATGCTAGTCGACGTGTGATGTAGTTGGCGACGTGTGATGTGTTAGTCCACGTGTGATGTGCTAGTCCACGTGTGATGTGTTAGTCGACGTGTGATGTGCTAGTCGACGTGTGATGTGCTAGTCCATGTGTGATGTGCTAGTCCATGTGTGATGTGCTAGTCACGTGTGATGTAGTTGTCACGTGTGATGTGCTAGTCACGTGTGATGTGTAGTCCACGTGTGATGTAGTTGTCGACGTGTGATGTGCTTGTCGACGTGTGATGTGCTTGTCGACGTGTGATGTGCTTGTCGACGTGTGATGTGTTAGTCACGTGTGATGTCTAGTCGACGTGTGATGTGCTAGTCCACGTGTGATGTGCTAGTCCAGTGTGATGTCTAGTCCACGTGTGATGTGCTAGTCACGTGTGATGTGCTAGTCGACGTGTGATGTATTGTCGACCGTGATGATGTATGATGCAGTCACGGTGATGTACTAGTCACGTTTGATGTGTTTGTGAGTGGATGTCTTGTCGACGGGGATGCTGTCGACGTGTGATGTGCTAGTCCACGTGATGTGTTAGTCACGTGTGATGTGCTAGTCCACGTGTGATGTGATAGTCCACGTGTGATGTATGTCCACGTGTGATGTGCTAGTCGACGTGTGATGTGCTAGTCGACGTGTGATGTATTTGGCGACGTGTGATGTAGTTGCCGACGTGTGATGTACTAGTAGATGTGTGATGTAGTTGTCGACGTGTGATGTGCTAGTCGACGTGTGATGTGCTAGTCCACGTGTGATGTGCTAGTAGACGTGTAATGTAGTTGTCGACGTGTGATGTAGTTGCTGTGTGATGTGCTAGTCGATGTGTGATGTGATCTTCAGTATTGGCTGTTCCCTTATGTGTTATATTCTCCTCACTGTGGAGCTGTTTAAACTAAATGACCAAGTCGGCATTAACAAAACTTTATGCACACAAAAACCGAAATGTTTATAGAAACAAACAATAATGTAAATAATTATTAAGCCTACATGACATTTCAGACTCATATGTTATTGACATAATGCTATTCATATTAGACTCATAAATATTTATGACATTTTATGTCGAGTGGTTTCTGGGTTTTTTTTCCAGTTTGGCTCGGTATGAATTCAAACGTAGCAAGGTCGTTTAATATATCACCTCGGATTTTTGCGTGAATATAAATTGTTTTTGTCACAAATGTTTCTCACCATTAAGGCGAGCATTAGTTCGACTTCAGATGTGGTTGTAATTTAACTACACGAATAAAGGATCAGGTTTTTTTGTAGTTAATTTATATAGTGTGTGCACAACGATAATTTTTTGTTCCAAGCTGGCATGAAACATCCTTATTTCTCATTGACAAAGTGGTTAAGTTGTTTGACTCTCGTATTGAAGGTTTTGGGTTTGATTCGGACCAAGACACATGTGTAATTATTTAATGAGATCACTAGGATTGTTGCTGGAGCTACAGAGTTCTTGCTTTGTGGAAATTCTTTCGACAGATAGCATGTTATCTCTGCAGACATTGACTGAGCCATATTGAGGCAACCGGTGCAGTAAAATCTATTTTTCTCCTATAGATCCTTATTTCAACAGCACATGGGTCACTAATGCAGCCTATTATCAACTTCTCTGTCGGTGACTCAGAACGGATTCAAATAATTTTATTTTGAACTGACAAGACTGTTGTTAAAATCATTCTTTTTCTGCATTCTCACTAGATTGGGATTTCGGGTTCTCTAATAAAGATTCTCTAATAATAAAGTATGCCTTAGATTGTCAGCCGCGTGGAATTTTTCCCGACCGCGACGGCTCTCAGGTCGACCCAGCCTCAACTGGGTACCAGACATGCTCTGGGAAAGTAAAGGCGGCCGGCGTGATGCTGACCACATCACCCATCATGTGCCGACGGTCAATGAAAAATACAGGCCTAACACTGTATTGACCTATATACTACGAGGTATGAAAGGGTTCCTTTACTTTTACTTTTAGATTGTCAGCCACGCCATACAGTTTGTCTTGGACAAATGGTGTAAATGGAGCACCTCTTTCTTATCAGGTCTGCGTACTGGGGGCAATTCTGTTGTCATACTCGCCAAGCCACAGGGCACAGGTCGTTGGTGCCAATCTTGAAGTTTGTGTACAGGTGGTGTCTCATTCTATTGTGACCAGTCTGGAAGCGAAGTATTGCAGTTTGGGCCCTTCTGGACAGTTAAAATCAGAGAAATGAGATTCATTGAAGAAGCTGAAATATAATGGGAACAGAGAGAGAGAGAGAGAGAAAAAAAATCGTATTAATAAAAGAAAACAGGAATGAGCAAGATTAAATATTTCATTTTGTTCGTCTTGTTATTTTTCAATCTGCAATCATTTACAATTTTTTTGGTTATCTATCTGTTGATTGTCTTTCTCCATGTAGATGATGGAATTGGTTGTCCACTCTTGCCGTTAAGTGTAGGGGTGGAAGCTTTAATTTGAGTTCTATGGCCAGATAGTTGCCTTTGCTGTGTTATATCCGTGTTTATTTAGTGTGGTCTTGATATTGTCTATTCATCTTTTTCTTGGTCTGTCCTTGGATCTAGTACCGATCTCTTTTTATTTTTATGCTGTTATTGGTAGTTGATTGTATTTCATTCTCATTAAATGTCCACACCACTGCATTTGTTATCTTTCAATGTATTCGGTGCATGAAGTTATGCCCACTCTGCTTCTGATGTTCTAGTGACCCCATCCTGGGTTATCATTTATACAAAAGAAACATATATTTTTTTAATCAATAATTTTTTATTTTGTTTTTGCATTTGTTCCGGACCATCTAACGATTACGAATACTTTGTTGTTTCAAATTTCTTGTCGATTACGCTTTTGTTGATTCCTTTTCGGAATCGGTTTCGCTTCTGATTTTATTTCTAATTCATAATCGATTATCCTTTTTATTGTTGCTTTCAATCTGGAATCGATTGCAGGGTGTATTTTGGGGTTCCCAATTCAGTATCGATTACGTTTTTTGTATTTGTTTTCAATTCCTTATCGATTACAATTTTTTTTTAATTACTTGTCGATTACGATTTTTAAATATATTTCCGATCTCCTTTCGAGTATTCATTCATTTAGCTGTGTATCTTGTTCTCTTGCCTGTTTTGTTGTGTCTCTCTCCTGATGACTCATTTGACTTGGGTACATTTCAAATCTGTTCTTTTATATCACAAAATGGCGGCGTGGGTCTGAATGTTTTCTAATACTGACGCCCGTGTGTTGCCGGGGCGCGCAATGGGAGCAATGAATAGTAACACTGCGACCTACAAGGCATGTCGTAAGAGGCGATTGAGGTAGGACCTAGGGATGCTACCTATCAAATAAAAGACGTTGCATAAATTGGATGTGCTGGCTGATTTGTAGACGCATAACTATTACAACGTACAATCGTTCTTAGGCTCAGATCACATACACATCACATAGGGGTTTAACAAGTGGTCGATATACCGCGTTCGAAGTAGAAGGATTGTTGCCAATTCAGTTTCAGTTTGGAATATCTTCATTGCACTCCGGACATGTCCATATGTGCTCCGATCTCCTTCGCAATATCTCCAACAGCGTCCAGCGACTGACCGTACCAACTCGATTGTGATTGATGAGCCTACTCGCGTACCTGTTATGCTGTTCTTTTCTTGTTACTACAATCTTCAATCCCAGCTCCTGCAATCTAGTAGTTGCCGTGGATTGGTTTAAATGAAAATCATCTTTGCTGCTCCACTCTATGAGGACGTTTAGAATATCAGCACTATCATGTGGCCGTTATTCTCTTACAACCTAGAAGATGCTGAGTATGAACTTGCAAACTTGTCGAACAAGGCCAGTGTATAGTAGCACAGTGTAGCAATTTTAAATGTAATGAAGCCCAGGTGCCCAGCGTGTTCGTAGCGCGTTGGGCTACGGGTGACTAGTCCTCTGTAAGTGCGGGTTCAACTCCGCGAACGCAGAAAAGCTACAGGTTCCCCAGATTTACGGTGTTCGTGGCACCGAGCCGAAGGATTACGATGTCCATGACACCGAGCCGAAGAGCTTTCAGCTCAGTGCTTCTGGATCGGAAAAAAAAAATGCAATGAAAACACTAAAACAAATTATGATACGAATTGTCAAAGCAACATCAGCTTTTAAAAGTCTAAATAAAATATAGAAATGCAAATTATACATTTTTAAAACTAAATTACGAATCTTCAATTCGAATGTTGTATCAATCCTAACATATGCCAGCGAGAGTTGGAAAATGACTAAAGATATGAAAAGTAAGTTGAATGCATCTGAAACAAGGTGTCTGTTTAAAAAAATAAACATAAAATGGGACGAATTCAGAAGTGATGAAATTAGAGAAATGTCTGGTCAGCCACTAGTAACAGCTGTTATAAGAAGGAAAAGATGAAGATATGTTGGGCATATTCTGAGAAGAAATGATTAAAGAAACATATAAAATATGTTTTGAAGTGGGAGGCAAATGGTTTCAGACAGAAATGATACCCTATGGAAACTATAATTTTATCTTATCTTAACCACATTTGCCGTGAAGCGTCGTGGGGAGAGTTAGTTTCTATCTTGGGCTAGGTGTGTTGCGCTTGACGTTGTCAGTCCATGCTTTCGCAGGGACTCTGAGATGTTATCTATCCATCGTGTTCTTGGCCTGCCTCGTGCTCTGCGCCCTGAGCGTCGATTATTGTAGGCACGTGATGGTAGTAAATGTGGTTCCTTTCTCATTAGATGGCCGAACCACTTGATTCTTCGCATCTCGATGTACTGTATGCATGGTATAGTACCAACGATGCTTCTGATATTCTCGTTTCTCACTCTATCTCGCCTTGTAACGTTGACAGCTTTTCCTAGACATCTCATTTCACATGTTGTAATTTTTCTTTCTTGTGTCTTAGTCAGGGGTCATGTTTGGCACTGATAGCAGAGAGTTGGAATAAATATGCAGTTTATCAGTTGTCGTTTGACTGCCATGTTAATGCTTGGGTGTTTTAATAGTGGTGACAGTTGGTATGTCACTGCGTTTGCCTTCTGGTATCTAGTCTCGATTTCTCTGTCCATCTTTCCATCTGCTGTGAATATACCCCGAGATATTTGAATTCTGGAGTCTGTTGTACTTTTACATTATTCACGTGTATATTTAGTTGACCTGTTGACCTACTTATTGTCATGACTTCCGTTTTGGAGGTGTTAATTTTCATGTCATATTTTTCGCATGTGACTTGCAGGGCATTTATGTGTTGTTGAAGTTTGTGTTCGTTGTTGTAAATTATACTCTGATCATCTGCAAAGAGTAGTTCGTTAATTAAATTGTCTTTGTTATCGAGGTTGTTATCTGTCTTGCTTTTGTGCGACATCCTGTCTATGTATCGTAACCTATAATACCCTATAGAAGCTATATAATAAATA
This sequence comes from Arion vulgaris, assembly GCA_020796225.1. Taxonomy (NCBI): domain Eukaryota; kingdom Metazoa; phylum Mollusca; class Gastropoda; order Stylommatophora; family Arionidae; genus Arion; species Arion vulgaris. The sequence continues at coordinate 7,163,744 of CM036769.1, forward strand.
CTCTATAGAAACTCTATAATACTTTATAGAAATTCTAAAACGTATTTTAGAGAGAAATTAGAAATCTATTCTTTCTTTTATCTAATCATGTTTTCCTCACAGTGTCAGGATAAGAAGAAATTTCTAGAACGGGCTTTTATGTGCGCTTCATAAATAGCGTTTCTCGTTGCCTTTGTTATAACTGAGGTCCATCTTTTGCGTGGATGGCATTCTGGTTTGTATCCATTGTATCGGAGTAAGAATGCTCTTTGAGGCGCACTGCCTGTTGGTAATCTGGTTATATGACCGAACAATTTCATTTGTTGTTTCTTGATGAAGCTCAGTACTGATGTTGTTTCTTGATGAAGTTTAGTACTGATGTTGTTTCTTGATGAAGTTTAGTACTGATGTTGTTTCTTGATGAAGCTCAGTACTGATGTTGTTTCTTGATGAAGCTCAGTACTGATGTTGTTTCTTGATGAAGCTCAGTACTGATGTTGTTTCTTGATGAAGCTCAGTACTGATGTTGTTTCTTGATGAAGTTTAGTACTGATGTTGTTTCTTGATGAAGTTCAGTACTGATGTTGTTTCTTGATGAAGCTCAGTACTGATGTTGTTTCTTTGATGAAGTTTAGTACTGATGTTGTTTCTTGATGAAGTTTAGTACTGATGTTGTTTCTTGATGAAGCTCAGTACTGATGTTGTTTCTTGATGAAGCTCAGTACTGATGTTGTTTCTTGATGAAGCTCAGTACTGATGTTGTTTCTTGATGAAGCTCAGTACTGATGTTGTTTCTTGATGAAGTTCAGTACTGATGTTGTTTCTTGATGAAGCTCAGTACTGATGTTGTTTCTTGATGAAGTTCAGTACTGATGTTGTTTCTTGATGAAGCTCAGTACTGATGTTGTTTCTTGATGAAGCTCAGTACTGATGTTGTTTCTTGATGAAGCTCAGTACTGATGTTGTTTCTTTGATGAAGCTAGTGCTGATGTTGTTTCTTGATGAAGTCTAGTACTGATGTTGTTTCTTGATGAAGTTAGTACTGATGTTATTTCTTGATGAAGCTCAGTACTGATGTTGTTTCTTGATGAAGCTCAGTACTGATGTTGTTTCTTGATGAAGCTCAGTACTGATGTTGTTTCTTGATGAAGCTCAGTACTGATGGTGTTTCTTGATGAAGCTCAGTACTGATGGTGTTTCTTGATGAAGTTCAGTACTGATGTTGTTTCTTGATGAAGCTCAGTACTGATGTTGTTTCTTGATGAAACTCAGTACTGATGTTGTTTCTTGATGAAGTTCAGTACTGATGTTGTTTCTTGATGAAGCTCAGTACTGATGTTGTTTCTTGATGAAGCTCAGTACTGATGTTGTTTCTTGATGAAGCTCAGTACTGATGTTGTACACAGGCGTGAAATAAAAAAAGGCGAGAAATATCGGACTCAATTTCATAGTACATGACTTAACCACTTAACCAGTTCGCCAGAGAGGCTTCCCAACCTCCGTACTCTACGATTCACAACACATGGCTCTGATGTTACAAAACAATACCAGCTTCGAGGTCATGACCAGATAACAGTACACGCCCGGGGCTGGTGCCAGAGGTACTCTGACTTTGTTTATTGTGAGTTTAAAATAAAATTTAGATTTGACAAATCTCATTGAAGCGTAAAGCTGAATTCATTGCTTTCCTCTTCCTGTCGCCCATGCTTCGACTGCAGATTTAAAAGTTCATGCTGTGACCCAAATACGGGAGATGAAATAGACCGTTAATGGACTGCAACGTTTTAGTTTTAAGATAATCTACATCACGGGTTCTCAAAGTGGGCGGTAGGCCCTCAGTGAGCACTGAATTCTTCCAGGGGGCGATAGTGGGTTCAGAACTTTGGGAGGGAAGGGGGAGGGAAGTATTTTCCCGTGTATTTGAGATTGAATTATCATAAAAAATTTGAATTCTGCATTTTAATTCATCTTATGCCCATCTTACACGATCAATTTTTCATCCATTTTTATATCATATATATAATCATTTGAAAATTGACCATGTATGACAGAAATATATATCAATTCTCTATGTCAAGGTGAAAATTGAACATATATATATGGGGGCGTTGGCAAACTGTTATAATGGAGAGGGGGCGTTACAAAGTTCATGTTATGCAAAGTGGGAGGTGGGCCGAAAATGTTTGGAAATCTATAATCTACATGAAGGTGGTGGGCTCGGGAAGGGGGGTGTATAGTGGGGAAAGTATAGTAGTGAACCGTATCATTATCAAATAGCTTTCCTGAGCTGAACTTTACCACCCCAACAATCCTTCGGAATTGCTCTCTCTCTCTCTCTCTCTCTCTCTCTCTCTCTCTTAGGCCAGATAGTTCATAATTCATATGTACGGTTCCAACTTCACTGCAACGGATCATCCCATAATTGCTCTATTCCTGTGCCAACGAAAATCACACGCAATGCTAACAACTGTCTCCTGTGTCGTGTACTAATTCTAGTATAAAACAGCCATACCCACCATGGAGGCCAGACACCTACCTCTGCCCGCCTGCCTAGCGTGTTCGTAGCCCGTTGGAAGACGGATGACAAGCCCTTCTTGAGTGCGGTTCAATTCCGCGGGCTGGCAAAAGTCACAGGTTTTTCCATTTACGGTGCTCGTGGCACGAAACCAAAGGGTTACGATGTCCATACACTGAGCTGAAGAGATGAAAGCTCAAGTGCTTCTGGATAGGAAAACAAATAAATAAAAAATACCCATCTCTGCAGGCAACATGATCAAATCATTCTGAATCTATCTTGTCCCTAGTCTTCCTCTTCTCTAATTTGTCGGTATAATAATAATAATAATAATTCCTCTCGTACCGTTATACGTTACATAGGGCCTGCAAGTAATTTCTCCATACCGCTCTATCCTGGGCAACTCGCTCAATCTCCTCCATTTAACTGAGACCGATATTTCCTGCCTCTCTCAGCAAAGTTCGCTTCAGGGTCTCCTTAGGTCGACCTCTCTTTCTTGAACCCTTTGTCGGTATGCCTCCTTCCATAATGGTCTTCTTCACTTAAACACTTTGTTGATCTATACATGTTCAAAATACTTCAATTTGTCCTTCTTATTTAAAGCATCAGCCAGGTTTATCTTTTATTGTTAGTTATTTCTGTATAGATCTATTTGTTGACTTCTCTGTCTATGATTTACGAAGGACTCTTCTGTAACACTTATATTCAAAAGCACATATATGTTTTTCAACTTCCTTGTTAAAAGTCCATGCTTCACATCCATACGTTGCCACTGGGAATATGGAATTACATTCCTATGCTTCTTAGTACTTTCTCATCTCATGCCTTGTAATCTATATGTGTATTTGCTTCATGTATATAATTTGTATTTTCACTTGATTGTATATTGTTTCTTTTCCACTTCTAGTTGTTGTTCACTCATTTCGTTATTCGTTTTATTCCCAGTTCATTAGATACATTTGCATTTTCCTTATCGTCCATTTGTAAGTGTTCTCTATAATCTGTCACTCCTGTTGTGTCGTTTGCTTGATAAAGGCCTTTTTGGTCGAAACGTTATGTTATTGTCACTATTTCTGCATTTTGTAAACTATAGTACTTTGTTTGCAGTTTTCACTGGGAATATGCATGCTCTTAGTATTCTGAACTTTGTCTATTTATTTTATACAAAGAAAATGTTGAAAAACTAGAGCCCTTGTTACCCTTGTCATGAATGTATTTTTTTCTGTTGTCCTTCTCTGCTTGTTTTGTCGTTAGGCGTAGCAGGTTTAACTGATGATCGGTTTTCGAGATAGTGCACGCGTGGTCGCTTGATATGCTGTGGCATTATGGAGTTTTAAGATGTCTGTAACTCCATCAATACATCTTTTTCTTTATTTACCTCTTCCTCTTGATGATTTCATTTTCAGGTTGTACGCTCTTGTAACTGGTGTATTCGGGTTCATTCTCACTAAGTGACCAAACCATTTGAGTCTCTGTTTTTCAATAAATCTAATAGCAGGTGTTGTTCCGACTGTTCTTCTAATTTCCTCATTTCTTATATGGTCTTTTCTTGTTTTATTTACTGCTTTCCTCAAGCATCTCATTTCACATATGGTAATTTTCCTTTCTTGTTCTTGTTGTCACATTTTTTCTTTATTAATGTCATCATCATCAGGTGCCGTGCCGGCTGACGTAGACGATCATGGATCTCTAGAAATATCTGTCTCTGGTGTTTGCTATCATCTCAGATGTTGACGCTCTTCCGTGTCATGAAGTCAGGCTATCCAAAAGGTTCTCTCTCTGTCTCGTCTACACTCGATTTTACCAGTTGTTACAATGTGTTCTAAACCTCCTCTCATCACATGTCCAAAAATGATGACTGCCTCTTTCTTATATTGATGATAAGCTTTCTCTGTGTCTTGGTCTCATTCAACACCTCCACGTTCATCATTTTAGCAGTTCATGGGATTCTCATCATTCTTCTGTAAAACCACATCTCTGTGGCCTCCAGTGATTTTTCAATCTGTTTGTTTATTGTCCATGACTCGCATCCGTATGTCAGTATTGGTTCTATGTAGCACTGAATAACTCGCATTCTGATCGGGATTGACAAGGACTTGTTGCAGATAATGCTTCTCATTTTCAGAAATGATGTTTTCGCTTGTTCTATTCTGCTCTTTATTTCTGATTGGCATCTGCCATCTGATGTTACCAGGACTCTGAGGTATTTAAATCGCTGCATTTGTCTTAGATCAGTCCCATTTACTGTGATGGTGCATTTTGTCAAAATCTGCTTTTTTCATATGATCATAACTTCTGTCTTCTTAATATTCAAACTGTATCCTTTGTTGTTACTTTCTGTCACAACATTATCAACTAATTTCTGTAGCTCCATTTCATTTCTTGCTATTAAGACAGTATCATCAGCGTATCTCAGGTTATTTATGGTATGTCCTCCTACAGCTATTCCAGGAATATCTTTTATAGACCTAAAAATGATTTCACAATACAATGAGAACAGGTCGGGTGATAATACGCATCATTATCTAACACCTTTTTGATCTTCTGGAAAGTTCCAATCTTTTAGTTTATTCTTATAGCTGCTGTTTGCTGCCAATATATGTTCTGAATGATTCTTAGATCTTTGCTGTCGATGTATAAGTTCTCTAACATTTTGGAAAGTTCTTGATGGCGTACATTGTCGAACGCCTTGGTGTAGTCTATTAAGCACAAGTATAGATCTGCTTTTACTTCTATTGATCTTTCTATTAGTGTTCTTAGGATATATATAGCGTTGCTGGTGCCTTTGCCTTCAACAAATCTACACTGCTCATCACTGATTTCCGGTCTTATTCTGCTTCTCATCCTTCTCATCATTATCATCAGTAGTATCTTTGTCATATAACTCATAAGACTGATAGTGCAGTGATCTTCACATTTCACTGCTCTTGATTTCTTCGGCAAAGCAATAAATATGAACTTTAGTAGATCTTTTGGAATACAACCACTGTCATATATGTCGTTTAAAAGTGTTGTTATCACTTCCGTTCCTAGATTTCCTAGAGCTTGAATTTCTTCTGCTGTTATGTTATCTGGACCTGGAGACTTTCCACTCTTAATGTGTTTTATGACATCTTCAACGTCTGCTTCAAGTATTGGTGGTCCCTTGCATGTGTCTGGTATATTTAGTTCTTCTCTTAACTCTTACAATATGAAACGCCACCTGACAGACCATAAAGTTAGTTCCCATTTTACGAAAAGCCACTTCACGGACCATATGATTCTAACCACTTGTTTTAACTTCCTAAATATATTTAATGCTTTAAGTGTATTTTTAAAATTCAAATACAGCAAGTGGGCGTTTGTAATAGATCTTTCAATTGCGCACACTTTGATGTATGCAGTTTGTATCTGCTGTTGAATATAAGAAAGTTATAACAAATGTTGTATGTACACCTTCGACTTAAAATTTGTTCCTCAAAAACAGTCCGTAAAAAGGCGGTTTTAGTATGCGTATTGTAAGAGTTAATGTGTTTTATGACATCTTCAACTTCAGCTACAAGTATTGGTGGTCCCTTGCATGTGTCTGGTATATTTAGTTCTTCTCTTAATGTGTTTTATGACATCTTCAACTTCAGCTGCAAGTATTGATGGTTCCTTGCATGTGTCTGGTATATTTAGTTCTTCTCTTAATGTGTTTTATGACATCTTCAACTTCAGCTGCAAGTATTGGTGGTCCCTTGCATGTGTCTGGTATATTTAGTTCTTCTCTTAATGTATTTTATGACATCTTCAACTTCAGCTGCAAGTATTGGTGGTTCCTTGCATGTGTCTGGTATATTTAGTTCTTCTCTTAATGTGTTTTATGACATCTTCAACTTCAGCTGCAAGTATTGGTGGTCCCTTGCATGTGTCTGGTATATTTAGTTCTTCTCTTAATGTGTTTTATGACATCTTCAACTTCAGCTGCATGTATTGGTGGTTCCTTGCATGTGTCTGGTATATTTAGTTCTTCTCTTAATGTGTTTTATGACATCTTCAACTTCAGCTGCAGGTATTGGTGGTTTCTTGCATGTGTCTGGTATATTTAGTTCTTCTCTTAATGTATTTTATGACATCTTCAACTTCAGCTGCAAGTATTGGTGGTTCCTTGCATGTGTCTGGTATATTTAGTTCTTCTCTTAATGTGTTTTATGACATCTTCAACTTCAGCTGCAGGTATTGGTGGTTCCTTGCATGTGTATGGTATATTTAGTTCTTCTCTTAATGTATTTTATGAGATCTTCAACTTCAGCTGCAAGTATTGGTGGTTCCTTGCATGTGTCTGGTATATTTAGTTCTTCTCTTAATGTGTTTTATGACATCTTCAACTTCAGCTGCAAGTATTGGTGGTTCCTTGCATGTGTCTGGTATATTTAGTTCTTCTCTTAATGTATTTTATGACATCTTCAACTTCAGCTGCAGGTATTGGTGGTCCCTTGCATGTGTCTGGTATATTTAGTTCTTCTCTTAATGTGTTTTATGACATCTTCAACTTCAGCTGCAAGTATTGGTGGTCCCTTGCATGTGTCTGGTATATTTAGTTCTTCTCTTAATGTGTTTTATGACATCTTCAACTTCAGCTGCAGGTATTGGTGGTCCCTTGCATGTGTCTGGTATATTTAGTTCTTCTCTTAATGTGTTTTATGACATCTTCAACTTCAGCTGCAGGTATTGGTGGTTCCTTGCATGTGTCTGGTATATTTAGTTCTTCTCTGTCATCGTCATAGAGTTCTCCAATATATTTCGTCCACGCTTCCCATTATGTTTTACTCATGTAAAAATCCTAACAACAACTCATAACAAAATATTAGTTAATGAACAAAAAACAGCAAACATGAATGTTGAACTGGTCATAGTGAACTGCATAAACAAAATATTAGTTAATGAACAAAAAACAGCAAACATGAATGTTGAACTGGTCATAGTGAACTGCATAAACAAAATATTAGTTAATGAACAAAAAACAGCAAACATGAATGTTGAACTGGTCATAGTGAACTGCATAAACAAAATATTAGTTAATGAACAAAAAACAGCAAACATGAATGTTGAACTGGTCATAGTGAACTGCATAAACAAAATATTAGTTAATGAACAAAAAACAGCAAACATGAATGTTGAACTGGTCATAGTGAACTGCATAAACAAAATATTAGTTAATGAACAAAAAACAGCAAACATGAATGTTGAACTGGTCATAGTGAACTGCATAAACAAAATATTAGTTAATGAACAAAAAACAGCAAACATGAATGTTGAACTGGTCATAGTGAACTGCATAAACAAAATATCAGTGAATGAACAACAAACAGCAAACATGAATGTTGAACTGGTCATAGTGAACTGCGTAGGAAATCCTTAGAGAAGAGTTATGTAGCTTTAACTAAGCTCGTTTTAGAATTATGAAGAAAATTATTACATTTAGATCACTAGTGTTTGTCTTTATGTGATACAAAAATTAGATTAAGCAAGATCCATCTGATCTATTACGTTATTGAACTTTTTGAGTTTTTGCATTTAGATCACAATGATTTAGTTTTTTTATGAAGATTCAAACATTAAATAAAAGGCATTTGATCTACAAATGAGTGAGCATTGAATTGAGATGTTATAATGTTGGGGAAAATGGCAAGTGCAAATAATATTTAAATAATTTCTAGTGCAGTATTGATGGACGTGCGATTGTTGAGCAGTCACGTGATTTAATGTTAGTTTAATTTGAACGGACGTTGATTGAGAGATGATCATATCATCATCAGGTTCCGTGCCGGCTGGTGTAGGTGATCATGGATCTCCACAAATTCCTATCCCTGATGTTTGTTACCATCTCAGATGTTGACACTCTTCCGTGCCATGAAGTCAGACTGTCTAATATTTTCTCTCTCTGTCTTCCTCTGTTTAGTCTCCCTTCGATTTTACAGGTTGTCACAATGTGTTCTAAACCTCCCATTCTCATCACATGTCCGAAAAATGATGACTGCCTCTTTCTTATATTGACAATACGTTTTCTCTTTGTCTTGACCTCATTCAACACCTCCCCATTAGTTATGTTAGCACTCTAAGGGGTTCTAATAATTCTTCTGTAAATCCCTATCTCTGTGGTCTATAAATAGACTGTATACAGGTTTGGGGCTTCGGAAAAAAAAATATCAAACACAGGATTCGAACCATGTACCCTCATTTCTTACGGCACCCATTGACTAGCCCTACACTAGAAGCGTCATTAAGAACACAACCAGAGAGCTATTGTTTTTTAAATAGCTTTACTTAAGGAGTGTCTTTCATAAACGATTCGATGCCTTCCCTTGGGGTTCTTACCAAAACTCAATATTCTCATTTCTATAGCCTCCAGATAGTTTTTATATCTGTTTGTTTACGGTCCATGGCTCGCATCCAGTTGACCACCCACGGGAGTCTCTGTGGCTAAGTGGTTAAGCTAAGTGAAGTCCGTGGGTTCGAATCTGAATCGCGACGTTATGTTCACAAATGTATTTTTTCAGAGACCCTAGGATTGTTGCCGGAGCGACAAAGCTCGTACTTTGTGCAATACTCTCAGTAGATAGTGTGCCATTTCTGCGGAGAGGGCTGAGCCATATGGGATCAAACCCTGTGCAATAAAGTTCCTACTTCGGCCCTTATTATTAGACTCGCATCCGTATGTCAGTATTGGTTCTATATAACATTAAATAGCATGTACATTATGTGATTGTCTGAAGTGTTTTGTTAAGTTCTGGAGCTACATTTTACCCCGCTGGCTGCTCTAATGTTAATCTGTATTTCAAGAAAATAAATATTTTTTTTTAAAACAACAGGTTTGAGTTACATCGTGGACACACTTTTTTTTATAGTCGCTATGGAGGTCTATGCTGATGACAAAATCAGTGTTTTTTGGTGCCATAGCATGCAGGTGTTAGGGAAAATAGACGTGCGGATAGGCTTGTAGGTATGGCTGCTGTGCAAAGTGGGCGAGCAATGGAGCAGCTAATATTATAAATTCCCTAAGGGAAAGAGGACGTGTACATGATTCACGTAATAGCGGTGAATATACAACACTAACCAGACTGCAAGAATTCCAAATCAAATGTAGTGTAGCTAGACAAGAACGCTATGCTGGTAGCCAAAGAAGAATAGTAAACTAACAAAGAACCGGGGTCGTTAGTCGCCACACGCTGAGAGACATACTGAGGGGAGATCAGAGCACTTATGGACTAATTGGTTTGACATGCAGTGAAGATGATCCAACGACTAAACTAAACTATGATAGGAAGAGCATCTGGCAAGATGGATTAAAGCGCTTGCTTCCATTCGGGAAACCTAGGTTTGATTCCCGCTAAAATCAATGATTATTTTGTGGGAGGGATAAATAAAAAATCCTAACTTGAAAAGTTTCACAGTGACCGCACTAGCCATGCGACCATTAAATTTATCAGGCTCATATCCCCTCTGTCTCCACCAACCGCCTAAAAGCGATATTTCAGGTAGTAATGACAGTTTATATTTTACTTCCTTCTTTGCGAGTTTGTCTTCTTCTTCTTCTCTTCCATCATTTACTTCTTTATAGAAGTGTTGGGGGTGAAACGTAGTGATCTTGTATGTGCTTATTCTTCTCTTCCACCATTTACTTCTTTATAGAAGTGTTGGGAGTGAAACGTAGTGATCTTGTATGTGCTTATTCTTCTCTTCCACCATTTACTTCTTTATAGAAGTGTTGGGGAAACGTAGTGATCTTGTGTGTGCTTGTTCTTCTCTTCCACCATTTACTTCTTTATAGAAGTGTTGGGAGTGAAACGTAGTGATCTTGTGTGTGCTTGTTCTTCTCTTCCACCATTGACTTCTTTATAAAAGTGTTGGGGGTGAAACGTAGTGATCTTGTGTGTGCTTGTTCTTCTCTTCCACCATTTACTTCTTTATAGAAGTGTTGGGAGTGAAACGTAGTGATCTTGTGTGTGCTTGTTCTTCTCTTCCATCATTTACTTCTTTATAGAAGTGTTGGGGGTGAAACGTAGTGATCTTGTGTGTGCTTGTTCTTCTCTTCCACCATTGACTTCTTTATAAAAGTGTTGGGGGTGAAACGTAGTGATCTTGTGTGCTTGTTCTTCTCTTCCACCATTTACTTCTTTATAGAAGTGTTGGGAGTGAAACGTAGTGATCTTGTGTGTGCTTGTTCTTCTCTTCCATCATTTACTTCTTTATAGAAGTGTTGGGGTGAAACGTAGTGATCTTATGTGTGCTTGTTCTTCTCTTCCACCATTTACTTCTTTATAGAAGTGTTGGGGGTGAAACGTAGTGATCTTGTGTGTGCTTGTTCTTCTCTTCCACCATTTACTTCTTTATAAAAGTGTTGGGGTGAAACGTAGTGATCTTGTGTGTGCTTGTTCTTCTCTTCCATCATTTACTTCTTTATAGAAGTGTTGGGGGTGAAACGTAGTGATCTTGTGTATGCTTGTTCTTCTCTTCCACCATTTACTTCTTTATAGAAGTGTTGGGGGTAAACGTAGTGATCTTGTGTGTACTTGTTTTAAGGCACTTTGTAAGCTGATATTCATGTTCGTAAGGCTGTTCTTGATGCCGTCGCTCTATCTTTTGCGTGGTTTTCCTCTTGCTTTGTACTCATTATACTTTTTCTGTGTGGTCTCTGTAGTAGGTTATACCAGGGCATTCTTGTCAGGTGTCCAAACCATTTAATCTGTTGTTCTTTTATGAATAGCATGACTGGTTTCACATCCAGTCTCCTTCTGATTTCTTCATTTCTAATTTTGTCTCTTATTGTCACACCTGCAGCTCTTCTAAGACACATCATCTCTGTCGTTATGATTTTCCGCTCATTAGCTGCTGTTATTGACCATGTTTGACACTGGTAACATAGTGTTGGCCAGAAAATCGTTCTTATGAGATTTTATTTAGTTGTTAGCGGTATCTCTTTGTGTGACAACAGTGGTGTTAACTGTCCCAGTACTTGGTTAGCTTTTGTGCAACGATTGTTTGTCTGCCTTCTCATGAGGAGGAGGAGTAAGGAGTGTAACACCGTTGAATCAGAAACCTTCCTGAACTCACGTCTCAGGGATGAAAGTTTCCTCTGTACTGATAACTCTTTTTTTAAAAGGCTATGTATTCATACGTTGATTTTTTTGTGTCTATGTAAAAAGTATCTAACCTGTCACCTTCATATGAGATTCCGTATGCTTCATATGAGATTCCGAGAAAATATCCATTATGCAAGGGCAGCCTATCAATGATGTCTTCAATAATTCTACGTATTGTAGTTGTTACTTCCCCTGTAACAAAACTGAATTTTCCACACAATGCGTTTCTCGTTTTATTCATGTTTCAACAGCCAACACATTCTGATATAACCAAATCCAGACTCGCTATTTGGTTGAAAGTGAAGTGCCCTGACTTACAGAGGTTTAAAATCGCTACATAATAAACAAGTTAATTTTCTCCTTTATTACTATCATCCAACTGTCTGAAATTCATTTTGCCTTTCATTATTCTCTCTCTCTCTCTTTCTTTATTTCTTTCTCCATCTCCCTATCTCTCTTTCCTTCTCCCTCTCCCTCTCTTTCTTTCCTTCTTCCTCTCTTTCCTTTTTATTCTCTCCCATTCTTTCTCCCTCTCATTCTTTCTTTCTACCTCTCCCTCTCATTCTTTCTTTCTACCTCTTTTTTTTCTCTCTTTCTTTCTTTCTCCCTCTCCTTTTTTCTTTCTCCCTTTCCTTTTTTTCTCCCTCTCTCTAGAATTTCTTTCTTTCTTTATGCATGTATGAATATGCGTGTGTGTACAGTTATCTGTAATTTACAAAGTTATCCAATATAAACGACTTGCATTCTCTGCAACGTTGGCGGTGCTTTACAGCTTTTCACAACCAATATCTCTACAACAGCTATGGGCGCCCTCATTGACTACACAAGGGATCGACGATATAGAAGATTGCGCTAGTAACTATCCGCCGTGGAAGTTTCTGGGTTCGAGCCCAGTTTAGACCAAAACTCTTAGTGTGCCCACAGTACACGGTTGGACTACTGAAAGCAGGGCCGTGCGGTATATTTTCTCAGTATGATGCAAGTCTTCGAAATGCCGCCCTTAAATGTATAAATCATAAATCGTATACATCAATGACGGAATAACTTAGACCAGTATAGAAAAGCGCTGCATAAAGATTTTATTTATTGAATGATTTAAATTATATTGTGATGTAGCTGCTTATCTCACCCCCCTTACAGTACCGCCTGATGCGGCCACCTCTCTGTATCATAGCACGGCACGGCTCTGACTGAAAGCGTGATAGTTTACTTGGGGATCTAAATTGCAAGCAGCACATGATGTTGTGTAAACGTTGGGGATCTTTTTTTTCCCCGATTCAGAAGCACGCTCGGTGCCATGAACACCGTAAATCTGGAGAATCTGTTGCTTTTCTGCCAGCCCGCGGAATTGAACCTTACTCGCAGGGGGCTTATCACCCATTGTACAACGCGCTACGAACAAGCTGGGCAGCCGGGCCCATCGTTGGGGATGTAGATGTATGATTTTTTTTTAAACCAGAAACAGGCTTCTATGTTAATTGTGCCTCAGTTGTGTTCTCTGTGGCGTACAAGTTAAGTGTTTGTCATGTCACAGGTTCGCTTCCTCGTGGAGCCATCATTTTTTCAAGAGATCCCTTATCTCAGTGTAGGTGAGATCGAGTTCCTGGTCCTATCCGAGACGGACGATAAACGTAGATACCGTGTTCAATTTCAGCACGTAAAAGAACCCTTGACAGTTCAAAATCGAAAAGAGTAGGCTGGAAAGCCGCTACCCGGGCAAAATTCATCGAAAAGCTTAAAAATAAAATTCCTACAAAAATATCCCCACCATCTTTAAAATTACATCGGAGACCCTCGCTGGTGCTACGGAGCTCGTGCACTGCAGTTGAGATCTTCTTGTGTAAGAAAGAGATCGGATCACACATGGTTACTCCCTGAAGTGCAATGATGATGGTCCTGTAAATCAATCAATCATTTGGTTATCTCTCCCGTGTGGTGCCAGGGCCCGCAAGGAAGCAAAGAATAGTACCACTGCGACCTACAAAGCATGTCGTAAGAGGCGACTGATATATTTTACCTAGGGAAGCTACTCTAGTAAATAAAAAGCGTCACAGAAATCGAATGCGCTAGTCTACTTGTAGACGAATAACTGTCACAACGTACAATCGTTCGTAGACTCAGATCACATACACATCAAAAAGAGTGGTTTAATAGGTGGTCGATATGGAGCGCTCGAAGAAGAAGAACGATTGAAGAGGAAGAAAGATGATTGAAGAAGAATGATTGAAGAAGAATGATTGAAGAAAAGAATGATTGAAGAAGAAGAATGATTGAAGAAGAAAATGATTGAGAAGAAGAATGATTGAAGAAGAAGAATGATTGAAGAAGAAGAATGATTGAAGAAGAAGAATGATTGAAGAAGAAGAATGATTGAAGAAGAAGAATGATTGAAGAAGAAGAATGATTGAAGAAGAAGAATGATTGAAGAAGAAGAATGATTGAAGAAGAAGAATGATTGAAGAAGAAGAATGATTGAAGAAGAAGAATGATTGAAGAAGAAGAATGATTGAAGAAGAAGAATGATTGAAGAAGAAGAATGATTGAAGAAGAAGAATGATTGAAGAAGAAGAATGATTGAAGAAGAAGAATGATTGAAGAAGAATGATTGAAGAAGAAGAATGATTGAAGAAGAAGAATGATTGAAGAAGAAGAATGATTGAAGAAGAAGAATGATTGAAGAAGAAGAATGATTGAAGAAGAAGAATGATTGAAGAAGAAGAATGATTGAAGAAGAAGAATGATTGAAGAAGAAGAATGATTGAAGAAGAAATGATTGTAAGAAGCACATGATTATAGAGTAAGATTTGCTACAAGATTTTAACTTTCTATTTCATTAAAATATTACAAAGCAATTTAACAATTTAAGAATTCTATTTTGAAATGATAGAAGAAATGATGTGAGAAGAATGTATTAAAAAGAATATCAAAGAAAATGATTGATTCTGAGAAATGTTGGGAAGTGTTACAGAAAAATATCTAAAAGCTAGTTGGGCCAATGATTGAAGAAGAATGGATTGAAAGAAGAATTGCAAGTAAATATGAGTTTGGTAAGAGTAGTTAAGACAAAATTTAGAGAAGACATGAGAAGGTTGACTACTGAAAAAGAATGATGAGAAGAAGTATATTTTTAGAATGATTAAGATTAAATCAGCAAAATTTATAAAATCATTGAAAATGATTGAAGAAGAAGAATATTGAAGAAAGAATAGAAGTAAGAAAAGATTTAAGAAGTATGAATATTTAAATTATATTGTTGAAGAGATGATTGATACAACATTAGGTACGCGATGTGAAAAGAATATTGTATCAAGAGAAGATTAAGAGAGATTTGAAAAGGAATAGTTTAGAAGAGATGTTAAAGAAGATTGAAAAGAGAATGATTAGAAGAAGAAGATTGATAGAAAGATTCAGAGAGAACTGCTGATGCAGAAGAAATTGAAGAAAAGATTGAGAAATCGAGCAATTTTCGCCAAGCCCAATGATTGAGAAAAAACTGATTGAGAGGAATGATTGCAAGAGAAAAGCATGAAGAACAAGATGCTTGGAAGCAAGAATGATTGAGGGAGTGATGAAGGAATTTGATTACAAGAAAATGTTAAGAAGAGAATGATTAGTGAATGTTGAGAAGAATGATTGAAGAAGAAGAATGTTGAAGATGATTGAAAGGTCATCATCGATTGAGAATCAATTTTAAAGAAGAATATTGAAGAAGAATGATTGAAGAAGAATGTTTGAGATCAAATATGAAGAAGAGAAATGAAAGAAATACGATGTCAATTGCGAGAAAAGAACATTGAGACAGTAAAAATTGAAAAGAGAGATTGGAAGAAGAAATGTTGAGAAGAAGAAATTAAGAGAAATGATTAAAAAAGAAATTGAAAAAAATTCAGGATTTAAGATTAAGGAATCTTAAGAGGAATGATTAAAGAAGATGATGAGAAGAAGATTTGTTGAAGAAGAAGAATGATCAAACATGTTACCCTGAAGAATGATAAGAGAAGTTCTGAAATCAATAATGATTTGTATATTCATGGGTGCAGGGCGCAAGATGATGAAGAAGAAAGTTGAAAAAATGACTACAAAGATGTGAAGAAGGCGATGATATATTTTACAAGAAGTGGAAGAATGATTGAAAAGAAGAATGATGACAGAAGAAATGATAGAAGAAGCTTTGAGAGAAGAATGTTAAAAGAAGAAGATAAGAAATATTAGACAGATAGACATATAAAAGAAGATGTTAAAGAGTAGATTATTGAGAGCGAATGATGAAGAAGAGAATGATTGAAGAAGAATGATTGAATGATTAGAGGAATGATTAAGAAGAATGATTGAGAGAGAATGATTGAAGAAGAAGAATGATTGAAGAAGAGAATGATTGAAGAAGATTAAGAAAGATGATTGAAGAAGAATGTTGAAGAAGAAGAATTGAAGAAGAAGAATTGAAGAGAAAAAGATTGAAGAAGAAGAATGATTGAAGAAGAAGAAATGATGAAGAAGAAGAAGAAGTGATTGAAGAAGAAGATTGAAGAAGAATGATTGAAGAAAATGATTGAAGAAGAATGATTGAAAGAAGAATGATTGAGAAGAAGAATGATTAAGAAGAAGAATGATTGAAGAAGAAGATTGAAGAAGAATGAATGATGAAGAAGAATGATTGAAGAAGAAGAATGATTGAAGAAGAAGAATGATTAAGAAATGATTGAAGAAGAAGTGTTGAAGAAGAAGAATGATTGAAGAAAAAATGATTGAAAGAAGAAGATGAAGAAAAAATGATTGAAGAAGAATGATTAAGAGAAGAATGATTGAAGAAAGAATGATTGAAGAAAAAATGATTGAAGAAGAAATTATGAAATGATTAAAATATTAAGATAAAGATGATTCAAAGAAAAACATTAAAATATTAGTGGTATACCAATTCCAAATTCATTTCATATTCCCCATTCATTCCATCACATCTTCTCATTTTGGTTCTCATTCTAGATTCCCATCTGTTTCTGATTCCATTTTCCTCTCATTCTGTCCTCATTCTGTCCTCTCATTCTGTCCACATCAATTCTAATCGATAAATTCATCATTAAATTGACAATTGATTGCAATGAATCATGTATCTGATTTTCAGAGGAAGTCCATGTGGAACAGGGTTATGTAAGGAGTTAATTGAGTGGTTATTGGCTGGGTTCTTGCTTGCTCGTTTCAGCCTTTGCTTCGTTCCAAGCTTGGTTCAGCCGTTCTGTTCACAAGTACTTTTTCTGAGATCCCTTCGATTGTTGCCGGAGTTAAAAAAAAAGGTTAATTGCATATCCTTTACAGGATTTTGCGAATCAACCCAGCTTTTTAACCCTGTTTGTGATTTTCTAGGCATTATACGTTTTTGTAAAAATCACGCGAAAAATTTGCAACCAAACCGTCCGCAGCGTGATTCAAACTCAGAACGTCGGGTTAATAGACCGAGTCACTATCCCCTAGGCCACAGACGTCACCTTGCTGGAGTTACATAGATATATTATATATATATATTTCTCTCGTACCGTTACACATTACATAGTAATTTCTCCTTTCCGCTCTGTCCTAGGCAACTCGCTCAATCTTTTCCTTGAAATTAAGTCCGATATTTCTTGCCTCTCTCAGCAACGTTGTCCCATGGTTTCCCTAGGTCGTCCTCTCTATGTAGAGATTATAGATAGAAATTGCATTGCAGAGCTGGGGTTCCTAAAATACAACTTTAAATGCAATTTTTTCTTGTTGTGGTGGTTGCAAATTCGAAGCGACATTTTATTCATTTGGCGCGGGTCAATCATAATTTTGTCAAAAATAAAATATCTTCAATTTATTTTATTTTTGATGTTTTGTAAAACTTGAGCGTATTTTCTCAGCTTTACGATTAAATATAAACCGTTGCGAATAGATGAGAGCAAAAATTATTCTTTCAATCAGAAGCTTTTTTTTTCTTTTTTTGTGTGGCAAGTTTCAAAGAGAGATCCTTAGGGAATAACAGAATAATGATAAGATTTGACGAGCTCTGCGTTGGCTCTAGATAATATTCTAACTTACAACTCTTTATTGAATATCTTTTTTGTTCTCTTAGATGTGTATTTTATAAAACTGTAAGCAAATGCAACAGTTACAGAGGCATCTCACTTTTAAGTGTCACATGCAAGGCGTTTGCACTAGTCCTTTCAAAGCGACTACAGAAACTGGCAGAGCGTGTTCTCCCAGAGTCACAATGTGGATTCAGAGCTGGACGGTCAACAGCTGACATGATATTTACTCTTCGACAACTGCAAGAGAAATGCAGAGAGCAGAGTAAGCCTTTATCATTGTTTTCGTCGATCTGACAAAGACATTTGACACGATCAGCAGACCAGGTCTTTATAAAATATTAAAACATATCGGCTGCTCCCCAAAGTTGCTCCTACTGATCGTCTCTCTACATGAGGGCATGAATGCCAGTATACAGTTCGGTGGAAGAACATCTGATAGCTTCGATGTTAAGAGTGGAGTCAAACAGGAATGTGTCCTTGCCCCCACTCTCTTTGGCATCTTCTTCTCAGTCTTATTACATCACGTCTTCGAGGATGATGGAGATGTTTTCATCCGCACGAGATCTGATGGATCATTTTTTCAACTTTCCTCGTTTAATAAGAGCCAAAACAAAAACAACAGAAATTCTTCTCAAGGAACTTTTTACTGACGATGCTGCCTTAGTCGCTCAGAGTGAGGCTACACTGCAATGCCTAATCAATAATTTGGCCAAGCATGCGACTATGTTCCTGACTATAAGTGTCTCTAAAACAGTTGTTTTATGTCAGGGAGGTAACACAACAACTATCACTTTAAATGGTAACCATCTAATACCAGTTCCACAATGTTGCAATCTTGGATCCATGGTCACTGCCAGCCTTTCTCTTGATGAAGAAATCAACGCTCGTATAGGGAGTGAGGCTACTACATTCAACAAACTATCAAAGCGAGCGTGGGACAACACAAAACTGACATTGCAGTCGAAGATTCAAATATATCGAGCCTGAGCAATTCGTTCTTTACTATATGGCTCAGAAACATGGACAGCTTACTCAAGACACGAGAGGAGACTTAACATCTTTCACCTTCGATGTCTCCACAAGATTATGAACATCAGGTGGTACGACAAGATAACCAACTCTGAAGTACTGCAACGTGAAACCTGCCTTCCATCATGGGCATGCTCAGCAGTAGACGACTAAGATGGTTAGGACATGTGAAAAGAATAGACAGCTGTCGTATAACAAAACAAATGTTGCTCTGTGATCTTTCGGAGGGGAAGAAACACCAAGGCAGACGACTGCTCAGATATAAGGATGTCTGCAAGGCCTCAATGAATAACTTTTCTACTGGTCCTGCAAATAGGAAATAACTAGCTGATGACAGAGTTGTGTGGAAAGCAACATTGCGCAAAGGCTCAGAGTCTTTTGAAAAGAGACTTATAAATGAGCTGACATGACCAAGAAAGAAAATCGAAAACTTAGATGTTGTTAAGTAAAACAATTGCCTATTGACCGTCTGTAAAGACGAAAATTCCATATATATATTTAAGTACATTATATGTCGCATTGATAGATCTATATGTTCTCTTCTATGTCCATCATATACGAATGACTGTTCCGTATTATTTATTTTGCAAAACACATATATGTTTCTCCACTGTCTTGATAAATGTCCATGTTTCACATCTACATGCTGCCACTGGGAATATGCCTGCTCTTAGCATTCTTATATTTGTTTCCTTATCAGTTCCATTCCAGGCAGTCGTTATTTCTTTAATTTCTTTGTAAGGCCAGCTGTATTACAATATATATATATATACAGTGGCGGCTCGTGGTAATTTTTCTTGGTAGGGCCAGACACAAATTTTCGGAAAATCATATTCTTTTTAGTATTTACTATTATTTGTCTATTCCGGGAAGTTATTCTCCTTTCGGTTTTTGGCCGGGCCCGACTCCTTAATGACGAGCCCTGACATAATATATATATATATATATATATATATATATATATATATATATATATATATATATATATATATATATCGTCAATTTTGTGTTTCCATCAATATTGAACCCCTACCTCATGATCCGACACTGTCACTTCTTATCTTCAAACTACACTGCAATGCTGGTCGAAGTCCTCATTGGAATAGCAAGAGAACAGACAACAGACTAGTTAAAACGACCTATGGGAGACATATGAATGTGCAGCAACTTATAGATGCGTTCAATTTCTGGAACTCATTCTCTGTCAATATCGGATAGAGCCGCCATTATATCTCAGAATTGTATTAATAGAATAGGGGGGAATATTTTCACATAACATTGCCCTGTTCGATTGCTTTTCTTGTTTTACGATGTATACAGGGTCTTGGAGTTATTGCTTCTCGTCTTGTGCTGTCTTTTATTCTATTTGTATCTTCTTCTTCTTCTTCTTTTTATGTGTTTGTATTTAACCTAAGTTCTGTTAAACTGTATATGTATTTTTTTATAAGTCAATTTCTCTGCAAACTTCTTCTCATTTTGTTCATGTCCCTACAAATGTATATTCCCTCTGTTTATTTCTCTGAATCCGCGTTTCTTCACTTTTCAGCTCCCAACGGAGCACAGGTCTTCAACAAATTTTTTCCAGCTCTTCCTCTCTCCTGCCATCTCTTCCAATTCTTTCCACGTTTTATCTATCTTTTTAATATCAGTCTCCAGCCCTCTTCTCCAGGTATTTTAGGCCTTCCCCTACTATTCTTTTCCTGCGGGTTCCAAAACAATGCGTGTCTTGTAATGCTTCCGGTCGGTCTTCACAATGTGTATCCTATCCATCGCCAGCGTCTCTTCTGAGCTATTTCTCCACTGTTATCTGCTTAGTTCTTTCTCTGAGTTCCTCTTTTGTAATCTTATCATACTATCTCAGTCCCCCTATTCTATGTAAACATCCATTTATGAAAGTCTGTAGTTTTCTGGTGGCTCTTTCTGTTGTTTCCATGTTTCTGAGCCATAGAACAGCACTGACTTCACATTTGATTGAAAGATTATCAGCTTTGTTTTGATGTCCTTTGACTTCTATATTTTACTCAATGCAATAAAGTTTCCCCTTGCTTTTGTATTCTTATCTTGACATCTTTGTTTGGTATGCTTCTACTACATTCACTTCTCTGCACTTTTATTTTATTTTTGGCTTCTTTTCCTACAACTGTATTTTCTATACGTCCATTTCTTTACACTTGTGTCTTTCCTTTATCAATTCTCCTACAACTGTCCATTTCTTTACACCTGTGTCTTTCCTTTATCAATTCTCCTACAACTGTCCATTTCTTTACACCTGTGTCTTTCCTTTATCAATTCTCCTACAACTGTCCATTTCTTTACACCTGTGACTTTCCTTTATCAATTCTCCTACAACTGTCCATTTCTTTACACCTGTGTCTTTCCTTTATCATTTCTCCTACAACTGTCCATTTCTTTACACTTGTGTCTTTCCTTTATCAATTCTCCTTCAACTGTTCATATCTTTACACCTGTGTCTTTCCTTTATCAATTCTCCTACAACTGTCCATTTCTTTACACCTGTGTCTTTCCTTTATCAATTCTCCTACAACTGTTCATTTCTTTACACTTGTGTCTTGCCTTTATCAATTCTCCTACAACTGTCCATTTCTTTACACTTGTGTCTTTCCTTTATCAATTCTCCTACAACTGTCCATTTCTTTACACTTGTGTCTTTCCTTTATCAATTCTCCTACAACTGTCCATTTCTTTACACTTGTGTTTGCCCTTTATCAATTGTCCTTCAAATGTCCATATCTTTACACTTGTATTTGGTCTTTATCAATTCTCCTACAACTGTCCATTTCTTTACAACTGGGTTCTCCATTTGCTTATCTCCTAATAACTATTTCATTACGTTTGTTTCCAAGACCCGAATTTTTTCAACTTTCTTTCTCTTACAACTGTATTTATCCTACGTCCATTCTCTTTTTCCTACATCCATTCCCTTACATCTATATTTTGCCTACATCCATTCCCTTACATCTATATTTTTCCTACATCCATTCCCTTACATCTTATATTTTCCTACATCCATTCCCTTACATCTATATTTTCCTACATCCATTCCCTTACATCTATATTTGCCTACATCCATTCCTTACATCTATATTTTGCCTACATCCATTCCCTTACATCTATATTCTGCCTACATCCATTCCCTTACATCTATATTTTGCCTACATCCATTCCCTTACATCTATATTTTGTCTACTTCAATTCCTTACATCTATATTATGCTTACATCCATTCCCTTACATCTATATTTTACCTACTTCAATTCCTTACATTTATATGTTGCCTACTTCAATTCCTTACAACTATATTTTTAATTTTATTTGCCCTTTGAATGTACTTCCCCCCTGCCTCCCATGTATATTTTCCCCAACATTTCTATGTAACGCACATACATACATTTTACTACATTTTTTTTCGGCCTATACGTCTATTTGTAATCATATTTTACTTATTTTTGAAGTTCCCAAACAGCCCGTGTGGTGCCGGGCCTGCAAGAGGGGAAAGAATAGCAACACTGCGACCTACAAGGCATGCGTAAGAGGCGGCTGATATAGGGGGCCTAGGAAAGCTACATCAGTAACAAAGCCTCGCAGAAATTGGATGTGCTGGTCTACTTGTAGTCACATAACTAGCACAACGTACAATCACTCTTAGGCTCAGATCACATACATCACAGAGTGGTTTGGTCGATATGTGGGGCATTCGAAGAAGAAGTAGAAGAGAAGGCTCAGATCACATACAAATCACAAAGAGTCGTTTAACAAGTGGTCGATATGTGGGCGTTCGTAGAAGTACAGGGTGTTCAAGATTAAAGCAGCCCCATTGACAAATCGAAAGTTGCCAGATAATCTATCGCGTTATGTTTATGTACTATTTAAACCGGTTCTGACTAGCTCGTTTTACGTCACATTTGTTCATCGCCCCTTCCGCACTACAATTACATACCGTCACATAACCTTGACCTATACTACGTCATAACTGAACCTTCTCATTTTCATACATATATGCCAGATTACTCCATTCACAGGCTGCTATTATCTTGAACACCCTGTATTATCAATATAAGTAAAGACTGCAGTCATACTATGTAGCAATGGCTTCGTTTTTATGTGTTTCGCCAGCGTTTGTAGAAGAAGAAGAGGAAGATGCCCCCAAACGTCTCATCAAAACTATTCACAATATTTCCCATTTTTCGGTATCTTTTCTTCAAACTTATTTGTTCTAACGAATTTTCCCCCTTAACATCTGTATGCATATTTTTGTTCATTTGAACGGTTTATAAATCATTTCAACATTCACATACAAGCATAAATATTCCAATATGCAAGAGTTATCTGCTGGCAATATCGCAAGTTATCAACTCCATCAAAATATATCACCAGCGATTGCACGTCATGTCAAGAAATTTCTCTTATTATTATCATTTTTCACATTCCTCACATTTTTTCATCCCAATAAAATGTTGTGAATGATATTCGATATTTTCTGACGTCAGTATGTGTAGACGTTTTATATATAAGACGCCAAGACGTGCTTGGTTATCGTTCTGTAGGAATATTCTTGAACCTCATGATGACGTGGTTGGCTATTTCTGTGGGAAGTTACAGAAGAATATTAGGAATTCCATGACAATATTAACTATTAAAACAATCATTGAAACTTGTATGTTCTTCTTCTGCTTTTTCGAACGCTCTGTATCGACCACTTGTTAACCACTCTATGTGATTTGTATGTGATCTGAGCCTAAGAGCGATTGTACGTTGTGCCAGTTATGCGCCTACAAGTAGGCCAGCACATTCGATTTCTGCGATGCTTTTTATTTATTAGGATAGCTTCCTTAGGTCCTACATCAGTCGCCTCTTACGACATGCTTTATAGTTTTTAGTGGTACTATTCTTTGTGTCCATTGTGGGCTCCGGCACCACACGGGCAAAGATCTGAGCCTAAGAGCGATTGTACGTTGTGCCAGTTATGCGCCTACAAGTAGGCCAGCACATCCGATTTCTGCGATGCTTTTTATTTACTAGGGTAGCTTCCTAGGTCCCTACCTCAGTCGCCGTGTAGGTCGCAGTGTTACTATTCTTTGCTCCCCTTGTGAGCCCCAGGAACATACGGCGAATGTCACTGTATGAAAAAAGGGCCTAAAATCGAAGGATCGGCTTCATTGCACCGGGTTTTACCGCATTTAGCTCGGTCCCTCTCTGCTGAGATGGCACGCCAGCTTTCGGGTGTACTGCACAAAGTACGAACTCCGTAGCACCGGCAGGAATAGTAGATCTCTTTGAAAAACTGCACTCGTAAACAGAACCGCTCGGTGCGGATTCGAACCCACGACCTTCGAAAGGCAAGGGAACGGCTTTACCACTTAACCACAGAGAACCCACGACCTTTGAAAGGCAAGGGAACGGCTTTACCACTTAGCCACAGAGAACCCACGACCTTCGAAAGGCAAGGGAACGGCTTTACCACTTAGCCACAGAGAACCCACGGCCTTCGAAAGGCAAGGGAACGGCTTTACCACTTAGCCACAGAGAACCCACGACCTTTGAAAGGCAAGGGAACGGCTTTACCACTTAGCCACAGAGAATCCACGACCTTCGAAAGGCAAGGGAACGGCTTTACCACTTAGCCACAGAGAACCCACGACCTTTGAAAGGCAAGGGAACGGCTTTACCACTTAGCCACAGAGAATCCACGACCTTTGAAAGGCAAGGGAACGGCTTTACCACTTAGCCACAGAGAACCCACGACCTTTGAAAGGCAAGGGAACGGCTTTACCACTTAGCCACAGAGAATCCACGACCTTTGAAAGGCAAGGGAACGGCTTTACCACTTAGCCACAGAGAACCCACGACCTTTGAAAGGCAAGGGAACGGCTTTACCACTTAGCCACAGAGAACCCACGACCTTTGAAAGGCAAGGGAACGGCTTTACCACTTAGCCACAGAGAACCCACGACCTTTGAAAGGCAAGGGAACGGCTTTACCACTTAGCCACAGAGAACCCACGACCTTCGAAAGGCAAGGGAACGGCTTTACCACTTAGCCACAGAGAACCCACGACCTTCGAAAGGCAAGGGAACGGCTTTACCACTTAGCCACAGAGAACCCACGACCTTTGAAAGGCAAGGGAACGGCTTTACCACTTAGCCACAGAGAACCCACGACCTTCGAAAGGCAAGGGAACGGCTTTACCACTTAGCCACAGAGAACCCACGACCTTCGAAAGGTAAGGGAACGGAACTACCACAGACATTCGAAAGGCAAGGGAACGGCTTTACCACTTAGCCACAGAGAATCCACGACCTTCGAAAGGCAAGGGAACGGCTTTACCACTTAGCCACAGAGAATCCACGTATATCAATGTGCAAAGAGAGAGTGTAGTACAGACCAATGAAAAGTCAAGTGTCTTAGAGAAACCAAAATAAGTTGGATTATGGGGGTGACGGTATTGAAATAATAATTTGATGTATAGAGAATTTTGTAGGAGAAATGGAATGAGATTTAGCAATTTCGTAAAGCACATAATTAATTTTAAATATCACTTTGTTATTTGAAAAATTAATGCTCAATCATAGTCATACCTCATCCATCTCAATTCATCAACACCATCATCAGCAGCCTCATCATCATTATCATCAGCAGCTTTGGGCCCATCATACTATTACCCATCATCAAGCCAGCCTCCCTCATCATCCCATTATCATCAGCAGCCTCATCATCACCATTATCCTCAGCATCCTCATCATCATCATTATCATCAACCGTTCAGAATTACCAGTGGCGGCTCGTCATTAAGGGCCAGTGGCACCGGGCCCCACCAAAAATAACGTATAGCGTGTATTTATTATTTTATAAATTAATATATATAGCAACCAACAATCATGATTTATCCGGGAAATAATGTCTGGCACCACCAACAAAAATTATCACGAGCCGCCACTGAGAATTACCATTACCAGCAAACTCATCATTACCATTACCAGCAGCCTCAACAATACCATTATCACCAGCAGCCTCAATATTACCTTTATCATCAGCCTCATCATTACCTTTATCATCAGCCTCATCATTACCTTATCATCAGCTTATCATCAGGATCTTCATCTAAATTATCATCAGTGAGACCAAATCACTCCGCTATTTATCGTATGTATATCCGTTGTCTATAGTAGTAGAGAAGTGAGTTTATCCGTGCTACATTGAGTGCTACATTGAGTGCCACATTGAGTGTTACATTGAGTGCAACATTGCGTACTATATTGAGTGCTATATTGAGGGCTACTTTGAATGTTAAATTGAGTATTATATTGAGTGATACATTGAGTGCTACATTGAGTGATACATTGAGTGCTACATTAAGTGATACATTGAGTGCTACAGTGGGTGCCACACTGAGTGCTAAGGTGCACACGAGTGCTCAATAAATTATACGATGCATGCTACTTTTAGTGCTACATTTAATGCTACATTGGTTACTACGTTGTGTGCTACTTTAAGTGCTACATTGAGTGCTACATTGTATGCTACATTGTATGCTACATTGAGTGATACGATAAGTGCCTAAGTGAGTGCTGCTTTGAGTGCTACTTTGAGTTCTACAGTGAATGCCATAATGAGTGCAACAATGAGTGCTACATTGAGAGCTATTTTGAGTGTTGCATCGAGTGCTACATGCAGTGCTACATTGAGTGTTACATTGAGTGCTACATGCAGTGCTATATTCAGTGCTACATTCAATGCTACATTCAGTGCTACAGTCAATAACATAGAGTAAAATAATGAGAGTACGAGAGAAAGACAGAGGGATAAGCAAATAAAATAATAAAGATTACGTAGAAGAGAAACTAAAGAACAAGAAAGAGAGAGAGAGTAGGGGAGAGAAGCGGCGACGGCGAATGAGTAAGTTAGTACGAGAACGATACGTGTATGTGTGAGAAGAGAGAGAGAGAGAGAGAGAGACGGCGAATGAGTAAGTTAGTACGAGAACGATAAGTGTGTGAGAGAGAGAGAGAGAGAGAGAGAGAGAGAGACGGCGAATGAGTAAGTTAGTACAAGAACGATAAGTGTGTGTGAGAGAGAGAGAGAGAGAGAGAGACGGCGAATGAGTAAGTTAGTACGAGAACGATACGTGTGTGTGTGAGAGAGAGAGAGAGAGAGACGGTGAAAGAGTAAGTTAGTACGAGAACGATAATGTGTGTGAGAGAGAGAGAGAGACGGTGAAAGAGTAAGTTAGTACGAGAACGATACGTGTGAGAGAGAGAGAGAGAGAGAGAGACGGCGAATGAATAAATTAGTACGAGAACGATACGTGTGTGTGTGAGAGGGGAGAGAGAGAGGAGAAGAGACTGAATGAGTAAGTTAGTACGAGAACGATACGTGTGTGTGAGAGAGAGAGAGAGAGAGACGGCGAATGAGTAGGTTAGTACGAGAATGATAACTGAAAGAAAGAGAGAGAGAGAGAGAGAGAGAGAGAGAGAGAGAGAAAGTAAGCAAAAGGAAATTAAGAGAAAAAAAGCGACTGAAAAGCACACAAGACAACTAAACTACTCAGAATGACAGAACATAAATTATTTTGTATATCTCAGAGACTAGACAAATTTTCTTCTATGAAATGCTTCAGAAATCAGATTAAGCTTTATGGCAGAGAGCCAGACTGTTCCAGTTCTGGAAACCACCAGAAAGTACTACAAAACTCCGATATTTCGGCAATACAGTATTCTCCCTTGTTAGCTTTCCAATGTCAATATACTTATCTCTGTCTACACAATGCCCGTCTACATCTCCAATATGCCTGTCTCCATCTCCAATATGGTATCTAAATTCCTTCTGTGTCTTAAATATGCCCGTCTACGTCTCCAATATTCCTGTCTCCATCTCCAATATACCCTTCTGTGTCTTAAATATGCCCGTCTACGTCTCCAATATGCCCGTCTACATCTCCAATATACCCTTTTGTATCTTAAATATGCCCGATTATGTCTCCAATATACCTGTCTCTACCCTATGCTCTCAATATGCCCGTCTCTATCTCCAATATGCCCGTCTCTATCTCCAATATGTCCGTCTCTATCTCCATATGCCAGTCTCTATCTCCAATATGCCACTTATTCAAGCCGTCTCTATCTCCAATATGCCCGTCTCTATCTCAATATGCCCGTCTCTATCTCCAATATACCCGTCTCTATCTCCAATATGCCCGTCTCTATCTCTCAATAGCCCGTTCTATCTCAATATGCCCGTCTCTATCTCCAATATGCCCGTCTCTATCTCCAATATGCCCGTTTCTATCTCCAAATATCTCACTCCTCTCTGTGTCTTAAATATGTCCTTTTCTGTCTGCAACCTTCCGGTTACTATCTACCTGCATATACCATCCTCTGTTCTGTCTTCGTATATCTTGTTCTGGATCTGCACCTCCCCCTCCTTTCCATTTATCCGTCTGTCTATCCTCCCTACTCTAAACTCTCCAGTCTTCGTCCAAAATCTAGATCACTTATTTTATATTCGTCAATTCTAAATTCCTAGACCCTCCTCTTCTCTCCCACCCACACCCTCAAAATTTTCTATTTGCAATTCTTCCTCCCTCCTCTTCTCTCCCACCCACACCCTCAAAATAATTTCTATCCATAGATTTGCCTCCCTCCTCTTATCCTTTCGTTCACGCCGCAGACAAGAAAAATTCTTCTAATCAAACTTCAATAGATTCTCCAAAATCTCCACTGTCTATTTACCCTCGTTTTTTGCGACTCCACAATCAATCGATGCGATAATTGATTACTCAGACTGATTTATCGTCGATCCAACGACATGGCTGCTAGCATTTCCATTTTCAGTAGATGGTACACTCTCGCTATTCCGTCGTCTGCTTCTGTACATCTTCCCTTGCACACACTTTTTTCGTATCTGAACCTTTCATTGCGTTCAGCATCATTGCGTCTCTTTGTCTTCCGTCGTTTGCTTCTGTACATCTTCCCTTGCACACACATTCTTCATATCTGAACTTTTCATTACGTTCATCATTAGTCTCTTTGACTCAGGTGTTTAAAAAGTCATTTTCTTTCTAATATTTTCTTCTTTTGTCAACACTCTGTTACCGGGTTGTTAACCCAGTGTCGTTGCCCGCCTGCCCATCGTGTTCGTAGCGCGTTGGACTGCGGGTGACTAGCCCTCTGTTTGTGCGGGTTCAATTCCGCGGGCTGGCAGAAAAGTCAAAGGTTCCTCAGATTCACGGTGTTCGTGGTACCGAACTGAAGGGTTACGATGTCCATGGCACCGAACCGAACAGTTGAAAGCTCAAGTGCTTCTGGATCGGAAAAAAAAAAAAACCCAGTCTCGTGGTTTTATGTATTTGCCTTGCGCTTCTCTTGTCACAACTGTTACCGGGTTGTTAACCCTTGTCGTGGTTTTATGTATTTGTCCTGCTTACTACTTTGTCAGCACATTCGGTTAACCCAGTTCGTGGTTTTATGTATTTGTCTTCGCTTCACTACTTTTGTCAGCACACTGTTACCGAGTTGTTAACCCAGTGTCGTGGTTTTATGTATTTGTCTTGCGCTTCCTACTTTGTCAGACACTGTTACCGAGTTGTTAACCCATTGTCGTGGTTTTATGTATTTGTCCTGCGCTTCACTACTTTTGTCAGCACACTGTTACCGAGTTGTTAACCCAGTGTCGTGGTTTATGATTTGTCCCCTTTTTAGCACACTGTTACCGAGTTGTTAACCCATGTCGTGGTTTTATGTATTTGTCCTCGCTTCACTACTTTGTCAGACACTGTTACCGAGTTGTTAACCCAGTGTCGTGGTTTTATGTATTTGTCCTGCGCTTCACTACTTTTGTCAGCACACTGTTACCGAGTTGTTAACCCAGTGTCGTGGTTTTTGTATTTGTCCTGCGCTTCTCTGGGGACTTGTGTGATGGTTTTCTTAGTCCCCTGGCAGAATTCATCTACGTTATCTATCCACCTTTTCCTCGGTCTTCCTCTCGCCTTCTTTCCTGAAAATTATGTTGTGGAAAGCTTCATAGGCATTTTGGGCTGTTTGTATTTTTACTAAGTGGCCAAACGACTTCATTCTCTGTTTCGCTATATAGTTCACGAAGGGCCTTGTTCCAACCTTTCCTCTGATGCTGGTATTCGTAATTCAGTCTATTATTGTGTTGTTGGTTGTTTTATTAACAGTTCATAAACTAAATTATGTTTATCATCAAAAGCAATGTCTTTATGAGCATGTGGCCCCATTTAATGACAATATGTTTGTTAGTTTTTTGTATGTTAAAAATTTTTAAAAAGATAGCCTCTGTTTTGTCTGGGTCTCCCACCCCTGTAACATTGTAAACTTACATTGTCTCCCTCGTTGTTTCATCTGTACCTGCCATAGATTTAACACTTTTATGTGAAAACTTTTATTTAATAAAAGCAGTCATTAACTTTCACATTACAGCACGCCACATGACAACCCCATCTGGCATAATCAATTTTCCAGCAATCCACTTAACAAACCATCACATTCAATCACAACAATATTATTAACAAAATTCTTCTGATGCTATTTCGGTATAATTCCTTGCAGAGTACATCAAATGAGTTTATAAAATATGGCTTTCAAATCTTCACATTATGAAATACGATATAATGATCTAAGGTGTATTATTTTTTTTTAAATGTATAATAGCTTTCGTTAGAACACCGTCCTAACCCGCAGGGAAAGAGGAGTAGGGAAGGTCTAGACAGACCTGGAGAAGAGAGCTGGAGACTGCTATAAAAAAGGATAGGTAAAACATGGAAAGAATTGGAAGGGATGGCAAGAAGAGAGGAAGAACTGGAAGAAATTTGTTGAAGACCTGTGCTCCGTTGGGAGCTGAAAGGTGAAGAAGAAGAAGATGAACACCATCCTTCCATTCAATATTTGATTCTAAGAAACGGTGAGGGGAAACTTAAATTTAAACCTGAGTGAGAGTTACAAAAATGTTTTTATTTTTGTGTATTCTTTAGAGCGATAAGAACGACATTTTTTTTTTAATTGATGACATGTTTGTATTACGAGCCAGGGCTAAATTGATGACATGTTTGTATTACAAGCCAGGGCTAAATTGATGACATGTTTGTATTACAAGCCAGGGCTAAATTGATGACATGTTTGTATTACAGCGCATGAGCTAAATTATTGAATGTTGTGTATTACGAGCCAGGGCTAAATTGATGACATGTTTGTATTACAAGCCAGGGCTAAATTGATGACATGTTTGTATTACAAGCCAGGGCTAAATTGAACCGTCTAGATCTTCTTCTCCTTTGTCTGGGCTCACTGATGTGCATTTGTTCATAAAATGTATAGTTTGGGGTTTTTTTTAGTGTGTGCTTCTTTGCAGTTTCCAGTCTGTGTTGGATAGATTATGACGTAATAATCATACTTTGAATAGATTATCCATTTGCTGTTTTGTCTGTTTAGTAGATCAAGTCAGGGAGATATTTTTTTTTAATCTTTGTTGAATTTTTGCTATTTCTTGTCGGTTTTTTTTGGTATGTCCTTCTCTTAATGTCTGCAAACCGAGAGAAATAGGGCGCTAGATTGAGGTAGGGGGTGTGACAAGTATGTAGATTTGATACTGGTTACTGAACCGACGTCATTGCACCACCGATAGGTGCTCAGTCTCTCTCAACAGATATTGAAAGATATACATACTGATGGTTCCGTGCTCGCTGGTTAAACACACTCCTAAGCCATTGCCTCCCCAGCAGTCCGATAGGTGCTTAGTCTCCCCCAAACGATGTCAAAAGGTAAGAATACTGATGGTTCCCGTAGCTCGCTGGTTAAACACACTTCTTACTCTGCCCCTCAGGCACCCAGTTCTACTTGTACAACGGATAACTCCAAACTGCTTAAATCGCTGGATCGATTCAACATCTATTTTAGTGTCTTCATCCAACAGACAGTCGTGAAGAGATCGAATAACATACCCCTTATCCATCTTCAGTGGCGTATGTGGCTTAGGGGATAGTGGCACGGTCTATTAGCCCTGACGTTCTGAGTTCGAATCACGCTGCGGATAATTTGGTTGCAAATTGTTTCGCGTGGATTTTTACAAAGGACGATGACACCACCCGTTCAGAAAACAATGACAAACTACTGATCGTAATACTACCTATAAAAATCACAAACAGCGTTAAAAAGTTGGGGTTGATTTGCAAAGTCATATAAAGGATATACAATTAACATTTTTTACCCATCTTTCTCAACTCCCTAACTATATAAAAAGGTTTTGTTGTTGCCTGTGGTAATAATGATGTAGTGATTCCAAGCCAATAGATCTTCCACAATGAGACAGCGTCATTTTGGCTCTTACCCTTCGACAAATTCTATGTAGACGACACACTGAAAAACTGGAGTGTATGTTATCTGTCCTCCCTGGATAGAAGCCGGAACTACCGGCTTACTCTACTATCGTTCGTTCCAAATTTCGCAGTTTTATATACCTGCCCACGACTTTACGAATTCATGTTTAGCTAATTGGTTTTGGTAGCTTAGTTAATGAAAAAAACGTGATTTTTTGGTTATATAATTTTGCATAAGCACAACAAAATGATAATCAAAGTTTAGAATTTACAGTAAAACACAAAATGTTGATAATGTTTGCAAAGGCGTATCCCTATTACATATTAGTGTTTTCAAAATGTATTCATATATTCAAAAACAATGTGACATCATGAACAAATGATACCTTCCACTTCTATGAATGAAAATAAATTGTGTGGGCATACGCCAATGACAGTTATTATGATACATTGTGAACTGATTAATTCCAGGGTATTCCCGATTTTCACTTGCACTGAATTGCACGTAGAACACGCAATTGCGGAATTATAGATAAACTGGACTATCGTACTGTTAAACTTCTACATGTATATTAAATCAACATCGCTGTTATTTTACTAATAACATTTAAGTAAAATCTTACAGCACTAAAGGTTTGGGTGGACAAAAACTACTTTGTGAAGGTCATCACTGTTACCAATATAAAAATGTAAAAATCAATAATTTCTGTCAAGTGAATTATTTTATATCGGTCAACAAACTCCCTACAGTACCTTCTTACTGTGTTACTTAATTACCACACTACATTCCTACTACATTACCTGAGTACTACAATATCGAATTAATACACTACTCACATTATACCTAATTAATACGCTACCTACGTTAAACATAATTATTACACCAACTACATTATTCCTAATTACTTCATTACTTAAGTAAAACTTCACTGCAACAAACATGTGAAAAATACATTCCGCTACCAAGTCATACACATAATTTTTTTTAATGAAAATGTCATGAAAAGTTAAAACAAACAGCTGTTCACCTTCACTGTTAACCATGTCGTATTGTGAAACAGCCATCTTCATCATCATCAGCGGCAACAACTGCAGGTCGTCAGCCAAATTGGAAACTGCTGACAGACTTATCCTGTATCATCTGTACCTCACGGGGCGTAATAACATAACCACATATTGACGTAGGTGTTCGGAGAAGACAGCGCAAGACATCATAATTTATGTTGGCTGTATGTCAGAGTTAAAAGTTGAGTTGGGAGCCGACGTATGTAAGAAATGTATTTTTAGATAGTATCGTTTGATGTGTAGGGCTTGCTATATTTAGAGACATCAGTCATCGTCGCGTATGTCTATAGCGTCACAGTGTTGTAGTGCACATGTGCTGCGAGATGGGGGCCATTCTTTTAGGTTCTATTATTTAGATGGTTGATGGAGTTGGGACGGTTGATGGAGTTGGGACGGTTGATGGTTGGACGTTGATCATTGTCGAGGAAAGTTGGGAAGGTAAGTTGGAAAGTTGGGACGGTAGACGGTGGAGATGGGACGGTGGATTGTGGAGTTGAGACGGTAATTTGTGGAGTTGGGACGGTAGTTGTGGAGTGGACGGTAGTGTGGAGTTGGGACGGTAGATAGTATGGTTGGGAAGTAGATTTTGGAGTTGGAAGGTAGAATGAGGATCTGGGACAGTAGAGTGGGGGAGATGGGACGTGGATTGTGTAGTCTGGAGGGTAGATTGGGGAGGAAAGGATAGATTGTAGAACTGGGACGTTAGATATTGGAGTTGGGACGGTAGATTGTGGAGATGGACCGGTAGTGTGTGGAGTTGGGACGGTAGTTTGTGGACGTTGGGACGGTAATTTGTGGACGTTGGGACGGTACATTGTGGAGGTGGGAGGGTAGATTGTGGAGGTGGGACGGTAGATTGTGGAGTTGGGATGGTAGATTGTGGAGATATGACGGTAGATTGTGGAGATGGGACGGTAGATTGTGGAGTTGGGACAGTAGATTGTGGAGATGGGAAGGAATATTGTGGAGATGGGACGGTACATTGTGGAGGTGGGAGGGTAGATTGTGGAGGTGGGACGGTAGATTGTGGAGTTGGGACTGTAGATTGTGGAGATGGGACGGTAACTTGTGGAGCGGAGAGCTGAGAACATGGAGCTGAGAGTGTGGAGCTGAGAGCGTGTAGTTGAGAGGTAAAGCTGTGAGTGGAGCTGATAGCGTGGAGCTGAGAGGGATGCTGAGAGCGGATGCTGAGAGCGTGATGCTGAGAGCGTGATGCTGAGAGCGTGATGCTGAGAGCGTGATGCTGAGAGCGTGATGCTGAGAGCGATGCTGAGGATGCTGAGAGCGTGATGCTGAGAGCGTGATGCTGAGAGAAAGATGTTGCTGGGAATAAGAGTGAGAAATCGTTACAGAAGAACGTGAGCAGATCAAGTTCCGGTGCGGTTGCTTTCCCAGACTATGCCCCTAAAACATCAAACTGTCAAAGGTTAGCAGAGAATTATACTGCTGCAGATGCTGCTCACAAGCTAAGACGCTGACATTTTCAACGGATTTAAAGGGGCTGAGAACTTATGGTGGCGCTGTGTTTATTATCTTTAATTCCAACCAAATTTCTAATCGTATTTCCTTGTCTAGTTAACTCAGACTTCATTTCAATGTGCTCGTACGCCGCTCTTACACTCCACCGGTCTCGGCTTATGATGATCTACTCCAGGGGCTGCTCGTCATTATGGGCCAGTGGGGGCTGACCCCACCAATAATCGAAAGGGATGAAACTTCCCGGAATAGACAAATAATAGTAAATACTCAAAAACCATGATTTTTCCGAAAATGTGTGTCTGGCCCCACCAAGAAAAAAGAGTTCGAGTCGCCACTGATCCACTCATATAATGTGATCTTCGCTCCTGTAGCTAAAATCAATCAACTTTCACAAGGAAAGTTTTGAAAAGAAAAATATTACAGGGGCGAACTTCAAGTGGGTCACGACCGATTTCTTAGTGCAGTGTTAATATAACATTTCCTGCCGTTTAATTTTTAATTATTACGGGAGATAAGTGAGTAAAGGTAATTTATTTTACTATTTTTATTTTGGAGAGTTGTGGCCCATTTAAGTTTTTAAAATATTTTAAAATACATTAGTTCTGGGATGTTCTGTACATCCATGCTACTTTAAACAAATCACGCAGTCTTTTCACATCTTAGCGTATGAAGTGTTTGTCACTTCACAGTTCTATACCCTAGTGTGTTGGAGGTAGGAGGGCCAATTCCTTTCCTCACATGCGGAACCGTTGAGTGGGGATTGAACACGCAGACCTTTCTTTGTCACTGTGAATGTCATTTCTTATGTATCATCTATGTTTAATTTTATGCTGTAGTCAGCTTCTGCTTCTTCTTTTGTCGTCACACTATTACCGGGATGTTGCCCAGTGTCGTCACACTACTACCGAGATGTTGCCCAGTGTCGTCACACTATTACCGGGTTGTTGCCCAGTGTCGTCACACTATTACCGGGATGTTGCTCAGCGTCGTCACACTACTACCGGGTTGTTGCCCAGTGTCGTCACACTACTACCGAGATGTTGCCCAGTGTCGTCACACTACTACCGAGATGTTTCCCAGTGTCGTCACACTATTACCGGGTTGTTGCCCAGTGTCGTCACACTACTACCGAGATGTTGCCCAGTGTCGTCACACTATTACCGGGATGTTGCCCAGTGTCGTCACACTACTACCGAGATGTTTCCCAGTGTCGTCACACTATTACCGGGTTGTTGCCCAGTGTCGTCACACTATTACCGGGTTGTTGCCCAGTGTCGTCACACTATTACCGGGATGTTGCCCAGTGTCGTCACACTATTACCGGGATGTTGCTCAGTGTCGTCACACTACTACCGGGATATTGCCCAGTGTTGTCACACTATTACCGGGATGTTGCCCAGTGTCGTCACACTATTACCGGGTTGTTGCCCAGTGTCGTCACACTATTACCGGGATGTTGCCCAGTGTCGTCACACTATTACCGGGATGTTGCTCAGTGTCGTCAACTACTACGATATTGCCCGTGTTGTCACACTATTCCGGATGTTGCCAGTGTCGTCACTATTACGGATGTTGCTCAGTGTCGTCACACTACTACCCGGGTGTTGCCCAGTGTCGTCACACTATTACCGGGATGTTGCTCAGTGTCGTCACACTACTACCGGGATGTTGCCAAGTGTCGTCACACTACTACCGAGATGTTTCCCAGTGTCGTCACACTATTACCGGGTTGTTGCCCAGTGTCGTCACACTATTACCGGGTTGTTGCCCAGTGTCGTCACACTATTACCGGGATGTTGCCCAGTGTCGTCACACTATTACCGGGATGTTGCTCAGTGTCGTCACACTACCGGATATTGCAGTGTTGTCACACTATTTCCGGATGTTGCCCAGTGTCGTCACACTATTACCGGGATGTTGCTCAGTGTCGTCACACTACTACCGGGATGTTGCCCAGTGTCGTCACACTATTACCGGGATGTTGCTCAGTGTCGTCACACTACTACCGGGATGTTGCTCAGTGTCGTCACACTATTACCGGGATGTTGCTCAGTGTCGTCAAACTATTACCGGGATGTTGCCCAGTGTTGTCACACTATTACCGGGATGTTGCCCAGTGTCGTCACACTATTACCGGGATGTTGCCCAGTGTCGTCACACTATCACCGAGATGTTGCCCAGTGTCGTCACACTATCACCGGGATGTTGCCCAGTGTCGTCACACTATTACCGGATGTTGCCCAGTGTCGTCACACTATTACCGGGATGTTGCCCAGTGTCGTCACACTATCACCGGGATGTTGTCCAGTGTCGTGGTTTTCTGTTTTTGTCTTGCGCTGTTCTAGTGGCTTGGATGATTGCTATTTTTGCTTTTTGACAGGATTCTGCTATGCCATCTAACCATCTTTTTCGCAGTCTTTCTCTCGCCTTCTTTCCTGATTTTCTGTTGTAGAGGACTCATATACTGTGGAGTTTGGATGCATTCTTATTAAGTGGCCAAACCACTTCATTCTTTGTTTCTCAATGTAATTCAAGTACGGTTCTGTGCCAACTTTCTTTCTTATGCTGATGTTGGTGACTCTGTATTTTCTGGTACTGTTGGTAACTGTTCACAGACACCACATTTAACATGTAGTTGTTTGTTGCATATGCGATTTGCTCATTGTCCATGTTTGGCTCTAGTGGCACAAAGTAGGTATGACAATGCTGATGTAGGTATCATCTGCTGCTTAGCTGTCAGTGACGATTTGTGGGTGTCTTAACAATGGGGCTAGCTGGTAGGTTACAGCATTTGCCTAGACATGATATTGCCTATACATGCTGTAGTTGTAGCATGTTAACTGAAGTCTGCCAATGTGGTTCTGCAGATGTTAGTCTGTTGTTGATATGATTGCCTAATCGTTGGTAAACAATCATTTGTTTTAGAGTTTCCTATAGCTCCTCTAAATGTATATATTTTATGCCTTTTTTAAACATTTCTCGTACAAGACGGAATATTAAATGGAAGACAAGATGGAAGACAAGATGGAAGACAAGATGGAAGACAAGATGGAAGACAAGATGGAAGACAAGATGGAATATTAAATGGAAGACGAGATGGAAGACAAGATGGAAGACAAGATGGAAGACGAGATGGAAGACAAGATGGAAGACAAGATGGAAGACAAGATGGAATATTAAATGGAAGTCGAGATGGAAGACAAGATGGAAGACGAGATGGAAGACAAGATGAAGAAAGATGGAAGACAAGATGGAAGACAGATGGGATATTAAATGGAAGACGAGATGGAAGACAAGATGGAAGACAAGATGGAAGACGAGATGGAAGACAAGATGGAAGACAATATGGAAGACAAGATGGAAGGCAAGATGGAAGACAAGATGGAATATTAAATGGAAGACAAGATGGAATATTAAATCGAAGACAAGATGGAAGACAAGATGGAAGACAAGATGGAAGACAAGATGGAAGACAAGATGGAAGACAAGATGGAAGACAAGATGGAAGACAAGATGGAATGAAGATGGAAGACAAGATGGAAGATTGGAAGACGATGGAAGACAAGATGGAAGACAAGATGGAGACAAGATGGAAGACAAGATGGAAGACAGATGGAAGAAGATGGAAGACAATATGGAAGACAAATGGAAGACAAGACGAATCTATGTAGTTAATACAAAATAATGGAAAACCTCAAACCCACTTTCTGAACAGCAATTCCTTGATTACCAAAACTTGGATTCTCATGGAAGGGTATGATTGATAGCATATCAGTTACCGTCACGTGGTGGAGACAACCCACCCCATAGATAAGACTTTCACATTTTATCCTGAGTGAGAAATGACATCTTTCTTATGAGTATTCTTTCCCTTTGTTTCACGTGAGTTATACAAGGAATCATTTTGTCTTCTGTCTTGACTATTTTTATTATCTGTCTTGTCTTTTTATATTTGTCTTCTTTTCTTCTGTCTTCTGTCTTGTCTTCTATCTTGTCTTATGTCTTGTCTTCTGTCTTGTCTCTTTTTATTGTCTGTCTTCTCTTTTTATCTTTGACTTCTGTCTTGTCTTCTGTCTTATTCTATGTCTTGTCTTCTGTCTTGTCTTCAGTCATGTCTTCTGTCTTGTCTTCTATCATGTCTTCTGTCTTGTCTTCTGTCTTGTCTTCTTTGTCTATTTTGTTCGTGTTCTGTCTTGTCTTCTGTCTTGTTTCTTGTTATTGCCTGACTTCTCTCTTTATTGTTGTCTTCTGTATTTTATTTGTCTTTTGTCTTGTCTCTTTCTTTTTATTTTGTCTTGTCTCTTTTCCTTTATCTTTTGCCTTGTCTCTTTTCCTTTATCTTTTGTCTTGTCTCTTTTCCTTTATCTTTTGTCTTGTCTCTTTTCCTTTTATCTTCTGTCCTGTCTCTATATTGTGTCTTCTGTCATGTTCTATCTTTCTGTCTTGTCTCTATACTTTATCTTCTGTCATGTCTCTATACTTTATCTTCTGTCATGTCTCTATACTTTATCTTCTGCTGTCTCTATACTTGTCTTCTGTCTTGTATCTGTTCTTGTCTTCTGTCTGCCTCATTTGCTTGCAATATATTTTGACTTAGTAATTATTTCGCCACAGTTCTTGATTATATTTCAGCATGATATAGTGAATGGTAGAGAGAGAGCAGAGAGAGGACACAGAGAGAGATACAAGAGAGAGAGAGAGAACACTTCTTCTCTCTCTACCCCATTCCTGCGATAATATACAAATATTTCAAGTGACGTTACCTCTTCCCAAAAAAAATGTCATTTTTATTGCTTAGAAGTTGCAACGATTTGCGTTTGTGCGCACATCTCTGCCATGTCTATGCCTCCTGCCTACGTACTTTCACAATGAGCAGCGTGTGAGTGTATTTGCCAGCTTCTCGGATGAGCGAGTTTGGCTCGGCTGTGCCAACTTCTCCCTGGAAAATAGTTCTCAAGTTCAACCAATGCCGTTTTATTTTCTAATGAATTCTTGTGATTATTCTGGACTATAATGCTATACTATCATCATCAGGTAGATGCGTTTCAGATGTCTACTATACATAATTTTTTGCAGTTATATTTTATAATAGATTTAGTGTATTAAATATGAATTTTTCTCAGGGCGTTTAATATTTCATGTAGCTGTTAAAATTGTCAATATTCGTTTTGTTATGATCTTGAAGTTATTGAAAGTTTATTCCGCCAGTGTGTTTGCCGGGCTTCGCAAGGGGAGAATGGAATAGTAACAATGCGACCTACAAAGCATGTCGTAAGAGTGATTGAGGTAGGGGCTTAGGGAAGCTACCCTAGTAAATAAATAACTTCGCAGAAATCGGATGTGCTGGTCTACTTGTAGACGCATAACTCACACAACGTACAATCGATCTTAGGCTCAGATCACATACAAATTACAAAGAATGGTTTAACAAGTGGTCTATGCGGAACGATTGAAGAAGAAGAAGAGGAATGATTT
Organism: Arion vulgaris; assembly: GCA_020796225.1. Taxonomy (NCBI): domain Eukaryota; kingdom Metazoa; phylum Mollusca; class Gastropoda; order Stylommatophora; family Arionidae; genus Arion; species Arion vulgaris. The sequence continues at coordinate 7,203,778 of CM036769.1, forward strand.
CTATTCTATTTGAAGGATTTTCTTTAATATCCCTTTCTTCGTACAAAGATGTATATACTTTAACTTAACCCTTCGCCCCCTACGAGCCGATATACAGGCTTACGATGTTTTTTTTTAAGATAACGCAGGGCCGTCATACACGAGCCGATATAATGACTAACTCGGTATTCATTACAGTATTCATATATCCGGAGGTAACACACATTACATTACAGTATTCATATATCCGGAGGTAACACACATTACATTGCAGTATTCATATATCCGGAGGTAACACACATTACGGAGTGAAAAGGTTAAATATTTAATTTCATGATTTATCTTTTATTTTTTTTAGTTGAGAAATAAATTATCAAAATGTTGTTGCTTTTCGATTAATATTGCTATTTCTGTATTAGTTTTATTTGTAACATTGCTATTTGTTTTATATTGTGCTAATGAATATTTCAAGAAAACATTACTAAAACAGAAATTATGATACGAATTGTCAAAGCAACATTAGATTTTAAAAGTTTAAATAAAATATGGAACTGCAAGTTATATAGTATTAAAACTAAATTACGAATTTTCAATTCAAATGTTGTATTAATCCTAACATATGCCAGCGAGAGTTGGAAAATAACTAAAGATATAGAAAGTAGGTTGAATGCATTTGAAAATAGATGTCTATAAAAATTATGAACAAAAAACAGGATGAATTCACAACTGATGACATTAAAGAAATATTGGGTTAAACATTGGTAACAACTAAAGTATAGTAAAATTTATTTCATTTGTTGTGGAACAGAAGGGAGATTCCAACACTTGTGTGGAAAGAAGGGAAAGAATCCCAACACTTGGTGTGGAACAGAAGGGAGATCCCAACACTTGGTGTGGAACAGAAGGGAAATCCCAACACTTGGTGTGGAACAGAAGGGAGATCCCAACACTTGGTGTGGAACAGAAGGGAGATCCCAACACTTGGTTGGAATAGAAGGAATCCCAACACTTGGTGGAACAGAAGGGAGATCCCAACACTTGGTGTGGAACAGAAGGGAAATCCCAACACTTGGTGTGGAACAGAAGCGAAATCCCAACACTTGGTGTGGAACAGAAGGGAAATTCCAACAATTGGTGTGGAACAGAAGGGAAATTCCAACACTTTTGTGGAACAGAAGGGAGATCCCAACACTTGGTGTGGAACAGAAGGGTGATCCCAACACTTGATGTGGAACAGAAGGGAAATCCCAACAGACTAGAAGAAAAGCCTCCACGTAAAACTATATTTTTAAAACTATCGTTAATGCCTGTAGTACAGCATTTTAGGACGGTGTAGGACACGTGGGACGAGAGCCTGGGGAATGTAATGGCTGTATTGCTAGTGCAGTCGTTGCGAAGCTGTTTAGGTTATAATTTTTTTATTTATGTCCACAACATTTAAAAATCGTTGACTTTACCTTGAATTCAACAAGGGTCTCCTGTATGGGAACCCCGCTCTAATACATTCGACCAGACAGTCCTCATAAAACTGCCCAAAAATGAAGATTTATCACAATGTGACAATTGGAGAGGGATCATACTGCTTTGCGATTCCAGCAATGTCTATACTAGGTTTAATCTTAAACAGGATGAAAGAAACCTTTACTAGAGGTAAAAAAAAACAGTAAAGAAACCCTTTCATACCTCGTGGTATATAGGTCAGTACAGTGTTAGGCCTGTATTTTTCATTGACCGTCGGCACATGATGGGTGATGTGGTCAGCATCACGCCGGTCGCCTTTACTTTCCCAGAGCATGTCTGGTACCCAGTTGAGGATGGGTCGACCTGGAAGCCGTCGCGGTAGGGAAAATTCCACGCAGATTGCGGGAGCTGAACCCAGACTACCAGCCTTGAGAAGCGAGTTCACTAACAACTACGATACAGCGGCTCTCATTTACTAGATGCCTAGGGACAAACAAGCTGGATTCAAGAGAGGAAGATCTTGTAATGACCAGATCGTCACAAATCCGGATGGGCCGAACCCTACCTCAAACGCCTCTTAGGCACACATTGAAGATTAAAGTGTCACTATTCTTTGCTCCCCATGCAGACATCGGCGGCGACATTGACAATTTACGTTACCATCATCAAATAGTTTGTCCTGCGCAAAACTTCATCACCCCAACATTCCTTCGGAATTTCTCTCATTGGCCAGATATGTTCCACCTCTGCTGCCGTCATGTTCAAACCATCAATTGCATCCTCAATCCATCTTTTCTGTGGTCTTCCTCTTCTTCTCTTTGCCTGTATAACCCCTTCCATGATGGTCTTCTCCAGCCCTTCATGTCTTTTTATATGTCCAAAATACCTCAATTTTCTCTTTCTTATTTGTAGCATCAGCCAGTTTTCTTGATTTTGAGTTCTTTCTGTATAGATCTATTTGTTCTCTTCTCTGTCCATGATATACTGAGGACTCTTCTGTAACACTTATATTCAAAAGCATATGTTTTTCTATTGCCTTACTAAATATCCATTCTTCACAACCATACGTTACCAATGGGAATATGTATGCTCTTAGTATTCCGATCTTTGTTTTTCTATCAGTTCCTTCCCACACTATTTTTAGTTGTTTAGGTTTGTATTTTAAATACTGAATAACACTATTTCTTCGTGAAATATTTCATAAACCTATTGTAAAGATTATTTTTTTCAAAATTTCAATATATTGCATATTTTTATGTATTTTATTTAAGCTTTGTAAGAGATTTACTTTGCAAATATAATTTTTAAACATGTCAATATAATTTTGTTTAAACATGGGCGTTGCAAATATAATTCTTTTGTAAACATAAGAGTCAAAATAAATTTTTCTAGAGGGGAGGTGGCAAAAGAAATGAAAAATATTTTAGTTGGTGGTTTTCTACTCGGAAATGGAGAACAGATTTGCATAAAACTGTTTTTAACCAAAAAGTGATTTTCCAGTGAGGGCAGAGGAAACCACCTGTTACTCTTTGACATAAAGTATGAACGCCCATGTTTTTAAATAAGTTACAATTTTTGTTACTAGTAGAATACCTAGTTCTTGTTCTTCACCCTTCGCGCCTAGGGAGTCATAGGTCTGCAACCAAGGCCTTCCAAGTCCGCCTATTCAAGACCATCTATTCCAGATCTCTGCACTCTCTCCCCATTTTGTTGCATTCTGTTTCCAACTCCCGTCTCCATGTGTTCGTGGGTCTTCCCTTTCCTCTATTTCCCTGTGGGTTCCATAGGAGAGACCGTCTCGTGTTGCTGTCAGGTGTTTTCCTCAGTGTGTGTCCTATCTATCGCCACCTTCTGCTCCTTATCTCTTGTTCCACCTGTCGTTGTCCTGTTCTATCCCAGAGTTCCTGTCTGTGGTTCTGTCATACCATCGCAGATGGTATCCTGTGCAGGCATTTATTGGTAAATGTCTGTATTTTGTTGTGTTCCTTTAGTTATTCTCCATGTCTCTTCTCCATGTTTCCTCTCCATATAGAAGGACATCCTTGACACTAAAACGCCCAGTACGCCTTATTATTCAACAAACCCGTAATGTTAGAAACACCGTTTCGCTTTAAGTATTGTGTAGCTTTTTAATCTTTATAGAACATTGCGTGTTTTAAGAAGTGTGCGCCATTCGTAAAGTGTGCATTCATGTGGATGAAGTATTGAGTATTATAACTTTCGCCCTGTTTTTGGATATTCACCTACAAATTTCTCATTTTCGTCCGGTTTTTGGATATCGTCGACAGTGTTCGACCTTTCGACTAATATTTGGATTACCATCTTTGAATTACATCGACCGCCATGCTCGCTCTTGTGTGTATGTTCTAACATGGGGCAAGGACCAGAGTGTCCTGTTTCGGAATCCGCGATCTCAATGACCCAGGCCACGCCCCCAACTATGGCTGCAATGTATAAAAAGTTTAAGAAAATGGTCAACCCACGACGCAGACGTAAGATACCCACTATCAGGTAATGGTTGAATATTGTCTTTGTTCTTTTATTTATCTTCTTCAAGCCTTCTTCAATCTTCTTCAATCTTCTTCAATCTTCTTCAATCTTCTTTTACTTATCTTCTTCAATCTTCTTCAATCTTCTTCAATCTTCTTCAATATTCTTCAATCTTCTTCAATCTTCTTCAATCTTTTTTTACTTATCTTCTTCAGCCTTCTTCTAGTCTTCTTTTACTAAGTTTCTGTGTGGTAGAGGATTGTGTACGAGAATTGGACTTTACAGTTACTTCCAAACACACCAGAGAGGTGCTGCAAAGCACGTCTGAGACTGTTGTCATCATCACTTTCGATGGACGGCTATTATTACTATAAATCTTCTTCAACCTTCTTCAATCTTCTTCAATCTTCTTCAATCTTCTTCAATCTTCTTCAACCGCAACTGCACAAAAAGTTGGAGAACAAATGGAATGTGTTATCACAGAATTGTCAGGTCTGTGAACAAATGGAATGTTTTCTGACAGAATTGCCAGGTCTGTGAACAAATGGAATGTTTTATCGCAGAATTGCCAGGTCTGTGAACAAATGGAATGTGTTATCACAGTGAATCGTCGTGTCAGTGAACATATTGTATGTTATAAGAAAGTGAATATTTGGGTCAGTGAACAATTTGAGTATGAAGCGGGCCGGATTTTCTCACTCACTCAAAACCTTCCATAATTGTTTTTTTTTAACATTCACAAACGCGAGCTAATATAATGTAGAAATCACATTACTGAGGACAATTTGAGGGCTAAAATAAGATAGAGAGAGAGAGAGAGAGAGAGAGAGAGAGAGAAACTGACAATAAATAATAAATGAGTAGGTTACAGATTGTATAAGAAGATTTTATGCTTGAACTTCCCACACAAGTCTGTCCAAATCTGGTGGTGTTTTACTAACTGGAGAACGAGATGAGAACAAGGGAGTTTTTTGCAAGAACCCCAGAGGAAGCAACAGAAGAAAAGAATATGATCAACAAATAAACAGTGTACAGGTATTAAGAGCTTCCGAAAAAAACAAATAGACAAACACAGGATTCGAACCTCTTACCCTCATTTCTTACAACACCCATCGCCTTGACTAGCAATACGAGCTTCCTTGCTAACTAGAGAACAAGGTATGTTATGAAGAGTATCACTATTATAGAATAGATAAATAACCCCACAGTTCATCTTTCCAGTAAAGTATGCCATTCTTTGTTCACTTTTCGTTTCTTTCTTGGAATTGTGTAACTTCTGATAAATTATTCACACACAAAATCGTGGTATATCCACTGCAGGATCTCATCATCAACGTCAGTAAATGAGTCGTTGATTTTCTAGGTACCACTTATACGTTTATGAGAGCCGCGGTAGCGTAGTTGTTAGTGAACTCGCTTCTCAAGGCTGGTGGTCTGGGTTCAACTCCCGCAGTGTGCGTGGAATTTTTCCCAACGCGACAGCTCACATGTCGACCCAGCCTCAACTGGGTACTCAGACATGCTCTGGGAAAGTAAAGGAGGCCGGCTTGATGCTGACCACATCACCCATTGTGTGCCGACGGGCAATGAAAAATGCAAGCCTAACACTGTATTGACCCATATACCACAAGGTATGAAAGGTTTCCTTTACTTTTACTTTTTTTACTTACTTACACGTTTAGTAGTTTGATATTGATTTCTTGTTCGTTTCTAGGTACCACTTACACGTTTAGTAGTTTTATATTGATTTCTTGTTCGTTTCTAGGTACTACTTGCACGTTTAGTAGTTTGATATTGATTTCTTGTTCGTTTCTAGGTACCACTTACACGTTTAGTAGTTTTATATTGATTTCTTGTTCGTTTCTAGGTACTACTTGCACGTTTAGTAGTTTGATATTGATTTCTTGTTCGTTTCTAGGTACCACTTACACGTTTAGTAGTTTTATATTGATTTCTTGTTCGTTTCTAGGTACTACTTACACGTTTAGTAGTTTGATATTGATTTCTTGTTCGTTTCTAGGTACCACTTACACGTTTAGTAGTTTGATATTGATTTCTTTTTCGTGCGATCGCCCGCTATGAATTCATACGTAGTCAGGGCACCTGGTACTGACGCTTCTGACTTTTTTTGCGTGAAGGCATTCTTTCCTTATCAGCGTCTACCGCCATACAGGTGTGCGTTCTCCGACTTCAGAGGTTAACATAGATTTCTGAACGGTGAAGTCTATTTTTACCTTTCTTAAAAATCCACAGGAACAAACATGCTTCCAAATTTCCCTCCGCGGTATTTGAGTCAGGTACTCTTGCGTCGTGATAGAGCCCAGTACCGCTAAGCCACAGCACAGACGACCACGACAAATGATTACTCGTTTTTAAAACTGTGCCTTATGCACCTACCCTCCACCTCCACCACCACAATATCTTTCCTTTACCATTCACCGATTGCACAGTCCAATCAACATCGCTCTTTCGATCTCAGAGGCTTGTCGACTGTAAAAGACTTCACCCGACACTGTCGCCGCAGCGGTTTCGTTCCAATATCTAAACAGTCTAATGCCGAAATACACACGTCATTCCACAACAGTTTTTACCATATTTAGCTCGGCCCTCTCCGGCCATCTCGCCTCTCTCCGCCGCCATCTACCGAGAGCCTCTCTCCGCACGCCATCTACCGAGAGCCTCTCTCCGCACGCCATCTACCGAGAGCCTCTCTCCGCACGCCATCTACCGAAGGCCTCTCTCTGCACGCCATCTACCGAGAGCCTCTCTCCGCACGCCATCTACCACTTCGCACGCCATCTCAGCCTTCACGCCATTACCGATGTATTTTTCCCAAAGCCATTCCTTAGCTCTGGCAACAATCATAATATTTGGAAAAAAATACATTAGTGAATATAACGGCGCAGTGCGGATTCAAACCCAAGATTTTTCTGAGCGCAAGACACAGGACTTGGCCACTTAGCCACATAGCCTCCTCGATGTTTGTTGTTTCTTTTCGATCCAGAAGCACTTGAGCTTTCAGCTCTTCGCTCGGTGCCATGGACATCGTAACCCTTCGGTTCGGTGCCACGAATATCGTAAATCTGGAGAACCTGCTTCTTTTCTGCAAGCCGTGGAATTGAACCGCCCTCACAGGGGCTTGTCACCCGTCGTCCAACGTGCTACAAACACGAGGGCAGGCAGCTTAGCCTCCCGTTTAGTCTACTCTTATTGGTTTACAACTGGTAAGAGTTTCTTTAACGTGTTCATGTTTAAACGGGACCTACGTTTTATCGTCCATCTCCGATAGAACTAGAAAGTCTATATCACTTATATTAGCTAAACACGTAAAAACAAAGTACAATAGTTTTACAAAATACAGAAACAGTGACGATATACAGCAACGTTTCGACCCAAAGGCCTTTATCAAGCAAACGATACAACAAGAATGACGAATTTCACTTTGTTTGTACGTGTTTCGCTATTTTACCTAGTTTTACTGCAGTCTTCCCCTTTTTTCGATTATCACTTATATTGAGATCAGGGATCTCTTGGGGGGAAAAAACTTGATCGTGACATAACCCATCGCCCTACCTCTACACAGAGGCAATAGATTTTCTGTAACCTATGCAGACTTTAGGGTAAGAAGTATCTATCACTTCATATTTCTATACGCTAGTGTGCAGGGGGTAGGAGGATCAATTCCTTTCCTCATGTGTGGAACGTCGAGTATGAGATTAAACCCATAATCCTCTTCAAGTCCGAATCGCGTCTGTGTGTTGCGGGATCTCGCAAGGAAAGCAAAAATAGTATCACTTCGACCTACAAGGCATGTCGTAAGAGGCGACTGAGGTAGGGGCCTTGGGAAGCTACACTTGTTTTAAAAAGCGTTGCAAAAATGGATGTTTGGTTCATACCTTGTAGGCGCATAACTGGCACAAAGAACAATCGCTCTTAGACTCAGATAACATAAAGATCACAAACAGGGGGTTAACAAGTGGTCGATATGGAGCGTTTGAAGAAGAAGAAGAGGAATATCCTGTGCCAGGTGTGCTTCATCTGTAGATGCTACTCTCTGATGTTGCAAGATATCTGGATATTACTTATCCATCTTGTTCTTGGTCTTCCTCGAACTTTGCGTCCGGATTGCCGGTTGTTGTAATCGCGAGATGGTAATAGATCTGGTTTCACTCTCATTAGTGGACCGATGTAGATGCAGGAGGTAGGAGGGACAATTCCTTTCCTCATGTGTGGAACATCGAATATGAGATTGAACCCACATTTCTCTTGAGTCAGAGTCGATAAACAAACGCTTATGCATTGCTCTGTCCCGCCCACTGCCACTGAAACAACCGAGACAAATTACTCTAAGAACCAGTGGCGGCTCGTGCTAAGTTTTGTTGGTGGGGCCAGACATATTTTTGTGTGGAAAATGATGGTATTGGGTAGGCTATATTTTAATTTATACCCGTTACACATTATTTTTTATGGGGCTCGGCGCCACTGGCCCTTAATGACGAGCCGCCACTGCTAAGAACCATAGATCTCATCGTGTTTGACAACAAGTACTAACAAGTGTTATATGTTTCGTTATCAATAGATAATGTAGATATATCTCTATATTCAAATATAATGATATTTTCTGATATTGATTTTGTCTGAAGAGGCTGGCTAGTCTAAATGTCAGAATAGTACGTCTAAATAATCAATGACTGGTTTGTCCAGGTTCGTGTCCTGTCCAAACCATTTTTTAATGATTTAATATTTGCGATGATAATTTTTCGGGCAAGTGATGAGAAAAGGAGGATTAGAGCACATTGTAACAACTGGTAAAATCGAGGGTAGACGAGACAGAAGAAGACAGAGAGAGAAAATAAATTTGAATTGCCTGACTTCATGGCACAAAAGAGGTTTGGAAGGCCCCTAAACGCATAGACTTCTACACGTTTAGGACATGTGCATCCGATTTCAGCCAAACCTCCTTAATCGAGGTCTTACGACATTCGTGGCAGGTAACAGTGGTTCTATTCTTACACCCAAATTTGGTCCCCAGTAATCCTCAGGCGTGTAGAAGCTGATAAAAATAGACCTCCTCGTTAAGAAAGTAATGACAAACTACTGAACGTATAAGTGATAACTAGAAAATCGATGACTCGTTTACTGTTGTCGATGGATAAGTCCTGTCAAAAATATGCCACAATTTTCATTTCATCTCAAGGAGAAGGACTGACTTTATTACACCGGGTTTTCCCATATTGCTCCGTCACTGTCGACAGAATTTTTACGCTACCTGCTGAGAGTGTTGTACAAAGCACGAACACCGTTGCGCCAGCATCAGTCATATGCATCTCGTGAAAAAATTGCGCATGTGACTTTGTCCAGATTCAAACACACAACTTTCAGAACCACAAGCAAACGTTTTAACAACTTCACCATTGAGACCAGAGACAATTTCTAAATGTAGCGAACTTATTTGTCAAAGAATTGTTTCTAGATTTTGTTTTTAAATCTTCTTCTTCGTTTTTGCGTTTGTTCTTCGCTGCCAATTTTATCATTCTTATTGTCGTATATAATTGATCTTTGACAAGAACGTTTTCACTTTGTGCCAAATTATGCGCCTATAGCGACTGGACCAGCACATCCGATTTAGTGCCAGCATTTTATTTACTAAGGTAGCTTGCCCTAGGGTTTGCTCTTTTACGATCATCTTTCGCCGTATATTTGAGCTTTATGATCTACGCCAAAGAGCTGTGCAGCCTTTTTGACTATGTTCCAATTTTTATAGTATTGTTTCTTCAAGTCCTGAAGCTGTATTTGCAAATATAATGGGACTGTGTATATATTACTTCAAGTGTTTTGATGATTTAAAAGAAATTATAGTTTTTAGAAGAATTATTATAGAAGGGGGCATCCTGGCAAAGAGGTGAAGAGGACGTTGAGTTGAATTTAACTCTTAAATCTTGCATTGAATTCAACTCTCAAATCTTGCATAGAATTCAACTCTCAAATCTGCATAAATTCAACTCTCAAATCTTGCATTGAATTCAACTCTCAAATCTTGCATTGAATTCAACTCTCAAATCTTGCATAGAATTCTACTCTCAGATCTTGCATTGAATTAAACTCTCAAATCTTGCATTGAATTCAACTCTCAAATTTTGCATTGAATTCTACTCTCTAATCTTGCATTGAATTCAACTCTCAAATCTTGCATAGAATTCTACTCTCAGATCTTGCATTGAATTCAACTCTCAAATCTTGCATAGAATACAACTCTCAAATCTTGCATTGAATTCAACTCTCAAATCTTGCATTGAATTCTACTCTCAAATCTTGCATTGCATTCAACTCTCAAATCTTGCATAGAATACAACTCTCAAATCTTGCATTGAATTCAACTCTCAAATCTTGCATTGAATACAACTCTCAAATCTTGCATTGAATTCAACTCTCAAATCTTGCATAGAATTCAACTCTCAAATCTTGCATTGAATACAACTCTCAAATCTTGCATTGAATTCAACTCTCAAATCTCGCATTAAATTCAACTCTCTAATCTTGCATTGAATACAACTCTCAAATCTTGCATTGAATTTAACTCTCAAATCTTGCATTGAATTCAACTCTCAAATCTCGCATTGAATACAACTCTCAAATCTTGCATTGAATTCAACTCTCAAATCTTGCATAGAATTCAACTCTCAAATCTTGCATTGAATACAACTCTCAAATCTTGCATTGAATTCAACTCTGAAAAATCTTGCATTGAATTCAACTCTCAAATCTTGCATTGAATTCAACTCTGAAAAATCTTGTAGATCTCTACTGATGAAGCTACTGTATTAAACCCCAAGCAGCCCACTTTATTATGACAGTCTGCAGTCTGGGTAAGTAGTCCTAAATGTGTTGCATCTAAAGGCCTCCTACCCCGATCAAGCCGTGAATACTCTCTCTCTCTCTCTCTCTCTCTCTCTGCCTTTTTAACCCCGATTGGGGTTTAGACCCCCAACCAACTCATGCCAAGTCTCTATCTTCTTCAGTTCCCTCCTGCTCTACAGCATATTGTTGATCTCTGCCTCCAAATCTCCATATGTTTCTAGGCCTCTCTCTCTTCCCCTGTCCCTGTGGGCTCTAGGAAAGGACCCTTCTTGCTATATTCCCTTCGAATTTTGTGAAAGTGTACCCTATCCATTGCCAGCGTCTGTGTTTAACCCTTTGCTTCACTGGAATATGTCCTGTTTTCTCAAAAATATCGTCATTTGCGACCCTATCATACCAACTCAATCCCTCTTTTCTGCGCAGAGAAAGCCGAAAATAAACTGTAACGAAAAATTCCTTTTTAATTCTTTCCTGACATTCATTTAACAATTTGAAATCGTTTTCAAATTTGTCACAGAAATTCGGCCCCCTCACTAATCATAGTTTGAGGATTCTTTCAATATCAGCTTTTCCAGAAAATGCCACACGGCTTTGTTTTCCGGTCCAGGCTAAGCTATTCTGGGACTAAGCAGAAAATGTCAGAGGGTCGTGTAGCCCGGATCTTGCTAGACTACTCTGACCTTTCAGCTGGACAACTGACCACCCCTGGCCATATAAAATACTAATTACAAATACCAGAAGAAAAAAGGAAAGCAAGAAGAACAAATATTGAAGTGGAAGAAAATCCTCTAAATCCAACGAAAAACTTCTAATAGTTGTACCCTGACTAACAATTTTCTCTCGATGGTCACATTTAGATAAAAACCCTCGACGCAGACTCGGATATACTGATATTTCGTTTCGTGTATAAGTGAAAGAAAGTCTTCAACGGTTTTTTTCTGGAATTGAATATTTTCTACCCGACTGAAAGTTTCGGATAAGTGTGTAGATTTACCACTATAATTATATCTATATCTCGGACATTCAGATCGTGTTGCTTTTAATAACTTAGTATTTGTTATTCTTTCCTATTTGTTATTGTTTCTTATTTGTTATTGTTCCTTATTTGTTATTGTTCCTTATTTGTTATTGTTCCTTATTTGTTATTGTTCCTTATTTGTTATTATTAATTAATTGTTATTGTTCCTTATTTGTTATTATTAATTAATTGTTATTATTCCTTATTTGTTATTGTTCCTTATTTGTTATTATTAATTAATTGTTATTGTTCCTTATTTGTTATTGTTCCATATTTGTTATTGTTCCTTATTTGTTATTGTTCCTTATTTGTTATTGTTCCTTATTTGTTATTGTTTCTTATTTGTTATTGTCCTTTTATTTTTATTGTTTTCTTATGTGTTATTGTTCCTTATTTGTTATTGTTCTTTATTTGTTATTGTTCCTTATTTGTTATTGTTTCTTATGTGTTATTGTTCCTTATTTGTTATTGTTTCTTATGTGTTATTGTTCCTTATTTGTTATTGTTTCTTATGTGTTATTGTTCCTTATTTGTTATTGTTTCTTATGTATTATTGTTCCTTATGTGTTATTGTTCCTCTTTTGTTATTGTTCTTTATTTTTATATATTTTTATTGTTCCTAATTTGTTATTGCTCCTAATTTGTTATTGTTCCTTCTGTGTTATTGTTCCTTATTTCTTATTGATTCGTGACTAAGTCATAGCTAGTGAGTAAATGACAAAGTGTGTTTCATGCAATGTATGACTGTATGGAACATTTACCACTTCTGCTTCTATAACAATTACTTATATATATTTGTATAGAACATTTGTTAGATCTGTCGGTACACCCGTGCCGGTACACCCGTGCAGGGACTCTCAAGGGGAGAAAATAATAGTGACATTGCGGCGACCTACAAGGCATGTCGTAAGAGGCATGGGCCTAGGAATTCTGCCCTAGTAAATAAGAAGCGTCGTATAAATCGAATGTACTGGCCTACTTGTAGGCGCATAACTGGCACAACGTACAAACGCTCTTAGACTCGGATCACATACAAATCACACAGAGTGGTTAACAAGTGATTGATATGCAGCTTTCAAAGAAGAAGAAGATATGCCGCTAAATATTACATTTCTATATTTGTGTAAAATATTACATTTCTATATTTGTGTAAAATATTACATTTCTTTATTAGTGTAAAATATTACATTTCTATATTTGTGTAAAATATTACATTTCGTTCTCTAGAATAGTAGTAAGTCTCTTTCGGTCTTGAAGAACCATAGAACTGTTCCCCCGTTTTTAAATATCTAAATTTAGTTTAGTTTAGTCGTCAGATCATCATCACTGTACATCGAACCGAACAGTACATACGTGTTTCAATCTTCTCCTCAGTATGTCTCTCAGTTTAGTTTAGTCGTTGATGACATCATCACTGACGTCAAACAATTAGACATAAGTGTTTCAATCTTCTCCTCAGTATGTCTCTCAGTTTAGTTTAGTCGTTGGATGAACATCATCACTGCACGTCGAAACAATTAGACATAAGTGTTTCGATCTTCTCCTCAGTATGTCTCTCAGTTTAGTTTAGTCGTCAGATCATCATCACTGCACATCGAAACAATTGACCATAGTGCTTCGATCTTCTCCTCATATGTCTCTCCAGTTTACTTAGTCGTCAGACTCATACTGACGTCGAAACAATTTGACCATATGTTAATCCCCATTATCTCGGCTGGCGACTAACACACCGGTTCTTACTGGTTTATATTCTGCTTTCGCTACCAGCATAGTGTTCTTGTCTAGCTACACCACACTTGACTTGGTATTCTTGCAGTCTGATTAGCGTTTGTAAATTCACCACTATTACTGAACTATTTACATGTCCTCTCTCCTTAAGGAACTCAGAATATCAGTCTGGCCATGTCGTGACGGATTTCTATAGCAACCATACCTAATGTCTAAATAAAATATGGAATTCCAAGTTAAGTTTAAAACTAAATTAGGAACTTTGAATTCTAGTGGTGTATCAATAATAACATATGCTAATGAGAATTGGAAAATGGCGAACAATATCTTCTTCTTCTTTAGAACGCTCCATATCGACAGCTTGTTAGCCACTCTGTGTGATTTGTATGTGATCTGAGTCTAAAAGCAATTGTACATTGTGCCAGTTATGCGCCTACAAGTAGGCCAGCATATCCGATTTCTGCGACCTTTTTATTTACTAGGGGAGCTTCCTAGGTCCCTACATCAGTCGCCTCTTACAATATGCCTTGTAGGTCGCAGTGGTAATATTCTTTGCTTCCCTGCGGGCCCCGGCACCACACGGGAGTAATCGAAATTTAATTTCTAATGTGGTTTTTTTTCCAATCAATTCCCCTTCCATCTGTCATTTTATATTTTTATGGTAGAGTTAGAATATAAGTATATTTTGTGATTTTCAGCTTCCAAACATGAATAACTATCATTCACTGTGTTATATAAAATTAAAGATCTTTAACTCTTGTGTGATTCCAGTATTAACTTATGGATGCGAGAGTTGGAAAGCAACAAAAGCTCTAGAAAGAAAATTAGATAACTTTGAGAATAAATGTCTTAGAAGAATACTGAACCTCAAATGGTCAGATTTCAGACCCAATACACAAATAAGACAAGAGACCAAGCAAGAAAATGTATCAAATTTTATAAGAAAGCGCCGCTGGAACTACATCGGCCACACACTTAGAATGGATGAGAGAAGACTCTTTACCAATCCCTCATATGGACACCAGAGGGAAAAGAAAACGAGGAAGACCAAGAGAGACTCTGCGTAGAACCATCACCAGAGAAGGCTCAACGATGGGCCTAGTAAACATTAAAGACCTAAAACAGATAGCAACAAACCGCGAGACATGGAGAACTATGACCTCTGCCCTATGCGCCGCCCACAGGCCCAAGAGGAAAGACTAACTATAACTGTGTTTTCATGTCATTTCTCTGACACGGGCTCAGCGCAAAATCTGATGTTAGTTTTATGTCTCTTGACAGAAATATATATTGGGTTATTTCCCTTCCCTCACAAGAAATGTCGGACACACTAACAGTACGCTAGTTACCGTAATCACTGTGTCTCAGGTATAAATCATGGGCGGAAAATATAGATTTGATGTTTCTGCATTAAAGGTGGAGCCCATAATAGGTGTTTAACAATTTTAACTAAACGAAAGTTGCAAATAGAGCACTGACTCAGTATATCCGGAAACTGTTACCAGAACCGTGCGGTATATTTTCCCAGTATGATGCAAATCTACGAAATGCCACCCCTTAACTGTTTTTGTTTTTTTTAAAGAACTTTTAATTGTGTTTTTAATTTCGCTACTTATACTGCCCCTCCCCCCTTCCTTACGGGGGCGCCGGATGCGACGCCTCTCTGTATCATAGCACTGCACTGCCCTGACTGTTACGATTTGTTTTCTCTTAAATTCAGAAAGGGATAAATATTTTCAGAAGGCTCACGATTCCAGTTACACTCCATTGAATAAGTGTATTCTTTTACATGGTTGTACGTAACAGTTACAACTGTTTAAAGGGTTTTTAAACCGAAGGATTGACTTCATTGCACCGGGTTCTACCCCATATGGCTCGGTCCCTCTCCGCAGAAATGGCACGCAACTTGCCGAGAGTATTGCACAAAGCACGAACTCCGTAGCTCCGGCAACAATCCTGGGGGTCTCTGGAAAAACTGCACTCGTGAACAGAAGGCCGAGGTCCGGATTCGAACCCACGACCTTCGACTCGCAAGGCAAAGGGCATAACCACTCAGCCACAGAGACCCCCGTTACAACTGTATCCTCCTTTAAGATTATATCCTTGGATTTTACAAAAGGAGCTAATTCTAATTGATGTATTTTATTGTTTTTTGGCCTACTCCCTCTGACATAACCAATAAAAGGTTCGTCTTTATGTTCTTCTTCTTTGACGAACGCTCCATCTCAACCACTTGTTAGCAACTTTTTGTGATTTGTATGTGATCCGAGCCTAAGAGCGATTGTACGTTGTGCCAGTTATGAGCTGGCAATAAGTAGGCCAAAACTTCTGATTTCTGCGACATTTTTTATTTACTAGTGTAGCTTCCCTAGGTCCCTACCTCATTTGCCTCTTACGACATGCCTTATAGGTAGAAGTGTTACTATTATGTGCTCCCCTTGCGAGCACCGGCAACATACGGGCGTTGTCTTTCAATTTGTTTGAATGCAGGGTGCCACTCTAACAACTCTTTTAATATTTACTATATTCCATCTGGTAACATTGACAGCTTCTTACTTGTTCATCTGGTAATATTGACAGCTTTTCTTACTGTGTTCATCTGGTAACATTGACAGCTTTTCTTACTGTGTTCCATCTGGTAACATTGACAGCTTTTCTTACTCTGTTCCATCTGGTAACATTGACAGCTTTTCTTACTGTGTTTCATCTGGTAACATTGACAGCTTTTCTTACTCTGTTCCATCTGGTAACATTGACAGCTTTTCTTACTGTGTTCCATCTGGTAACATTGACAGCTTTTCTTACTGTGTTTCATCTGGTAACATTGACAGATTATCTTACTCTGTTCCATCTGGTAACATTGACAGCTTTTCTTACTGTGTTCCATCTGGTAACATTGACAGCTTTTCTTACTCTGTTTCATCTGGTAACATTGACAGCTTATCTTACTCTGTTCTATCTGGTAACATTGACAGCTTTTCTTACTGTGTTCCATCTGGTAACATTGACAGCTTTTCTTACTGTGTTCCATCTGGTAACATTGACAGCTTTTCTTACTGTGTTCCATCTGGTAACATTGACAGCTTTTCTTACTCTGTTCCATCTGGTAACATTGACAGCTTTTCTTACTGTGTTTCATCTGGTAACATTGACAGCTTTTCTTACTGTGTTCCATCTGGTAACATTGACAGCTTTTCTTACTCTGTTCCATCTGGTAACATTGACAGCTTTTCTTACTGTGTTCCATCTGGTAACATTGACAGCTTTTCTTACTCTGTTCCATCTGGTAACATTGACAGCTTTTCTTACTCTGTTTCATCTGGTAACATTGACAGATTATCTTACTCTGTTCCATCTGGTAACATTGACAGCTTTTCTTACTCTGTTCCATCTGGTAACATTGACAGCTTTTCTTACTCTGTTCCATCTGGTAACATTGACAGCTTTTCTTACTGTGTTCCATCTGGTAACATTGACAGCATATCTTACTCTGTTTCATCTGGTAACATTGACAGCTTATCTTACATATCATTTCACATATCCACTACTGACAATATTCGATGTGGAGATGGCACTTGATCTCATCTAAAAATCTATACTTCTCTTGTCGTTATTTCTCTAACAAGTATTTTTATAACTTGTCTATTTCTCTTATTATCAATTCACCTTTTTTCACTAACCACCGCTCATTCGCTTCTCTGTCTATCTATTCTCGAATCCTGTTTTACCTCTCAACGTCAGGTCGACAAAGGAGACACCTGGTTCGAGCCTATGCACCTTGCCTTTCTTTCTCTTCTCCAGTCCTCTCTCTTCCCCTCGCGATCACCGCCCAGACCGATGTACCAGACCTTCCCATAAATTCTATTCATGTGGAAATCTGATTCATTCAGCCTTAGCATTGGTGTTGTTTTACGTCCCATCTTCAGAACAATTTGGAGCTCTGGTGCTTATCCTTCGGCGATGTCTCCAGTTTCAGCCAGCGTTTACTCGGTTCGCTCTCCGTTCTGTAGCCATCTTGTGTTTTTACGGTGTGGGGTAGCTAGCCCCACGCCCAACCTCCTTAGTCTCCCTAACGACATGCGTGGCAGGTAACAGTGGTTCTTTTCTTTACACGCCAATTTGGGCCCCGATAGCCACTCGGGCTTTCTCCGGTCCTGATTTGCCTCACAGCATCAGGGTAAGAAGAAATTTCTAGAACTGGCTTTTGTGTGTCCTTCATAAACAGTCTTTCGTCGCCTCTGTTATCTCTGATGTTCATCTTTTGCGTGGCCGGCCTTTTTCTTTGTCTCCACTGTATCGAAGTAAAATTGCTCTTTGAGGCGCACTGCCTGTTAGTAATCTGCTTATGTTGCCTAACCGTTTAATTTGTTGTTTCTTGATGAAGCTCAATATTGATGTTGTACCCACTTTTTTCCTGATGTCTTCGTTTCTAAACCAGTCTTTTCTTGTTACTCCCAGCATTCTGTATTTCACTTTTACACTCTGAATAATACATTTTCTTCTTTTTTCTCCTACTTTTTTTAACTGTATTGTTGATTTTCTTTCTACTCTTTGTACTCCTCCATCCATCCCTCCTTCTCTCTCTTCTCTGGATTCATCTCTTAATTGCACCCTTTCTATCGACAAATCACATCTTCCTGCTGTCAAGTGCGCTGGAATTAGGTGCGAATCAATCTCTGGTGTCCTCATAACATAACAATTTTTTTGTTTTGCCTGATTTCTGCTCCAGAAGACATAATTATAATTTCTCCAACACATTTTATCAATAATTTTCTCAGAATCTTTTAATATCCGCTCTCCTAGTTTTGCAGGTACAAACTGGAGAATATTTTTAATATACACTCCAGGTACTACAGGTATACACTCGAGAACATATTTCATTTCTTCCAAGAAACATTATTTAAAATTAGATTGGGAAATCTCGTTGGTGTGGGCGTCTGTAGCTTAAATGGTAGTGAGCTTGATCACATCCCAAGGGTACATGGTTCAAGCTCCGCGTCGGGCAATTTGGAAGCAAATTTGTTCCCGTGGATTCTTCATCATCATCAAATAGCCTGTCCTGAGCAGAACTTTGCCACCCCAACAGTCCTCTGGAATTTCTTTCTCTCAAAGGCTAGATGTCCCGCCTCTGCAGCCGTCATGTTCAAACCATCAGTTACATCCTGAATCCATCTTCTCCGTGGTCTTCCTCTTCTTCTCTTTGCCGGTATGCCTCCTTCCATGATGGTCTTCGCCAGCCCTTCATATCTTTTTATATGTCCAAAATATCTCAATTTTCTCTTTCTTATTTGTAGCATCAGTTAGTATTCTTTGATGTTGAGTTCTTTCTGTATAGATCTATTTGTTCTAGTGGATTCTTAGGAACGGTAAAAATAAACCTCACCGTTCAGAAAGCAATGGTATACTACTTAGCGTATAAGTGGTTCCTAGACAATTAACAACTCATTTACTGTGGTTGATAGCGAAGTATTGTAAAGGATATGCCACGATTTGCATGTAACACCTCCTGCATACTAGGGCTAGAAATGTGAAGAGAAGTTACTTCATACCATAAAGTCTTAAAAGTCTACGGGGACAGACAAAAATATGGTGGCTGCTGTAGAGCTCGTGCTCTAATGTTGAGATCTTCCTGCGTAAGAAAAATATCGAATCATAGTTACTGTTGCTGGGATTCTGCTTCTTCTTTCGTTCGTTCTTCACTACCAATTTTATTATTCTATTTGTGATATATAATTGCTCTTTGACAAGAACGACTTTTTACGTCGTGCGATTATGCGCCCATGGTGACTATATCTGAAGTTGACTGCCCAGTTTGTGGTAAAAAAAAACTAAGCGCATGACCAGAGATCGTCGAAGAAGAAGAAGATGAAGAAGAAGACAAGTAATCAGTGGCGGCTTGTGATCATTTTTGTTCGTGGGGCCACACAGAAATTTTCGGAAAAATCATGCTTTCGGTAAGGTTATATTTTAATATATAAAATAATAAATACATGTTACACCTTATTTTTGGTGGGGCCCGGCCCCAATGGCCCTTAATGACGAGCCGCCACTACAAGTAATTGAGTATCCAAGATAAAATAAACAATTCTCAATAACAGAATTGAACCGCTACTTCTATTGCAGTGAAGATTCGATACTGCAAGAACAAAGAGGCAACACACCTCTAAACACTATGACAGGACGGACTGACAGTGCAAGAACAAAGAGGCAACACACCTCTAAACACTATGACGGACTGACAGTGCAAGCACAAAAAGGCAAAACTCGTCTAAAATACTATGACAGAATGGACTAAAATGCAACTCAGCGAGGCAACCCTCTCTAACTTGACAGAATGACTAAAGTCAAGAAACTCTCTTCTTTCTTCTTTCGATCGTTCTACAGCCATTTTTATCATTCTACTGTGATATATAAACAGCCAAACATCAGAACGTAATGTACGTGCACCAGCCTTCAGCACCTATTGGAGCACAGTTGCTTATCGTTCTCGCTTTTCCCATCGTTCGGGAGAGACGAGAATTAATAGCCACTCTGGGAGTTCGCTCGTCGAGTTGCGAGCGGATCCTATCAAAGCATGACTACTTGTCAACACTCGTCTAAAAGACTATGACAGGACAGAATGACAGTGTAACTACAGAGAGACAACACTCGTCGTAACACTCCGACAACATGAAGAAATGACAAAGCTACAACAGAAAGACACCAATTAGTAATTATTATCACATCAGGGACTGACAACGCAAACACACAAAGACGCCAATACTTTTCTCAAATAATACCTCATGATGATGATGATGATATTTATGAAAGCCCGTTTTCTATTTTAAAAGTCAAATCCCATCTTAGCACTCTTGTAACGTCAATACTATAAACGACAGCGGGCAATTAAAACACAACAGAACAAGTATTGAGAAATTTTACTTCGATTGGGATTCACGAGTGTAAGAAACAAGATGCTGTGAAATCATGAGACGATAGCGAGGGATTTGCCACTTTAACTTTCCACGTGTCGTGCAGCATTCTAGTCAGTAATTTACTGTTATCGATAATGCCTTCAGCAATGTTCTAGTTCTGTATTGCCTGAGAAGAAAAAAAATAATACAGTTTACTGGAAATTTAATATAATATTCAAAATATCATGTCATCGCTCTGATCATGTTGACAGTGAATTTCTTTTATGGCAATACTGATAATCGAGAGGTTAGGCACTCGCCTCTCGTTCCAAATGTTCTCGGTTCGCTTCTTTGGGAAGTCTTCGGGATATTTTTACAGAGATCGCTGATCTCAGTGTAGGTGAGATCGATTTTTCTATAGAAGATAAAATATAGGTCCCATGTTCAAGTTAAGCACGTAAAGGAATCCTTAGCAGTTTAAAATCGAGAAGTGCAGGCTGGAAAGCCGCAGACCTGGCAAAATCCATTAGAAAAAAATTTGAAAATAAAATTCCTACAAAATATCCACCATCTTCAAAATTACGCCGGGGACCCTAGCCTGTGCTGCGTGATTCGTGCACTTCTGCTGAGATCTTCCTGTTTAAGAAAGAGATCGGAGCACATATGGTTACTCACCGAATTACACTGATGATGGTCCAATCAATCAATCAATCTGTATGTTGCGTTTTCCCCAAGATTGTCTCGAAACCCTACTATTCATTCAGATTCTGCACATTCCTTTGTTTGTGTGTCGAATGCAGCGATTTGTTTGGCATGGTCTCAGTCCTTCTAGTTTTTGGCTTGATAAAGGTCTTTTGATCGAAACGTCACTTTTAACTTTTTTTTCCAATTTGTAAAACTACATACTGTGTTTTTTATATCTCGTCTGTGTTAGTTATTTCATCAGGAATTTTAATTTGATATTATCATCTTCTACTTTATTCATCTTCGCTCCCCAGGAAATATAGGGCCACAACAGTTGTTCGCCAATTTTGTCCGATCTGGCTGTTTTCGTTACGGTCTGCCAGAACAGATGAGCACTTTTTGTTCCTCAAGAAGATTTGTCTCTAGGTATGTTTAGAACTTCCCCTTTTTCATTTTCCTTGTTGGTTCCACTCAAGTACTTATCTAGTGACACTCGACTGTAACATCCGTAGGGTATAACAATAATAATAATTCCTGCCGTACCGTTATACGTTACATAGGATCTGCAAGTAATTTCTCCATACCGATCTGTCCTAGAAAACTCGCGCAATTTTTCCATGGAATTGACCCGATATTTTTGCTTCTCTCAGCATAGTTCGTTTCAGGGTCTCCTAGGGCGTACTCTCTTTCTTGATCCCTCCCCCTCCCTCCTTCATTACCTGCTTTAGTATTCTTTGATCATGTCTTCTCAAGCAAGGTATGCTAAACATTTCTCCATCTTCTCCTTCTTATAACAGTTGTTGCTAGTGGTAAACCAGACATGTCTCTGATGTAAACATTCTATCTTCTCCTTTTATAAGGAATTCGCTCTCATTTATAGTCCATTATTTTTTCGTAGGGTATACGTGATAGGGTGGCATCTGTGTTTAGGGATAGTGACTCTGTCTATTAACCCCAACGTTCTGAGTTCGAATCACGCTGCCGACAGTTTGGTTGCAAATTGTTTCGCGTAGATTTTTACAAAATGACAATGGCACCACCCGTTCAGAAAGCAATGGCAAACTACTGAACGTAATAATGCATAGAAAATCACAAACAGCGTTACAAAGTTGGGGTTATTCGCAAAATCTGTAAAGGATATGCAATTAACTTGTATACGTGATAGAGAAGTGGGTGAACTGGCTAGAGACAGAGTGAATTTCAGATGCGCTGCAAGAAAGCAACTCAATATACAGGGCACGCACCTTTAGAGCCGTGAAGTACTATGATATACAGAGGCGGCCACTTCAGGCAGCAACACAAGAGGATGGCATAAGCAGCAAAATCAAAATTCAAATTTGAAACATTTAAGGGGCGTCTTTTCCAAGACTTGCATCTCACTGAGAAAATAGACCGCACGGCCCTGCGCACCTTGATGATGATACGTGACAGTAAACATGTTTGTGGTACCGCTTGTTAACGAAGTTCGGTTTAACGCAAGAAAACGGTTAAATTCACGAGAAATGTCTTTTAATATGTCTTGGATATGTCAATAAGACAATTATCTGTTCTCTTTGACTTGAGAACGAAACTGTGACATTTAATTGTACATACTTAAGAAAATAAGCACTGTTTCGGTCGTCTGTCATCATTTCTATGTTTCCCTGCTATGTGCCTGCGTGTGTCTGCGACAATCAAATGACGCTAATAACGACTCGTATTGATTGAGTAAATCTTCTTTCTGCTGTCTTGGAGAGCTGAAGCAGGAGTACTGTCGTGTGGTTTTGTTTGAACAACTTCACATCTTTGCTGTAGTCTACTTGAGTGTTCTCTGCCAGTTCTTGGAGATTAGTGATTTCGTTAATCGGGATTATGTGAAAGTTGACGTAGAACAATTAAAGTGACTTTCGTGGAATTCAAATATATTTGATTCATTATCTGGTAGGAAAGTCGGCTGTGTTCGTTAGGCACTGGACACTAGGAACTGAAATTAAGGCTCTGGAGTTATCAGAAAGAGAATTATTTCATATAAAAGTCATGTGCGAGGAAATTAGTCTTTTTTTAATTTCTTAAATTTTACATTTATTTTTTGTGTGTTTAAATTGTTTCCAAACTTCTCTGTCATCATTTTCGTGAGCTCATTGTTTCAAATTGTTTGTTGTCAGTCTGTGAGGTTGTAGGATTTTAAATGTTGTCTTGTTTACAAATATTGTCGATCCCAAGTGCTGAAACTACGCTGTATGCTTTTACATATATACTTTTTTTTCTTCTTTGAAAGCTCTATATCGACCCCTTGTTAAACAACTCTTTGTGATTTGTATGTGATCCTAGCCTAACAGCGATTGTAGATTGTACATTGTGCCAGTTATGCGCCTACAAGTCACATCTGGCCTAAGAGAGAAAGAGAAATTCTGAAGGACTGTTAGGTTGGCAAAGTTCATGCTCAGGACAAACTCTTTGATGTTGATGAAGATATTTAATACAGCTTTTCTTGTCGCTAGGAAATCAAATACAATATTTATAATAATAATAATTCCTCTCGTACCGTTATACGTTACATAGGACCTGCAAGCAATTTCTCCACACCGCTCTATCCTGGGAAAGTCGTTCAATCTCCTCCACGGAACTGAGACCGATATTTCCTGCCTCTCTCAACAAAGTTCGTTTCACGATCTTCTTATGTCGTTCTCTCTTTCTTGAACCCTGTGCATCCCACTTCAATGCCTGCTTTGATATTCGTTGATCATTTCTTCTCAATGTGTATCCAACATATCTCCATCTTCTCTCTCTTATAACAGCTGTTACTAGTAATTGAATAACCATTTCTCTGATTTCATCACTTCTCCTGAATTACTCGTATTTCAATTTTATATTCATTATTTTTCGCAGACATCTATTTTCAAATGCATTCAACTTGCTTTCTATATCTTTAGTCATTTTCTAACTCTCGCTGGCATATGTTAGGATTAATACAACATTTGAATTGAAAATTCGTAATTTAGTTTTAATACTATATAACTTGCAGTTCCATATTTTATTTAAACTTTTAAAAGCTGATGTTGTTATGCCAATTATAAATACAGTATTTCCTGTCGTTGATGCTCTGAATACCGAACTTCTTATAGCTAAGAGTTGCAATACAATATTTCTTGTCGCTAAGATTGGTTATTGGTTACTCAACTGCTGTCATTGTACTCTGGACAGACCCATAGGTGCTCAGTTCCCCCAAACAGATATTGAAGAGTATGCATACTGATGGTTCTCCGGGCTCTCTGGTTAAACACACTTCTTACTCTGCCCTCAGGTACCCAGTCCTACTTGTATAACGGGTAACTTCAAACTGATTAAATTCCCCAGATCGATTCAGCATCTACTTTAGTGTCTTCATCCAGAAGCAGTTTCGAAAAGACTCGAAGAACATCCCTTTACCCGATCTTCAACTCGCCAACAATCTGTGTTTGATGCAAGACTGCCGCTCTTCATTGCTACAAACATTCGAATGACCATGAAAATTTGCTTTTGTTGACATTGCTAAGAGATTAAATACAGTATTTCTTGTTCTTGTGTGTCGTCATCATCACTATCATCATCAGGTGCCGTGCAAGCTGACGTAGGCGATTGTCGATTCCACAATCTCTTCTTTGGTGCTTGCTATCATCTCAGATGTTAACGCTCTACTTGCCTGAAGTCAGGCCATCCAAAACCCGTGTGTGTCATGGCGACTCTAAATACAATATTTCCTGTCACTAGACGGTGACAATACCGCCGTATCAATCAATACCTTGTCTCACGTACACTCGATATCTTTGTTGGTACTCCTGGGCGTGCTGGTCACATACACCAACAAATCATAATTAGCTAACCACGAAACTACATAAGCAATTATATGTACAGTAAATTACCATAGAGGAAGATTGTCTTTGGGGACTGTGTTATCTATTGTCTTTTACTCGTCTCTAAATTATAGGTTTTGTAAAAATGTTATCGATATTTTGTCACTTTTACTTGTAGGACAAGACGAGTATATGGATAAGTCTTGAGAAATTACAGCGATTATCTCTCTTTGATCGATAACAGATTAGCGAGACTGTGTACATCTTGATTTCTAACTCGGGTCTGAAATTCTAGCGCATTATATGCATTATTTTTCCGACCGTAACAGCCCTCAGATCTACCTCTGAAGGTGGAGAATGTTCGTCTGTATAGTGGTGGAGGACAGAGGGGGAGTGGGTGTACTGATAATAAGGAAAGCAGGACGTCGCGCAAAAATCCAAGTCAGAGACTCCATACCGTGGAACACAACGGGCAGTCAGCCATATCTGTTTGGTTTCCTTCTTTGAGAAGCTTCTGTTTTAGGTCGACTGGTTTCCTTGAAGCTTCTGTTTTAGGTCGACTGGTTTCCTTGAAGCTTCCTGGTTTTAGGTCGACTGGTTTCCTTGAAGCTTCTGTTTTAGGTCACTGGTTCTTGAAGCTTCTGTTTTAGGTCGACTGGTTTTGAATCTTCTGTTTTAGGTCGACTGGTTTGAGCTTCTGTTTTAGGTCGACTGGTTTCCTTGAAGCTTCTGTTTTAGGTCGACTGGTTTCCTTGAAGCTTCTGTTTTAGGTCGACTGGTTTCCTTGAAGCTTCTGTTTTAGGTCGACTGGTTTCCTTGAAGCTTCTGTTTTAGGTCGACTGGTTTCTTGAAGCTTCGTTTTAGGTCGACTGGTTTCCTTGAAGCTTCTGTTTTAGGTCAACTGGTTTCCTTGAAGCTTCTGTTTTAGGTCGACTGGTTTTCACCAAAAGAAAAGTATGATTAAATCAATCAGAAAGCCACAAATACCAAAACAAGACGCTTACTATAATATGAGCAGATTGGAACAAGTTGTCATTCTGGCTTAGAACAGGACACAATCGACTCCGCAGCCACATGTTTACAAAATTCAAGATTGGTAATTCAGCCATGTGTACATGTGGACAGGCACATCAGATTGCAGAGCACATACTTCAAGACTGCCCTGAATATGATACAATGAGGCAAACTCACAGGTCTTGTAAACAACACTGACAAAAACTACAAGATCCTCTGTGTGAGCTACAAAAGACAGTGAAGTTCATACAAGAGATAACATTGAATGTATAGACAATATTTCAAATGAACGGAAGGAAGGTAGGTGGACCGGGTGTGGCCAC
Organism: Arion vulgaris; assembly: GCA_020796225.1. Taxonomy (NCBI): domain Eukaryota; kingdom Metazoa; phylum Mollusca; class Gastropoda; order Stylommatophora; family Arionidae; genus Arion; species Arion vulgaris. The sequence continues at coordinate 7,230,038 of CM036769.1, forward strand.
ATGTTACTTCTCAGTTCACCCAGGAGAGAACAGTCTTGTATGATATGCTCTGGTATCTGTTCCACCTGCTGACACTGGCAGAGAGCTGTTGGACTTATTTCTAGTCTATATAAGTGTTTGTTGAGTCTGCAATGTCCGTTATGTAGGCGATAGCTGGCGAACGCATGAAGAAGAAGAAGCTCTAACATCGACCCAGCCTCAACTGGGTACCAGGAGAAAGATTTGAAAGTAAATTCGGCCGGCGGGATGTTGACCACATCACTCAGCGTGTGCCGATGGTTAATGAAATATGGGACCTAGCACTGTATGACCCTATATACCACGTGGTATTAAAAAAGGTTTCTTTACTTTTTTTTTAAAGTTAGATAAGTTTTTATTGTCTAGTTTAACTTAACCATTTGGACGTTTCCATAGTTAGAAATATTTTACTTTCTAGTTTAACTTAACCATTTGGACGTTTCCATAGTTAGAAATATTATATTTTCTAGTTTAACTTAACCATTTGGACGTTTCCATAGTTATCTTTTTAGAGACTCTTTGCCTACGTGATTGTCCTCGTCTTGCGATCTGAAGGTTGAGGATTCGAATCCGGACCCGCGCCGTTCTGTTCACGGGTGCATTTTTTCCAAGAGACCTCTAGGATTGCTACAGGAGCTACGTAGCTTATGCTTTGCGCAATACTCTCAGCAGGTAGCGTGCCATTTCTGCGTAGAGGGACCGAGCTATATGTGGTAAAGCCCAGTGCAAGGAAGTCAATCCTTCGGTTTAAAACCCCATTTAGCTTTTATGTTCCAGTTTAACTTAAATATTTCAACCTTTAAAGAGATTTTTTCTTCCAGTTTTACTTGAATCTTTCTATATTTAGTGATAACTTCCTCTTTCCATTTTTATCTTTAACCTCCCTGGCATTCTGGTATTCAATTGCTAGATGTACTTCAGTGAGCGAACTCCGGAACTACAAATGTCACGAATTCTTGGATGAGTTACGAGAAACAGGAGACAGAACGAGCGATATTTAACTTAGTATTCGATTATTTGATAAATACGAGAAACAGGAGACAGAACGAGCGATATTTAACTTAGTATTCGATTATTTGATAAATACGAGAAACAGGAGACAGAACGAACGATATTTAACTTAGTATTCGATTATTTGATAAATACGAGAAACAGGAGACAGAACGAGCGATATTTAACTTAGTATTCGATTATTTGATAAATACGAGAAACAGGAGACAGAACGAGCGATATTTAACTTAGTATTCGATTATTTGATAAATACGAGAAACAGGAGACAGAACGAGCGATATTTAACTTAGTATTCGATTATTTGATAAATACGAGAAACAGGAGACAGAACGAGCGATATTTAACTTAGTATTCGATTATTTGATAAATACGAGAAACAGGAGACAGAACGAGCGATATTTAACTTAGTATTCGATTATTTGATAAATACGAGAAACAGGAGACAGAACGAGCGATATTTAACTTAGTATTCGATTATTTGATAAATACGAGAAACAGGAGACAGAACGAGCGATATTTAACTTAGTATTCGATTATTTGATAAATACGAGAAACAGGAGACAGAACGAGCGATATTTAACTTAGTATTCGATTATTTGATAAATACGAGAAACAGGAGACAGAACGAGCGATATTTAACTTAGTATTCGATTATTTGATAAATACGAGAAACAGGAGACAGAACGAGCGATATTTAACTTAGTATTCGATTATTTGATAAATACGAGAAACAGGAGACAGAACGAGCGATATTTAACTTAGTATTCGATTATTTGATAAATACGAGAAACAGGAGACAGAACGAGCGATATTTAACTTAGTATTCGATTATTTGATAAATACGAGAAACAGGAGACAGAACGAGCGATATTTAACTTAGTATTCGATTATTTGATAAATACGAGAAACAGGAGACAGAACGAGCGATATTTAACTTAGTATTCGATTATTTGATAAATACGAGAAACAGGAGACAGAACGAGCGATATTTAACTTAGTATTCGATTATTTGATAAATACGAGAAACAGGAGACAGAACGAGCGATATTTAACTTAGTATTCGATTATTTGATAACTATCGAACACATTTCCCAGTTCATCTTCCTCTTTACCCTTCACCTCTAAGGAGACTCATAGATCCTCATCTTCCTCTTTACCCTTCACCTCTAATGAGACTCATAGATCCTCATCTTCCTCTTTACCCTTCACCTCTAATGAGACTCATAGATCCTCATCTTCCTCTTTACCCTTCACCTCTAATGAGACTGTCTTCTTCTTTACTTACCTCTGGACTCTGATCCTCATCTTCTCTTACCCTTCACTCTAATGAGACTCTAGATCCTATTTACTCTTTACCCTTACTTTAAGAGACTCAAGATCCGCATCTTCTCTTTATTCATTAATGAACTCAAGATCCTCATCTTCCTCTTTACCCTTCACCTCTAATGAGACATAGATCCTCATCTCTAGCCTTCACTCTCATAGGCCTCAACCAGCCTTGCAAGCTCTCCTACGTCTGGTAGGTCCTCAACCAAGGCCTTGCAAGCTCTCCTACGTCTGGTAGGTCCTCAACTAAGACCTTGCAAGCTCTTCTACGTCTGGTAGGTCCTCAACCAAGGCCTTGCAAGCTCTCCTACGTCTGGTAGGTCCTCAACCAAGGCCTTGCAAGCTTTCCTACGTCTGGTAGATCCTCAACCAGTGCCTTGCAAGCTCTCTAGCGCTTGGTTGTGGCTTTTATAGCTGTGTCTTTTTACAGGGTGTGGTAGCTAATCCCACACCAAACCTATTTCGCTGTATACGACATGTGGTAGGTAATAGTAGTTCTATTCTTTACCCGATTCGGGCCCCGGTAGTCACACGGGCATCCGATTTGTATTGTCCGTCGTCTTTGACACTTTATCGAACAGGAGAGACGTATAAGCGGTGCATTCACTGAGATTCTCAACATCTATATTGCGATCAGATCTCATATCAGACATGTATGCACCTACACTTCTATTATAACAGAGTAGCTCTCCTTCGATCCCTACTCACTTAGCCAGACATTAGTCAATTACCAGGGCATCCCCGTGGAAGTGGGATATGGTCTTGGTCAGTTCCAGCTCACTGACCCTGGCACTACTTTATAACCTTACATTATTACGCCTGCGGCCCACCAGTGCATCGTAAACGTGTTTTCAATACCGACTTGTAAGAATCGTCGTAATATCGTAATCGAATTCTTCAGTGTTGAGCAACTTGTAATACGATTACTTCAACCATGAAATCAATCCGGTTTTTAATAGGCTTTGTCTTTCCCATATTTTCTGATATTCTCGCTGCTATCCGGAGTATTAACCCGTTCGTACTTCTGGGCCTATTTACCGGCTTGGAGATTTTATTATGTGACGCAAATTCCTCGTCCTTCTGAGCCGAAAAAGCTAAGGAAATTGTTATTATATGTTTAATAATTTAACTCCGTCAAATGACTAAAGATATAGAAAGCAAGTTGAATGCATTTGAAAATAGATGTCTGCCAAAAATAATGAATATAAAATGGAAAGAATTCAGGAGAAGTGATGAAATCTGACAAATGTCTGGTCAACCACTAGTGACAACTGTTATAAGAAAGAGATGGAGATATGTTGGACACACATTGAGGAGAAATGATCAACGAATATCAAAGCGGGCATTGAAGTGGGATGCAAAGGGTTCAAGAAAGAGATGACGCCCTAGGAAGACATTGAAACGAATTTTTCTGAGTAGGCAAGAAATTTCAGACTCTAACATTCTGCGCTAGTGAGCAGGTGCCGTAGAAATTCAAAGGTTTGAGTCCAGCTTAAGCGAAAAAATTTTCGATATGTACACGAATCTTTTGTTTGGACTATATTACAAGTGTCTCTGAAGTTGGATTAAGTGTCGTCTGAATGGGTTCGACGGACTTGGTGATAAGGAAAACAAACCTCCGCGCAAAAACTTTAGTCAGATATGCTATATTATTCGATATGACTACTACGCCTGAGCTCATAAAGTTCTAACAACACCATCAAAATTGCTTCTACTAAATCGATGTGCGTTTCTTCGATTTCCTTCATTTGACATTTCTTTTTAGATTAACATTTTTGCTTGCCTGCCTGCTCAGCGTGTTCGCATCGCGTTGGACGACGGGTGACAAGCTCCCTGTGACTGCGGTTCAACTCAGCGGGCTGTCAGAAAATCCACAGATTCTCCAGATGTACGGTGTTCCTGGCACCGAAGGGCTACGATGTCCATGGCACCGAGCCGAAGAGCTGAAAGCTCAAGTGCTTCTGGATAAGAACAAAAAAATTATTTTGATTTTTGTGTTTTCTTCTTGCTATTCAATGAAGGCATTTTGTGAATATCTTCTTCTTCTTTACGTTCGGTTTCATATGATCGTCTTCTTCTTCTTCTTCTTCTTTGCGTTCGTTCTTTACGATCAATTTTTAATCACTCTTTGTGATATGTTTGATCTTTGCCAAGAACGTGTAACGTTGCACATTGGTTTGGTAGGCCCTAAACGCATAAGACTTCTACACGTTTAGGACATGCGCATCCGATTTCATCCAAACCTACTTAGTCGCCTCTTACGACATGCGTGGCAGGTAATAGTGGTTCGATTCTTTACACCCCAAATTTGGGCCCCGGTAACCACTCGGGTGTACACGATTCTAATTTCATAATAAGTTACTTCCCTTTCTACACTACTTTTCCTTATATACCAGTTATCATTTACTTCCCCTTCTCCGAATCTACACCTGATATATCGTCATTCCATTCCTTGAACTTTAGCAGATACATCAGACTTATCTCCCCTCCCTTCGTCAACCATGTAAGAAACACAACTCCTATTGCTCACTTGATGACGTGTGGTCGAATTATCTAACCTTTCCGTAACATCGTGCAAAAATGTTGCCTTATTGTGAGGTTGTTTTTTTATTTATTTCGGTTTGTTGTGTGTACTTCGACTTGTTGTGTGTGTGTGACCTTCTGATGGATCTACTTATATAGATTTGTTATCATAATTATGTGTGTGTGTTTGCGCGTGTTTAGATTAAGTTCAAGATGGATCGGAGGTACAGTATTCAACCAATCATACGTAAGGACAGTAAGGATGACGAGGAGAGGAGACTTCCCTCAGTGGATACAGGTCGTCGTGGGAGTGTTGCTCCAAACTTCGGTAAAACTCGGAGCTGGGTTAAACGATCAAATCTGGCTCCCGAACATGCCAGACCTGTCCCGGAAACGAGAAGCTCGTGGGATGAGAGCATGCGCAGACGGGACTCTGACACTGGGCTTAGGGGGATTGTACTAAGAAAAGGGTTTTCAGATGACTCGAAGAACTATTCCTTGTTTCACACTGAAAGTCGTCGATCGTCAAAGGTGGAACCAACTTTATTTTCTGCTGGGAAAAGTTTGTGCAAATGGGAGACGGTGAATCTTCTAGGGATTAAGGAACAAACTTCTCTTGATAATGAAACGACTGAAACACCAACAAAAAAACGCGGACATAAGGATTTCAAAATTTTGTGTAAAATTCCATCTGGGGAAGACAGCAGTATTGAAACAATGTCCAGCAGCAACACAACACCACTATCGTCAACGACCTCCTCTAAGTTTTCCCACAGCTACCTTCACAACGTCTCAGAGAGTGATGAGCGTTACGATACTGCTGTTGGCTGGACTGTAACCGGTGACGATCAAAGCGACGCTGACAGTGATGCCTCATCTACCTTGTACTCCGATCTGAATCATCGCTCCAGATCTGATTCTCTTTCACGTCCGTCTTTTAATACCTTCAGCCAAGGAAGAAATACCGGCTATGATATAAATACAAGTCAAAGAAGTACAACCGAAGAATACAACTCTGAGACTAACTTTAAAACACGTGAAATGATCTCATCTAGTGATGGACAAGTCAAAGACGTGGTTCCAACACGTATCAGAAGAGATGGGCCTGATGAGAGACGACCATCGATAATTCCAACACTGAATATCACAAAAGAACAAAGTAACTTCGAAAGATTTCTAACAATCATTAATACTCAAACTGATGGCGATGAACCGATTAAAATCGAAGAAGGATCGATATCTCGAACCAAATCATGTGAAATGATCCGAAAAGCCGTTGATGATATGAGCATTTGGGAACGCCGTACATGCAAAGCTGGAGATTTCAGTCCAGGAACCAGGCCCATAGTTTTGAACATTGAAGCTATGGATGATTCCTTATACTGGTCACGATCAGGGTCCAGTACACTTGTAGCTAGCTCCAGCAGAAGCGAGACGTACATCTGTAAGGATGATTTACATCTGGGGGTTCGTAAGTCAATCGTCACTTCTAACATGGAAAACAGAGGCGGTGTCTTCGGAGCAGGGGGTAACGAGAATCGTGTTGGCGAAGCAGGTGGACGAAGTGGTTCTAAATTAAGAAAACCAACCAATTTGTGGGGAGTCACCAGGCGAATCTCTGTCAAGAGAAAGAAAGTCACCAAGGAAGAGAAACGAGAAGAGCCAACAGAACATTCTGATGATCCAAGGTAACATTTGGTTGTGTGCATATTGTTGTGTAAATGTTGTTGTGTAAATGACGATGTGTAAATGACGCTGTGTAAATGACGCTGTGTAAATGACGCTGTGTAAATATTGTTGAGTACATATTGTTGTGTAAATGACGCTGTGTAAATATTGTTGTGTAAATGACGCTGTGTAAATATTGTGTAAATGACGCTATGTAAATATTGTTGTGTAAATGACGCTGTAAATATTGTGTGTAAATGACGCTGTGTAAATATTGTTGTGTAAATATTGTTGTGTAAATAACGCTGTGTAAATATTGCTGTGCAAATGACGCTATGTAAATATTGTTGTGCAAATGACGCTATGTAAATATTGTTGTGTAAATGTTGTTGTGTAAATGACGCTGGGTAAATATTGATGAGTAAATGACACTGTGTAAATATTGTTACGTAAATGACGCTGTGTATATATTATGTAAATAACGCTGTGTAAATATTGTTGTTTAGGATGTTGCGTGAAAAGGATTGTGTGAAAATAATGTTGGGTAAATATTGTTGTGTAAATGGTGGTTGCTTATCTGATGTTGCATAATTATGTTGCATAAATACTGTTGTTTAGATGATGTTACATAGACGATGTGTAAATGAAGCTGTGCAAATATTGTTCCGTAAATAATGTTGTGTCGATGATGTTGTGTAAATATGATATTGTGCAATTATGTTGTTGTGTAATCATGTTGTCTTTTCCTATTGTAGGTTCAATGATCGTAGTTACATTGTTACAATTAGTTGCTAATTTCGACTAATAAATGTTTACTTGTGCAATGTATAATTTGTTAATTGCTGAAATTAGTTGCTTCTTTAGTTGTTCCCATGTGTTTACTTACGCAATTTAAATGTTGTTGTTTTCTTGCTCAAGTTAGTTGCTAGTTTCATTATGAACAGTGCTCCGTGTTTCTTTACGTGTTCAGAAAGCTAAATTTTACTAATTTTTATATTAAGTCAAATAATCAAGCACTATGCCAGGCGGAGAAGGCGATCATGTCTCTCCACAACTCTATCTGCCTACTGCAGTTTATCTGTTCTGAAACCCGACCGAATAGTTACCGAAACCCAAATGTGCGGTGTAAAGAATAGAACCAATGTTACCTTCCACGCATGTCGTAAGAGGCGACTAATGAAGTTTGGATGAAATCGGATGCACGTGTCCTAAACATGTAGAAGTATATACGTTTAGGGGCCTACCAAACCAGTGTGCAACGTATACTTCGCAAAGATTAAATATATCACAAAGAGTGATTAAAATTGGTCGTAAAGAACGAACGCAAAGAAGAAGAAATTCTGACGCCGATCTTTTGTCAAACCACAATTTCAGTATCCAACTTCTTTCTCTCCTCTGTCTTTATCGATCTCTTTCTTATTTTATTTTATACGTTATTACAAAATGTTCCAAATTTCTTCATCACATTATATGCCCAAAGAACATTGGTTAAATAATTCTTATTCTTTGATAAGGTTTCTTTGTGTGCAGCCCTCTTTTAAAACTTCGTCATGTGCTTGTTTTTCGTGGCTGTCCGTGAAATTGTCAACATTCTTCTGTAAACCCACATTTCTGTGGCTTCCATCGATTTTCATTTTCTGTGACTTCCATTGATTGCTTGTTCATTGTTCATGATTTGTTGCCATACAGAAGCATTTTTGACAGAGACGAAGAAGAAGAAGAAGAAGAAGAAGAAGAAGAAGAAAAGAAGAAGAAGAAAAGAAGAAGAAGAAGAAGAAGAAGAAGAAGAAGAAGAAAGAAAGAAGAAGAAGAAGAAGAAGAAAAGAAGAAGAAAAGAAGAAGAAGAAGAAAAGAAGAAGAAGAAGAAGAAGAAAAAGAAGAAGAAGAAGAAGAAGAAGAAAAGAAGAAGAAAAAAAAGAAAAAGAAGAAGAAAAGAAGAAGAAAAAGAAGAAGAAAAGAAGAAGAAAAGAAGAAGAAAAAGAAGAAGAAGAAGAAGAAGAAGAAGAAGAAAAGAAGAAGAAGAAGAAGAAGAAGAAGAAGAAAAAGAAGAAGAAAAGAAAAAGAAAAAGAAGAAGAAAGAAGAAGAAGAAGAAGAAGAAGAAGAAGAAGAAGAAGAAGAAGAAGAAGAAGAAGAAGAAGAAGAAGAAAAGAAGAAGAAAAGAAGAAGAAAAAAAGAAGAAAAGAAGAAGAAAAAAAAGAAGAAGAAGAAGAAGAAGAAGAAAAAGAAGAAGAAGAAGAAGAAAAGAAGAAGAAAAGAAGAAGAAGAAAAGAAGAAAAAGAAGAAGAAAAAGAAGAAGAAGAAGAAGAAGGAAAAGAAGAAGAAGAAGAAGAAGAAGAAAGAAGAAGAAGAAGAAGAAGAAGAAGAAGAAAGAAGAAGAAGAAGAAAGAAGAAGAAGAAGAAGAAGAAGAAAAGAAGAAGAAGAAAAAAGAAGAAGAAGAAGAAGAAGAAGAAAAGAAGGAGAAGAAGAAGAAGAAGAAGAAGAAGAAGAAGAAGAAGAAGAAGTCAGAAAAAGATAGAAGAAGAAGAAAAGAAGAAGAAAGAAAGAAGAAGAAGAAGAAGAAGAAGAAAAAGAAGAAGAAGAAGAAAAGAAGAAGAAGAAAAAAAAAGAAAGAAGAAGAATAAGAGAAGAAAGAAGAAAAAAGAAAAAAAAAAGAAGAAGGAAAAAAAAGAAGAAGAAGAAAAAGAAGAAGAAGAAGAAGAAGGAAAAAAAAAAGAAAAAAAAGAAGAAAGAAGAAGAAGAAAAGAAGAAGAAGAAAAAAAAAAAAAAGAAGACTTTCCACAATCATGAGATAAGGAGCTTTATAACAACTTCTCAAAACATGAGGCTGTTGAAATTTATTATTTGATTCATATATGTTCTATACCGTGTAAGAAATGAATTTTCATTCTGTGTATCGTTTGTTGATCAGAGCCAACTATAAACTACTGGGCCTTCGACTGGGAAGAATTGGGAAATCAGACCCCAACTACACCACGTGACCTCGCATTCCAGTATTGGTGTATATAAACGAATTCATTTTAAAATCAACACAAAATGCTAAATCGAAGTTATATTATGCAACAAGTTAAGTTTAACAATAAGAAATATCAATATTATAAATATTTTTCACCAATAAATAACCATAACTCACAGGAATTGAGTAAAATTGCAAAAGCGTGCAGTGTTCTATCAAACATCTGTAATTTCCAGATCCCTTTTCTTATCTAGGTCAGGAATAACGGCCAGTTGTCTGGCCTGTACTAGAGCCTGGATGTGGCTTGATAAAGGCCTTTTGGTCGAAACGTTGCTGTGTATTGTTATTGTTTTTTGTATTTTGTAAAACTACAGTACTTTGTTTCAACGTGTTTCGCCATTGCTACATACTTTTACTCGTTCAGTCTTCCCCTCGATATCATAAACATTATGCTATCAGTTCCAAACCTGACGCTGACATCAAATGATAGAAGAAAACTAGTAACGACAGAGAGGAAGTGTCTACGCAGAATGCTGGGAGTATTAAGACAAGACCAGAAATGAAGACATCATGCAAAAAGTGGGGACTGAACTTCATCAAGAAACAACTTGTGAAATCGTTCAGTCACTTATGCAGGGTGTTCAAGATAATTGCAGCCCCATTGACAAATCGAAAGTTGCCAGATAACCTATCGCGTTGTGTCAATTTACTATTTAAACCGGTTCTGACTAGCTTGTCCTACGTCACATTTGTTCATCGCCCCTTCCTGCACTACAATTACATACCATCTTACAACCTTGACCTATACTACGTCATAGCTGAACCTTCTCATTTTCATACATATATGCCAGATTAGCTCCATTCACAGGCCGCATCTTGAACACCCTGTATAAGTAGATTACCAACAGACAGTGCACATCAAAGAGTAACGCTACTCTGATACAGTAGATACACATAAAAAATAAGAGGACCTCAGAAATAACAGAGGCGATGGTAAACATTATTTATGAAGCGGATTCAAAATTCCGTTCTAGAAATCTCTTATCCCGACGCTTTGATGCAAACCTGGATTTGAGTAAAGAAGAAGAACATTAGCATTTGTTCAATTTCAGTTTCAGTTTCAGTTTGGAATATCTTCATTGCACTCCGGACATGTCCATAGGTGCTCCGATCTCCTTCGCAATATCTCCAACAGCGTCCAGCGACTGACCATACCAGTTTTATTGTGATTGATGAGCCTACGCACGTACCTGTTATGCTGTTCTTTTCTTGTTACTACAATTTGTTCAATATATAACTGGAGTATTCTTGTCCACATTGTCGTTGGTAGTGAATTCATGCACACTATACATTTTACCGCTTTCCTACCTAGATACATATGAGATTTAGACTGATGTTCTGTTAAACGGGGAACAAGATAGAATGGGCTTCTTCAGCACTACGAAACGGCAGCAGACTTAATGAGGACTGTGACGCCTTCGAGAAAACAAAATCGAGCATGACTATGGAGGTCACCGCTGCCTCCAGGGCTCTCGCGTGGGTGGCTGAGTGACAGGTCACCTATACGATTACCATATCAGGCTCGATTAATCTGCTTCACATGACTGAATCTGGAGGTCTGGGCGTGGAATGTGTGGACAGCATTTGGAGGTCACATTTCAAGACGCTGACATGGCTGTACCCACCTCGCCATGCTGGTGTACAGGGCAATGAACGTGACTATTCTTGCAAACAATATCCCGACTCACGATGGGAGAAGTATGAAAAGAGATGATACTATCAACGCGGTACGCTCTCCTTTATGTGATATTGGCGAGTCTCAGACACTGGACCGATTGCGAGAATTGGTAGTTAAGTTTGGACATGCCAGACAGTGCCGTCTTTGTGGTAGAGAGATAAGGTATACTAATCAACTTCTCATGATTGACTTTGGGATGACTGATGCAGCGGAGAACAAAGCACGCTTAGGGAAAGCCCAAAGTACCATGACGTCGATCGCGTAATGAGATTTAAGTGTGGAATTTGTTTCAACCAGTGACGGGTCTCAGCTTGCCACAATCTCAACTTGATACCAGAGAAACGCTGGGAAGTTAAAAACTGACAGAACAGATTTGACCACATCAGCCATTCAATGTATCTCCCAACCATTTCCATCTTGTTTTTGTTTCTTAAATCCCTGTTTATATTGTTGATGTCTGTTCATCTTCTTCTTCTTTCTTTTGTCGTCACACTGCTACCGGGTTGTTGCCCAGTGTCGTGGTTTTCTATTTTTGTCTTGCGCTGTTCTGTGGCTTGTGTGATTGTTATCTTTGCTCTTTCACAGGATTCTGCTACGCCATCTAACCATCTTTTCCGTGGTCTTCCTCTTGCCTTCTTTCCCGATGTTCTTTCCTGATGTTCATCAGGGGATCTTAATATTAGGTACGCCTTGATCACAACGAATTCTAAATTGTCTAAGGTATCTTTCTTGATAACCTTTCAACTCTAGTTGTCTGTTATATTTCTCCATTGGTATTGCTGTCTTTCTGTCTTTGTTCGCTTTATGTAAAATGAAGCGTAGTCATGTTGTCTATCAGTGAGTCTTTGACTGATTTTTGTGGGAAGGCTTGTTTTCCTTAACACAACTGTCCCTCGCCATTTAAGCCAGTCTTACTCCGACTTCAGAGGTAGTTTGGTCACTATGAATTCAGACATAGTCATGGCGCTCGATGTGGCCCTTGACTGATTTTTGCGTGGATGCTTGCTGTTCAATCATTAGGGTTCCAAAGCCATTCAGGCGAGATTTACCCGACTTCAGAGGTATTGGTATTTTGTATGCCTGTTCATCGGATGATCTCAGTATTATGTATTCTTTTATCTCAACGAGTTCTGAGAATTCTTGTGTAGAATCTTCCTACAAAACTTCTCATCTAATTGTCTGTTTTTGCTGCTTGATGTCCATGTTTCTGATCCATACAGGAAGATAGAGATCAACATTTGATTTAAATATGTTCAATTTTTTAACAGGGCTTTACAAAACATTAAACAATAAAAAAAAACAGTATCGAACCAAAACCAAACTGATAAGAAAATTGATGTTGCTGTTGCTACTGCTGCTGTTGTTGTTGTTGTGCTGCTGCTGCTGCCTGATGCTGCTGTTGTTGTTGTTGTTGTTGTTGTTGAACCCCCAGGAAGCTTCTTCCTTTATTTTGTAGTTCATGGGGGAGAGAACCCGACTTCTCTGCAGATTCATAAACTTCCAACAACTCTAGACGTGTAGTACTATGCTTAGCGTTGTGTAGACTCCTACTCAGGTTGGGTCTAATAGGAAAATAAAGATCAGAATACTAAAAGCATGAGTGTTCCCAAAGGCATCGTTAGAATGTGAAGCATAGATATTCAACAATGCGGAACAAAAGAATATATATGATTTTGAATATAAGTGTTACAGAAGAATACTCTGTATACCATGGGCAGAGAAAAGAACAAATAGATCTATCCAGAAAGAACTCACAATTAAAGAAAACTAGCTGATGCTACAAATAGAATAAGAAAATTGAATTATTGTGAACAAACATTTAGAAAGTAACTATGGTTTGGAAAAGATCATTATGGAAGGAGACATCCCGGCAAAGAGAAGAGGCAGCTCACGGAAAAGATGGAATTATGATGTAACTGATGATAAAAGCATGACGGATGCAGAGGCGGGACATCTGGTCTATGAGAGAGAGAGAGAGAGAGAGACAAGACTGTTAGGATGGCAAAGTTCTGATTAAGCATGAAGAACCAAGATAGACATCCAAGCCTAGGACACAGAGAAGAGAGAGAGAGAGAGAAAGAGAGAGGAGATTCAAAATACTTCAAGGTTGCAAAGTTCTGATTTGAGCATGTCGACAGCAAAGACGGAACATTCAACCTGAAGAGAGAGAGAAAAAGAATTCGAAGGACTGTAGGTGGTAAAATTCCTCAGATATGAAATATTGATTTAAGCCTGTCCCTGTATTCTCATGACCTTCACATGTTGCCCAATGATCTAACTCATAGATTCCCAAACTTTTTCGGCCCACCGTCCACTTTGCAGAACATAAACTTTGTAACGCCCCCCTGCCCATTATAACAGTTTGACAACGCCCCCTCCCACATATATACATGTTCTATTTTCACCTTAACATAGAAAATTGATATATATTTCTGTCATACATGGTCAATTTTCAAACGACTATATACATAAAATAGAAAATTCATTTAAAAATGGATCATGTAAGATGGGCATTTTTTTACAAAAGGTAAAAATAGACCTCACCGGTCAGAAAGCAATGACAAGCTACTGAACGTATAAGTGGTGCCTAGAAAATCAACGACTCGTTTACTATGGTTGATGGCTACGTCCTTTCGGATATGCCACGATTTTCATTCATTTTCAAGATGGGCATAAGATGAATTAAAATGCCGAATTCAAATTTTTAATGATTATTCAATCGCAAAATCATGAGGAAAAAATCTCCCAAATGCTTCTGAACCCACTATCGCCCCCTGGAAGGTTCAGCGCCACAGTGGGCGGTACCGCCCACTTTGGGAAACGCTGATCTAACTTCTTGTTAACTTATTCCGTTTGTGATTTTATGTCTTCTTCTCATCCCGCCTTATTTGATCACCGCTATTATTGTGCCTCTTGTGTTTGCCTGGTTTCTGTTAATTAAACTCTTTGAAGTCCGCTTTCTATCTCATTGTCTTTGTTGTCTATATTTACGTAAGCTATTTTTCTGCTGAGCATGTAATCTGTCGCTTGTTTAAGTAATTTCCGGTTCCATGTCTTGTTTATCTTGCAACTTATCGGTGTCTGCATGTCTGGTCTTATATGTGTTTCTTTTCTGTCGTTTTCCAACTGTCTGCTTTGTGTTTACTTCCCTTGTACTGTCTTGAGAAAATATATCTCTTCTTTCTTCTTCTTCTTCTTCTTTTTCCTTTGTCCTTCTCTGCTTTTTTTTTTTGCAGTTAGGCGTAGCAGGTTTACCTGATGATCGGTTTCCGAGATAGTGCAAGCTCGGTTGCTTGATATGCTGTGTCCTTCAGGTTTACCTGATGATCCGTTACCGAGATAGTGCAAGCTCGGTTGCTTGATATGCTGTGTCCTTCAGGTTTACCTGATGATCCGTTACCGAGATAGTGCAAGCTCGGTTGCTTGATATGCTGTGTCCTTCAGGTTTACCTGATCATCCGTTACCGAGATAGTGCAAGCTCGGTTGCTTGATATGCTGTGTCCTTCAGGTTTACCTGATGATCCGTTACCGAGATAGTGCAAGCTCGGTTGCTTGATATGCTGTGTCCTTCAGGTTTACCTGATGATCCGTTACCGAGATAGTGCAAACTCGGTTGCTTGATATGCTGTGTCCTTCAGGTTTACCTGATGATCGGTTTCCGAGATAGTGCAAGCTCGGTCGCTTGATATGCTGTGTCCTTCAGGTTTACCTGATCATCCGTTACCGAGATAGTGCAAGCTCGGTTGCTTGATATGCTGTGTCCTTCAGGTTTACCTGATCATCCGTTACTGAGATATGCAAGCTTGATCGCTTGATATGCTATGGTATTGAGGAGTTTTAAAATGTCTGTAACTTCATCAATCCAGCTTTTTCTTGGTCTGTCCCTTCCTCTTGATGATTCCATTTTCAGGTTGTACCTCGGCAACTGGTGTATTCGGGTTCATTCTGACCAAGTGGCCAAACCATTTAAGTGAAAATATATCAAATTGGAAAAATTTAGATATCGCACTCCCGTGTGTTCTCGGGGTTCAGAAGGGGAGCACAGATAGTTACACTGCGATCTACACGATATGTCGTAAGAGGCGACTGAGCTAGGGGCCTAGGTAAGCCCTTACCTTGCTAGTCGAAGGTCGTAGGTTCGAATCTAGGCCGTGCTCATTTCTGTTCACGAGTGAATTTTGTTCCAGAGTCCCCTATGATTTTTACCGGAGCTGCGGAGTTCGTGCTTTGTGCAATATTCTCGGCAGGTGGCGTGCCATTTCTGCGGAGAGGACCGAGACAAATGGAGTAGAAAACGGTGCAGTGAAGTCAATCCTTTGGCTTTAAGATCGGCTTTATAAAAAGCGTTGCAGAAATCTGATGTGCTGGCGGCCTACTTGTATGCGCATAACTGGTACAACGTACAATCGCTCTTAGGCTCAGGTCACATACAAATCACAAAGAGTGGTTCAACAAGTGGTTGATATGCAGCGGAAGAAGAAGGAGAAGAAGAAGAAGATAGTGCAGAAAGTTGTAGAATAACACAAATGCATGGGCGTATCCTTAGTTCATATAAAATCCTGGACAGAGAAGAGAAAACACAAAGACATCCTACAAGACCTGAATATCAAGGAGCATTGGCTCATAAATAACATGTCTCGGAAGATGAAATATTTTGGACACGTTAAACGTCACACTGGTTTGGAGAGAACGGTAATGGAAGGCATGGTTCCTGGAGCACGAGGCAGGGGACGACCAAGACGAAGGTGGCAGCAAATCATCAAAGAAAACTTGAAAGTAAATCTGGAAGAGGCGTGATGAAATCAACGTTCCTCAAGAGATATGCTACTACTACTTGGTAGAGAGACTTATAAAGCAATCACATCAAGCGTCATGATGTCCTGGAGAGAACAATATTAGAGGACAGGGTCCCAGGACGCAGAGGCAGACCAAGAAGAAGAGGGCTACAAGATATTAAAGAAACCATGAATATGACCATCGACGAAGTGGGTGAACTGACTAGAGACAGAGTGACTTTCAGATGCTCTGCAAAGAGAGCAACATCCTATAAAGGATACGCACCTTGATGATGATGATATAAACCATAACATAAATACAAAGTTATATAGAACAATAAGTTAAACAATAACATAAATACAAAGTTATATAGAACAATAAGTTGAACAATAACATAAATACAAAGTTATATAGAACAATAAGTTAAACAATAACATAAATACACAGTTATATAGAACAATAAGACTTTGAACAATAAATACATAATAAGACAAATATATATAGAACAAGTAACAGTTACTATAGAACTAAGTTACATAACATAAAACTTATGAACATAAGTTAAACATACTAAACAGTAAGAACAATATTGCCAGATAAATTGAACCATAATTAATTGACAGACCATCATCATCATTGCACTCGAAGTAAATGTATGCCTATCTCATTACACAGGAAATAATTGAACGAAAGTTCACGAACTCCGTAGCACCGGGGTGGGTCCCGATACAATATTGAAGATGGATAAGTAAATATTTTGTAGTTGGGCTGACTCGTACCACGGACACAAATATTGATTTAATTCATTTCACATTTACTATTCTACACCATCACGATCTCCCCTTCTCCTCCTTATCGCTCCGTCCCTCCAACATTTTTCATTCTCATTAGCTTTCTGTAGGCTTTAAGATCACGCCGTTTCATTATCACGTCTGCCTTGTTAGCCTTACAGCCGAGAGCTACCAGTATACAAAGCCCTAATACTTATGAAGAACGTATGTTGCTGGCTGACCTATTTTTACAATAACATTTTATTATACTATAATATTTTATGTTGCTTTTTGTCTAGACCAGTAGTGGGAAACCTACGGCCCGCGGGCAAGCTACGGCCTGCTGAACAACTTTGACAGGCCCCCAAATAAAACATTATTATACACTTTGATCTCTGGCGAATCAAAGTGAGGATCTAAGTCAGAAAATGGTGTGTGTACAGAAGCATTTTCTGAATGCTTTTTATCCATTACCTGGTCGTTTGCGCTACATAGATTTCAATGTAGAGCTACATAGATTTCAATGTAGAGCTACATAGATTTCAATGTAGAGCTACATAGATTTCAATGTAGATAACAAAACACTGGTGTATATATAACAATGAGAATAGGTTGGATAACAAAGACAAATAGCAAAAATAAATGTTGGGTAGAAAGAAGAGAATGTGGATAACTATGACAGATAAAGAGAATGTTGAAAACAGAGACAGATAACAGAGACAGAAAACAGATATATTTAATGGAAACATGTAACAGAGACAGGTAACAGAGACATGTAACATACACAGATAACATAGACAGAGAACATTGACAGATAACAGAAGCAGGTAACAGAGACAGATAACGAAGAGAGAGAGAGAGAGACGAAGAGAGAGAGAGACGAAGAGAGAGAGAGACGAAGATAGAGACTGATGAGAGAGATTGTAGCGAGAGACGAAGAGAGAAACAAAGAGAGAGACGAAGAGAGAGAGAGAGACGGAGAGAGAGACGAAGAGAGAGACGAAGAGAGAGACGAAGAGAGAGAGAGAGACGAAGAGAGAGAGACGAAGAGAGAGACTGAAGAGAGACTGAAGAGAGACTGAAGAGATAAACTAAAGAGAGACTGGAGAAAGAGAGAGATGAAGAGAGAGGCTGAAGAAACTGGAGAGAGAGAGAGACTCGAGAGAAAGAGAGACTGAATAAAGAGACTGAAGAGAGAGACTGAAGAGAGAGAGACTGAAGAGAGAGACTGAAGAGGGAGAGGAAGAGTGAGAGAGAAGAGAATAAGGAAGAAGGAAAAAAGAACAGAGGTAGCATGTATCGTGGCTCAGAATCCATGGAAAGTTTAAAAAATCATGGATTCAAGGAGTAACGGAAATCGATACAGACTTGATATATGCTACAAACTAAACACAGATTAATATATTTCCCAGTAACGATACCTTCACGTGCCTTCAACTTCCTGTCTCCAAGCCATTTTTGTTTCAACCGAATCAATATCACCATCATCATATTGATCACATCAAGACATAACTCTCTCATTTTCAGCCTAATTCTCCTTGCCGACTCGAGTTGTCTTGTCTTGTTTTGGTTCAATTGGTAATAACGCTTTCAAGTCACCGGATGCCCCAAGGATAGAAGCAGCCTCATTACGGTGAACTGTGTACATTTAGTGCAAGACGGTACCTACGGTATTTCTCGGCACCGACTATTAGCGGTTACATAGCTTGGATCTCTGCTTTAACGTATCGTGAGCGTGCTCGGGTACTGTTGATGCTAATTTAATTCGAGCAACAATATGTGCCTGGTTAGTTTATATATACAATCGGTGAAAGTCTTTCTCTGCGAATATTCGCGGTTAAATAACTTGGATTTCGACTCAAACGTATCGTGATCGGGGTCGGGTACTGTTAACGCTAACTTTACTCTGATTACAAAACGTTGCTGATTAGATTGTTTGTACAATCGGTGCCAGACAGGTTATCTTTCTCTGAGACTGTTAACGGTTAAATAGCTTGGATCTCGGCTCAAACGTATCGTGATCGGGCTCGGGTACTGTTGACACTAACTTAACTCTGATAACAATCAGAGAAACATCCGTGTCGATGGATCAGGGTGCGGGCTTACATTCGGGAAACCCGGATTTGATCCCTGGTAAGGTCAAGGAATTTATTTTGCTGTCGGTGCCATAAAGAAAAAATATAACCTGAAAAGTTTCACGGCAAAGTCATGCCACCATTAAATCCAACAGGCGTGTGTCCCCCATGTCCTACATGACCGCCATAAAAAAGCAGTAACTGTCCTTAACTGTCGTTACTGGCCTGTCTGCCCAGCGTCTTCGTAGCGCGTTGAACTACGGGTGACTATCCTCTGTTTGTGGGGTTCAATTCCGCGGGATGACAGAAAAAGCCACAGATTCCCCAGATTTACGTGTTCGTGGCACCGAACCGAAGGATTACGATGTACATGGCACCGAACCGAAGAGCTGAAAAGCTCAAGTGCTTCTGGATCGGAAAAAATAAAATAAAATAAAATAAAATACATAGCCCATGTAAATTTTCAGTGTATGTTTGGGTGTAAAGCAAGGCAGAGGAAATGCATATAAGTACTTATGAATATAAATGTTACATAAGAGTTCTCCGTATATCATGAACATAGGAGAGAAATAATAGATCTATCTAGAAAGAACTCACAACCAGAAACCTCCTCTTTTTGTCTAAACTGTATATAAACAGAGATATTGCTGTTCTAATTTGAAAAAAAAAAATTAATTTGGAAGGGTTATATTGCAAGAGTCATATCTACAAAACCAATTGGGTTAGACATTTTTGAAGGTTCATGCTATAATTATGGGTGAGATGTACATCATATGCTAGTTTGGCATTCTTTGCACTTCTTATGTTAGTGAAATCTACTCCTCGAAGAAAGGGGTGTTTTTAAACATATATTTTGCACAAAAGATCATTAGGAGTGGGGATCTTACGTTGTGTATGGAAAGACCTCACTAAAGGCAGGAAATCCGTTAGAGAAGGCACCCGATATGCCCCCAGTAAAATTAACTCTGTCCGAGAAAGAGTTACACGGACATCAGGTCTCCTGCAACGTTCACTCTTGAAGGATCAAGCTTCAAGTACCTCGAAGCTGACGAGGCTGTCCATATGGTTGAGGGATGCCTGTAAAATGGTAATATAGGCCCACGCAAAAATCAGAATCGCAATACCAGGCGTCATGACTCTACGCCTGAATTAATAGCGGGTGATCGACAGAAAAAAAACACATATATTTTCAAGAACATTAAAGTTTTAAAATAAATAACAACAATGCATACACTAAACGTTGTTTATCATCAAAAACAATGTCTTTTGCAACATGTGGCCAAAGTTTATGACAAAATGTTCGTGTTTTATTTTCTGTTAATTTTACTAAAAGACAACCCTTGTTCTGGGTAAGTCTCCTGCCTTTATCTATGGAAAGATATCCTGATCTCGGCACGTGAGAAACGAATGAGTAATTTTGAAGCGAGAAACAAGCACTCCATGACACAAAAACCTCTATTTAGTATTTCAAAATCTATAAAAGTGGGTTGGGAACTAGCTGCCTGAGGCAAATATCATTAATACCGATTATACTAAAATTGTTACAAAATTGTCCCCATTTGTAAAATTAGTTCGTGTATTCTCGACAGTGTGTTTAAGTTGTTGCGCTGCCGCTGCTGAGATCGTTATGTGTCAGAAGGAGGTCATAGCAGACAATCCAATAGCTTTTCCTGGGTAGCACTTTGCAGTTCGAATAGTTCAGACACTGGAACGAGTGTAAGAAGTAGGAGTTCAGTTTGGACATGCCAGACAGTGTCGCCTTCGTGGTAGAGAAAGTATACTAAATAAATTATCATGGGTACGGTGAGCAAATAGATTTTGGGATGACCGCTGCAGCGGAGGACAGAGCACGAATAGGAATGCCCTATTTTTTTATATTTTTTTTTCCGATCCAGAAACACTTGAGCTTTCAGCTATTCGGCTCGGTGCCATGGACATCGGTAACCCTTCGGTTCGGTGCCACGAACACCGTAAATCTGGGGAATCTGTGGCTTTTCTGCCAGCCCGCGTAATTGAACCCGCACTCACAGAGGGCTTGTCACCGGCAGTTCAACGCGCTACGAACACGCTGGGCAGGCGGGCAGGAATGCCCAATGTGCCTTGACGTCGATCGCATAGCATAACATAACTCTAACAGTCCTTCAGAATTTCTTTCTATCATAAGCAAGATGTCTTGTCTGTGCAGCCGTCACGCTCAAATCATGTTACAACAACTTGAATTCCCTCTTCTACGTAGTATTCCTTTCCTCATTTTTCCAGGATGCCCTCTTTGAAATTAGTCTTCTCTGACTCTTCATATCTTCTTTTTATATGTGACAATACTTCCATTTTCTCATTTATATTTGTAGCATCATTCATTTTTCTGTGATTGTCAGTTCTTTCTGGATAAATCTATTATCGGAATACATATATGTGACTATTCATCAAAGTACAATGATTGTTGTTCCATCAATCACTCAATCAATCACTCAATCAATCACTCAATCAATCAAAGCATTTCAAACTAAGCACTCGCTTTCTTTCCAAGACCTGTCACAATAAATATGTAGAGCCACATTAGTGTAGTTGTTAGGGAACTCACCTCTTAGACTAGTAGTCCAGTTTCAATTCCATGGTGGGCGTGACATTTTTTCCGACCGTATTGACTCTCAGGTCGACCAATCCTCAATTGTGTACCCGGAAAAATACTGGAAAGTAAAGGCGCACGGCAAGATGTTGACCACATCACCCATCGCGTACCGATGGTCAATGAAAAATACGAACCTAACACCATATTACCATATGGTATAAAATGAAGGCATACCAAGAAGAAGATGGCTACAAGATATTAAAGAAACCATGAATATGACCATCGACGAAGTGGGTGAACTAGCTAGAGACAGAGTGAATTTCAGATGTGCTGCAAAGAGAGCAACGTCCTATAAAGGATACGCACCTTGATGACGATGATGATGATGATGATAAAATGGTTACCACTCCCCCCACCCCACCCCCACACCCCCAATGTTCTGTGTGACCTCGAAATCTGTCTTTTTCAATGACTGTCTAAACCTTTCTTCTACACAGAACAAATAACATACCTGTATTTTATCAACACTTGTAACTTTTTTTATACCTGTATTAAATGTGAGACATCTATCTACTCTCTATTCCTGTTGTTCATGAAATCTTGAAATATATAATTAAACGTAGAGAGAAATCATGAAACAAATTTTCAATTCAAATATTGTGTCCATCCTCACATATTAATTAAGGCATTAATGTCTTTGAATGCAAATGTTACAGAAGAGTACTTAGAATATCATGGACAGAGAAAAGAACAAATGCTACAGAAGAGTAGTTAGAATATCATGGACAGAGAGAAGAACAAATGTTACAGAAGTGTACTTAGAATATCATGGACAGAGAAAAGAACAAATGCTACAGAAGTGTACTTAGAATATCATGGACAGAGAAAAGAACAAATGCTACAGAAGAGTACTTAGAATATCATGGAGAGAGAAAAGAACAAATGTTACAGAAGAGTACTTAGAATATCATGGACAGAGAAAAGAACAAATGTTACAGAAGAGTACTTAGAATATCATGGACAGAGAAAAGAACAAATGTTACAGAAGAGTACTTAGAATATCATGGACAGAGAAAAGAACAAATGTTACAGAAGAGTACTTAGAATATCATGGACAGAGAAAAGAACAAATGTTACAGAAGAGTACTTAGAATATCATGGACAGAGAAAAGAACAAATGCTACAGAAGAGTACTTAGAATATCATGGACAGAGAAAAGAACAAATGCTACAGAAGAGTAGTTAGAATATCATGGACAGAGAGAAGAACAAATGTTACAGAAGTGTACTTGGAATATCATGGACAGAGAAAAGAACAAATGCTACAGAAGTGTACTTAGAATATCATGGACAGAGAAAAGAACAAATGCTACAGAAGAGTACTTAGAATATCATGGAGAGAGAAAAGAACAAATGTTACAGAAGAGTACTTAGAATATCATGGACAGAGAAAAGAACAAATGCTACAGAAGAGTACTTAGAATATCATGGACAGAGAAAAGAACAAATGTTACAGAAGAGTACTTAGAATATCATGGACAGAGAAAAGAACAAATGCTACAGAAGAGTACTTAGAATATCATGGAGAGAGAAAAGAACAAATGTTACAGAAGAGTACTTAGAATATCATGGACAGAGAAAAGAACAAATGTTACAGAAGAGTACTTAGAATATCATGGACAGAGAAAAGAACAAATGTTACAGAAGAGTACTTAGAATATCATGGAGAGAGAAAAGAACAAATGTTACAGAAGAGTACTTAGAATATCATGGACAGAGAAAAGAACAAATGTTACAGAAGAGTACTTAGAATATCATGGAGAGAGAAAAGAACAAATGCTACAGAAGAGTACTTAGAATATCATGGACAGAGAAACGAACAAATGTTACAGAAGAGTACTTAGAATATCATGGACAGAGAAAAGAACAAATGCTACAGAAGAGTACTTAGAATATCATGGACAGAGAAAAGAACAAATGCTACAGAAGAGTACTTAGAATATCATGGACAGAGAAAAGAACAAATGCTACAGAAGAGTAGTTAGAATATCATGGACAGAGAGAAGAACAAATGTTACAGAAGTGTACTTAGAATATCATGGACAGAGAAAAGAACAAATGTTACAGAAGAGTACTTAGAATATCATGGACAGAGAAAAGAACAAATGCTACAGAAGTGTACTTAGAATATCATGGACAGAGAAAAGAACAAATGCTACAGAAGAGTACTTAGAATATCATGGAGAGAGAAAAGAACAAATGTTACAGAAGAGTACTTAGAATATCATGGACAGAGAAAAGAACAAATGCTACAGAAGAGTACTTAGAATATCATGGACAGAGAAAAGAACAAATGTTACAGAAGATTACTTAGAATATCATGGAGAGAGAAAAGAACAAATGTTACAGAAGAGTACTTAGAATATCATGGAGAGAGAAAAGAACAAATGTTACAGAAGAGTACTTAGAATATCATGGACAGAGAAAAGAACAAATGTTACAGAAGAGTACTTAGAATATCATGGACAGAGAAAAGAACAAATGCTACAGAAGTGTACTTAGAATATCATGGACAGAGAAAAGAACAAATGTTACAGAAGAGTACTTAGAATATCATGGAGAGAGAAAAGAACAAATGTTACAGAAGAGTACTTAGAATATCATGGACAGAGAAAAGAACAAATGTTACAGAAGAGTACTTAGAATATCATGGACAGAGAAAAGAACAAATGCTTCTGTTCTGCAACAGCTTGATATTAAAGAGAGTTGACTAGTAAAGAATGTAAAATCAAGGAAATTTAAATATTTCAGACACATCAAACGACATGAGTGCCTAGAGAAAATTTTGGAGGGAATGGTGCCTGGAAGAAGAATGAGAGGAAGACCTAGAAGACGATGGATGCAAGATGTCTTTGACGATCTGAGAATGACTGCTGCTGACGCCGGTCAACTTGCACAGAAAAGAGAGTCTTTTTCAGGACTGCTGTCGTGTGACCCAAGTTCCGGAAGGTATAAGCTACTTGATGATGATGCTTTGATGATCAGTCCTAACATATGCCAGCGAGAGTTGGAAAATGACTAAAGATATAGAAAGCAAGTTGAATGCATTTTAAAATAGATGTCTGAGAAAAATAATGAATATAAAATGGAATGAATTCAGGAGAAGTGGTGAAATCAGAGAAATGTCTGGTCAACAATTAGTTACAACTATTATAAGAGGGAGAAGATGGAGATATGTTGGACACACCTTGAAAAGAAATGATCAAAGAATATCAAAGCAGGCATTGAAGTGGGTTGCAACAGGTTCAAGAAAGACAAGACGACCTATGGAGACTATTAAACGAACTTTGCTGAGAGAGGCAAGAAATATCGGTCTCAGTTCCATGGAGGAGATTGAGCGAGTTGCACAGGATAGAACGGTATGGAGAAATTGCTTGCATGCCCTATGTAACGTTTAACGGTACGAGAGAAATTATTAGAGAGAAATCATGAAATAGTAAAGGAGACAGAGAAATCCTGAAATAGTAAAGAAGGCAGAGAAATCTCGAGAAAGAGATCATTCTTTGTGAATTAAAGAAAGATTGAGAAAAGGATAAAAGAATGAAAAAGAAACAAAGAGAATGGATGAGAGATTAAGAAAAAGTGAAAAATTGTAAGAGAATGGAAAATGAAAGAGAAACAAAGAGAATGGATGAGAGATTACTAAAAGTAAACAAAATGCAAGAGAATGGAAAAGAAAGACAGGAGAAATTTAAGAATGAGATCTAGTAAAAAGAAAATGTTTTTTTCAAAATGTTAGCATTACACAAGAAATTGATTAAAAAATAAATCGTAAAATGACTCTCCCCAGACACTTCATCTTTTCTTCCTTTTAAAGATTCCTACTCTCTAGAACGTCACTAAAGCGTTGGTAAATTGAATTTTGGTGCAAATATGTTCTCATTTTGTACATTTTTTGTTTGTCTTTCACCTTCATAAACTCGACAACTGTGTGTTGTGTTTGATCTGGTAAGTAGGCACACAGGTAAAAACAGGTAAAAGCGATCTGTACTGTATTTTGAGAGCGAACTGGCGCGTGATTGATTTATTAACCGTTCAGGTATGCCGAGTGACGCACGAGCTATCTCTACAGGTTTGTTCTAACCAGATATGAACATTCAAGAGTAAGGAATTATGTGTAGAAATATTAACATGAAAAACGTATTGTGAATCTTAATTACTTTCTGACAGAATCGTACTTACTTTTAGAAATATAGGGAGAAAAACGCACCTATCGATTTTATTGCTGTAGTTGCGTGACGTCTTTCTTCCCTAAAACATTAACCGCTATTACAGAAATACTGGATGTGTGCGTCACCATGGACACTAAAAGATCATTGTTCAACACAATCTTTCTCCCAATATTATGCTATGAGTGCCAAACGTGGACAATGACATCAAGTGATAGAAGAAAACTAGTCACAACAGAATGCGTCTCTTCTTTCTGTCTTTCTCGAATCCTGATTGCCTCACAGCGTCAGGTCAAGAAGAGATTTCTAAAACGGGCCCTAGTATGCGCTTTGTAAATAGTCTCTTTCGTCGCCTCTGTTATCTCTGAGGTCCATCTTTGCGTGGCCGGCCTTTTGCTTTGTACCCATTGTATCGGAGTAGCATTGCTCTTTGAGGTGAACTGTCTGATGGTAATCTGCTTACGTTACCGATCATTTAATTTCTTGTTTCTTGATGAAGCTGGACACAGAATGCTGGGAGTATCAAGAAGAGACCGGTTTAGAAATGCAAACATGTCACCATGAACACTGAAAGATCACTGTTCAACACAATATTTCTCTCTACATTATGCCACCAGTGTCAAACTTGAACGATGACATTAAATGATAGAAGAAAACTAGTCACAACAGAGATGAAGTGGCTACGCAGAATGCTGAGAGTATCAAGAAGAGACCAGTTGAGAAATGAAAACAGCAGGAAAAACGTGGGTACACATTAATACTGACCTTCATCAAGAAACAACAAATTCAGTTGTTCAGCCACATAAACAGATTACCAACAGACAGTGTGCGTCTTCTTCTTCAAACGCTCCATATCAAACACTTGTTAACCATTTTTTGGGATTTGTATGTGATCCGAGCCTAAGACCTATTGCACTTTTGCCAGTTATGCGCCTCAATAGACAGCACACATTCTGACCTTTTTATGAGCTTTATTTGCTAGAGTAAGTTCAGAGCCCTACTAGTGGCCACACTGCTGTAAGTCGCAGTTAACTATTCTTGCCTTGAGAGCCTCAACAACACACGCGAGTCAGTGCGCATTAAAGAGTAATGCTTGAGAGCCTCAACAACACAGCGGTCAGTGCGCATTAAAAAGTAATGCGAGGCTTCAACAACACACGCGCGTCAGTGCGCATTAAAGTAATGCTTGAGAGCCTCAACAACACACGCGGTCAGTGCGCATTAAAGAGTAATGCTTGAGAGCCTCAACAACACACGCGAGTCAGTGCGCATTAAAGAGTAATGCTTGAGAGCCTCAACAACACACGCGCGTCAGTGCGCATTAAAGAGTAATGCTTGAGAACCTCAACAACACACGCGCGTCAGTGCGCATTAAAGAGCAATGCTTGAGAGCCTCAACAACACACGCGCGTCAGTGCGCATTAAAACAATGCTTGAGAGCCTCAACAACACAGCGCGTCAGTGCGCATTAAAGAGTAATGCTTGAGAGCCTCAACAACACACGCGAGTCAGTGCGCATTAAAGAGTAATGCTTGAGAGCCTCAACAACACACGCGCGTCAGTGCGCATTAAAGAGCAATGCTTGAGAGCCTCAACAACACACGCGCGTCAGTGCGCATTAAAGAGCAATGCTTGAGAGCCTCAACAACACACGCGCGTCAGTGCGCATTAAAGAGTAATGCTTGAGAGCCTCAACAACACACGCGAGTCAGTGCGCATTAAAGAGTAATGCTTGAGAGCCTCAACAACACACGCGCGTCAGTGCGCATTAAAGAGTAATGCTTGAGAGCCTCAACAACACACGCGCGTCAGTGCGCATTAAAGAGTAATGCTTGAGAGCCTCAACAACACACGCGCGTCAGTGCGCATTAAAGAGCAATGCTTGAGAGCCTCAACAACACACGCGCGTCAGTGCGCATTAAAGAGCAATGCTTGAGAGCCTCAACAACACACGCGAGTCAGTGCGCATTAAAGAGCAATGCTTGAGAGCCTCAACAACACACGCGAGTCAGTGCGCATTAAAGAGTAATGCTTGAGAGCTTCAACAACACACGCGCGTCAGTGCGCATTAAAGAGTAATGCTTGAGAGCCTCAACAACACACGCGCGTCAGTGCGCATTAAAAGAATGCTTGAGAGCCTCAACAACACACGCGCGTCAGTGCGCATTAAAGAGCAATGCTTGAGAGCCTCAACAACACACGCGCGTCAGTGCGCATTAAAAGAATGCTTGAGAGCCTCAACAACACACGCGCGTCAGTGCGCATTAAAGAGCAATGCTTGAGAGCCTCAACAACACACGCGCGTCAGTGCGCATTAAAGTAATGCGAGCCTCAACAACCAGCGCGTCAGTGCGCATTAAAGTAATGCTTGAGAGCCTCAACAACACACGCGCGTCAGTGCGCATTAAAGAGCAATGCTACTGCAATACAGGCTCAAACAAAAAGCCGGCACGTAAAGATGGACTCAAGATTTCAGAGGCACAAAACATATTGTTTAGAAGCACAAATTATTAGTCTTCCTCTGGGCCTGTGGCGGCGCATAGGAGAGTCATGAGTTCTCCAATCCGCGGTTCGTTGATCTGTTTAGGTCTTTAATGTTTACTAGCCATCTTGAGCCTCTGGTATGTCACAGACTCTCTGGCCTTCTCGCTTTCTCTGAGTATCCATATGAGATTGCTAGAGAACACACAAGCCTGTTCAAATCTCTTTTATCTTGAGATGTGACAAAACAGTATTGAGAAATGGAAATAAGCGTGATAGCAATAGATGAGAAGCTACCGGGTTTAAGGAGAGGAGAAAAGAAGAATAAGTGGATAGAGAGCTCAGACTTGAAAGTCACATCAGACAATTCAACTGTTCCAGATAATCGTAAAGTCAAAACCTGCAGTAGAAGTTGCGCATGTTAGAAGGATAATGCAGATGTGGAGAAAATTCTTCAAGCGGATTACAGAGGTCGAAGTCTTGCGCTATGTCACTTAAGGATCAATGCAAAACTGGTATCATGTTGTTCGGATATGAATGTGATATATCATGCCTAATATATCACAACAAGGCTGTATTTATGTCCGTATTGTTTGGAGGCCATGACTGGGTGATGCGAAAATGTTGCAGGGGAACTCATCATTGGAAAAAGTCAACTGAAGATTGGATTTGCAGATGATATTGCCTTGTAAGAGACCCGATATCAAACAAAACAGACAACGTCATCTAAGCATCAAAGTTGACGCAGATGCTATGAAAACCTAATGAAGACACTAGGCAAGTATGCAGATATCACCTGAATCTAAATGATAAAATAACTGAGCAGTTCCTCTATTTAAGTAGCACATCTGATTGACAGGAAAAGTTAACAAAATAAATTATGATACGAATTGCAAGCAACATCAACAAAAGTCTAAATAAATATGAAGAAGAATTGTCTTGGTCATTCCTGAAGATGATGCTCACTCTGCGTAGTGCGCTTTAAGGTCAGCTAGTGAGGCCTCATGTTTATCACAGTGTAGTAGTGTAGTCTTGATATGTCATCCATCTTTTCTGAGTCTCCTAGCTCAGTACATCTCTTAGTCATGCGATTAGGTATGGTTGACACCTCATTAAATGTCCAAACCACTGATTGTGCTTCAAGTATTGATGCATGAAGTAGCCTCACACACTCTGCTCTGATGTCCATTCGTAATCTGTCTTCGTAACTGCCACTGCTTCCTCAAGCATTTCATTTACACTGTACGTGATGGTTGCTAAAAGCCCGTTGCATAACAAAGTATGTGGAAATGCATTCATCATCTGTCTTCACTTCATTGATCTTTGTGTGTAGTAATGGTGCAGCTGGTAGCCCTGCATTTGCTTTACACTTGTTCTATTCCATCAGTTTCCGTCTCTGTGAAAATATGCTAATATTTGAATTCAGAAACCTTACTCGGTGTCATTTGTATGTTGCTGCATTAAGTCTGCTGATTATGGCTTTGTTAGCTATATCGCCAGCAGTCATGGATAAATAAAATAGATTTTCAATTCAAATGTTCTACAACAACATAGCCGCAGGTTGAAAAGACTAAGATTAAAAGTTTAATGCTTGAAGATAGCTGCAAAAAATGAATTAATGAACGATTGAGAATGCTGAGAGCCATCACAACACCGTCAGTGCGCATTAAAGAAGATGCTGAAGCCTCAACAACACACGCGAGTCAGTGCGCATAAAGAGTAATGCTTGAGAGCCTCAACAACACACGCGCGTCAGTGCGCATTAAAGAGTAATGCTTGAGAGCCTCAACAACACACGCGCGTCAGTGCGCATTAAAGTAATGCTTGAGCCTCAACAACACGCGGTCAGTGCGCATTTAAAAAGTAATGCTTGAGAGCCTCAACAACACACGCGCGTCAGTGCGCATTAAAATAATGCTTGAAGCCTCACAACACACGCGCGTCAGTGCGCATTAAAGCAATGCTTGAGGGCCCCAACAACACACGCGCGTCAGTGCGCATTAAAAGTAATGCTTGAGGCCTCAACAACACGCGTCAGTGCGCATTAAAGTAATGCTTGAGAGCCTCAACAACACAGCGCGTCAGTGGCATTAAGAAATGCTTGAGAGCCTCAACAACACGCGCGTCAGTGCGCATTAAAAGTAATGCTTGAGGCCTCAACAACACACGCGTCAGTGCGCATTAAAAGCAATGCTTAGAGCCTCAACAACACACGCGAGTCAGTGTGCATTAAAAGTAATGCTTGAAGCCTCACAACACGCGCGTCAGTGCGCTTAAAACAATGTTTAGAGCCTCAACACACGCGCGTCAGTGCGCATTAAAAGTAATGCGAGGCCTCAACAACACACGCGCGTCAGTGTGCATTAAAGAGTAATGCTTGAGCCTCAACAACACACGCGCGTCAGTGCGCATTAAAGACAATGTTGAGAGCCTCAACAACACACGCGCGTCAGTGCGCATTAAAGAGTAATGCTTGAGAGCCTCAACAACACACGCGCGTCAGTGCGCATTAAAAGTAATGCTGAGAGCCTCAACAACACACGCGCGTCAGTGCGCATTAAACAATGCTGAGCCTCAACAATACACGCGCGTCAGTGCGCATTAAAGGAAAGTATGCTTGAGAGCCTCAACAACACACGCAGTAGTTCATGCGATTAAAGTATAATGCCTGAAAGCCTCAATCAACACGCGCGTCAGTGCGCATTAAAAACAATGCTATTGCAATACAGTGGATCAAACAAAAAGCCGGCCACGTAAAGATGGACCTCAAAGATTTCATAGGCGACAAAACATATTGTTTATGAAGCACACACAAAAGTCTGTTCTAAAAATCTCTTTTTATCTTGACGATGTGGAGCAAAACAGTATTAGAGAAATGGAAAAAAATAAAGCGTGATAGCAATAGATGAGAAGCTACCGGGTTTAAGGAGAAGGAGGAAAAGAAAAGAATAGGGGTGGGATAGGAGATACAGACTTTTGAAAGTCACATTCCAGACAAATTGCAACTTGTTCCAGATAATCCGTAACAGTAAAACCTGTAGTAGAATTGTTGCGCTATGTTATGTAATGGATAATGCAAGATGTAGGGAAAAGTTCTTCAAGGTCGGATTACAGAGGTCGAAGTCTTGCGCCATGTCACTTACAGGACAATTCAAAATTATATCATGTTGCTCGGTATATGATACTGTTGATATATCACATTGCCTAATATATCACAACAAGGCTGTATTTTATGTCCGCTATTGTTTGGAGTGGCCATTGACTGGGTGATGCGAAAATGTTGCAGGGGCGAAACTGGCATCGATTGGGTTGAAAATAGTCAACTAGAAGATTTGGATTTTGCAGATGATATTGCCTTGTTAAGTAGAAACAACCAAGATATCAAAGAAAAACAGACAACTTGTCATCTATAGCATCAAAAGTTGGACTGCAGATAAGCTATGAAAAACAAATATAATGAAACACCTATGGCAAGTAATGCAGATATCACCCTGGAATCTAAAATGATAAAAATAGCAGAGCAGTTCGCCTATTTAAGTAGCAGTTTTGATTGCACAGGAAAAGTTTAAAAAATAAATTATGATACGAATTGCAAAGCAACATCAGCTTTTAAAAGTCTAAATAAAATATGGAACTGCAAGATATTGTCTATTGTCTATTCCCAGGTGGAAGATATAGTTGGCTGTCCACTCTTGTCGTTAAGCGTAGGGATGGCAGCTTTAATTTGCGTTCTAGGGCTAGATGAGTCGCCCTTGTGTTGTATCCGTGTTTATGTAGTGTGGTCTTGATATTGTCTATCCATCTTTTCTTGGTCTTCCCTTAGCTCTAGTACCCGATCTCTTTTATTGTATGCTGTTATTGGTGGTTGGTTGTATTTCATTCTCATTAAATGTCCAAACCACTGCATTTGTTGTCTTTCGATGTATTCGATGCATGAGTTATGCCACCACTCTGCTTCTGATGTCCTCATTTCGTGTATGTCTTTCCTGGTAACTCCACTGCCTTCCTCAAGCATTTCATTTCACACGTGGTGAGCTTTCTGTGATGTGTTGCTGTAAGAGACCACGTTTGGCACTGGAAACAAAGTGTTGGTAGGAAAATACATTTTATCATCTGTCTTTTCACTTTCATCTTGATCTTTGGGTGTTGTAGTAATGGTGCCAGCTGGTAGGCCACTGCATTTGCTTTTGACACCTTGTCTCTATTTCTCTATCGAGTTTTCCGTCCTCAGTGAAAATGCTGCCTAAATATTTGAATTCAGAAACTTGCTTTACTCTGGTGTTATCTATTTGTATGTTTGCTTGGCTTGGTGTTCTTCTGATTTTCATGGTCTCGGTTAGCTATATCGCCTAGCAAGCTATATAGTATTAAAACTAAATTACGAATTTTCAATTCAAATGTTGTATCAATCCTAACATATGCCAGCGAGAGTTGGAAATGACTAAAGATATAGAAAGCAAGTTGAATGCATTTGAAAATAGATGTCTGCAAAAATAATGAATATAAAATGGAACGAATTCAGAGAAGTGATGAAATCAGAGACATGTCTGGTCAACCACTAGTGACAACTGTTATAAGAAAGAAAAGATGGAGATATGTTGGACACCTTGAGGAGAAATTATCAACGAATATCAAAGCAGGCATTGAAGTGGGATGCAAAGGGTTCAAGAAAGAGAGGTCGACCTAAGGACACCCTGAAACGAACTTTGCTGAGAGAGACAAGAAATATTGTTCTCAGTTCCATAGAGGAGATTGAGCGAGTTGCCCAGGATAGAATCGTATGGAGAATTACTTACGGCCTATGTAACGGTGCGAGAGGAACTATTATTATTAATATATCACATTGTCGCTATCGCATTGTTCGTTGCACGATAATATTCGTTATACGATATTGTCCGCTATACGACATTGTTCGTTGCACGATAATGTTCGTTATACGATATTATCCGCTATACGACATTCTTCGTTGCACGATAATGTTCGTTATACGATTTGTCGTTATACAACATTTTCATTATACAAATTGTCTTTTAGAAAATTGTCATCGTTTCATTGCTCGTTGTTTAACGTTGACATTTGCACAAATGTCCAAGCTGTAGTAGCATTAGGTATGGTCTGCAATGTCAAGCTGCTAAGTAGCAGTTAGGTATGGGTCTGCAAATGTCAGCTGCTAAGTGCAGTTAGGTAGGGTTTGCAAATGTCAAGCTGCTGTTGCAGTTAGGTATGGGTCTGCAATGTCAAGCTGCTAAGTAGCAGTTAGATATGGTCTCAAATGTCAATCTGCTAAGTAGCAGTTAGGTATGGATCTGCAAAATGTCCAAGCTGCTAAGTAGCAGTTAGGTATGGGGTCTGCAAAATGTCCAAGCTGCTAAGTAGCAGTTAGGTGTGGGTCTGCAAAATGTCCAAGCTGCTAAGTAGCAGTTAGGTATGGGGTCTGCAAAATGTCCAAGCTGCTAAGTAGCAGTTAGATATTGGGTCTGCAAAATGTCCAAGCTGCTAAGTAGTAGTTATGTATAGGGTCTGCAAAATGTCCAAGCTGCTAAGTAGCAGTTAGATATGGGTCTGCAAATGTCCAAGCTACTAAGTAGTAGTTATGTATAGGGTCTGCAAAATGTCCAAGCTGCTAAGTAGCAGTTAGATATTGGGTCTGCAAAATGTCCAAGCTGCTAAGTTGTAGTTAGATATTGGGTCTGCAAAATGTCCCAAGCTGCTAGTTGCAGTTAGGTATGGGTCTGCAAAATGTCAAGCTGCTAGTAGTAGTTATGTATAGAGATCTGCGTATTGCATTGATTTCTGACAGTTGTGTGTTCAAATCCAGATCACATTTTCATTTCACATGAATTTTCATGATTTTTCTGAATTTTGTTGTCAAGCTACGGCATTTGTGCTTTGTGCAATACTCTCGACAGGTGGCTACCATTTTCAAAACTCTCGACAGGTGGCGTACCATTTTCAAAACTCTCGACAGGTGGCGTACCATTTTCAAAACTCGACAGGTGGCGTACCATTTTCAAGAGGTCCGGCTATAAAAGTAAACCAGTGTAATGATGTCAGTCCTTCGGTTTATACCTTTTTATTTTGCCCGTCTGCCCAGCGTGTTCGTAGCGCGTTGGACTACGGGTGACTGTTGTACGGGTTCAATTCCACGGGATGGCAGAAAAAGTCACAGATTCCTCAGATTTACGGTGTTCATGGCACCGAACCGAAGGGTTACGATGTCCATGGCACCGATCCGAAGAACTGAAAAGCTCAAGTGCTTCTGGATCGGAAAGAAAATACCTTTGATTAGGCGCACACAGACAGGCACGAGTAGGACACACAGACTAGGTACATGCAGACTAGAGCACACGACTAAGAGACACAGACTAGGCGCACACTGACCAGGCGCACCAGACTAGGCGCACACAGACTAGGCGCGTACAGACTAGACACAGGAGGCACACACAGACTAGGTACATACAGACTAAGGAGCACACAGACTAAGAGCACACAGACTAGGTGCACACAAACAAGAGGCACACAGACTAGGTACACACAGACTAGACGCCCACAGACTAGATACACACAGACTAGATGCCCACAGACTAGGTACACACAAACTAGAGGCACACAGACTAGGTACACACAAACTAGAGGCACACAGACTAGGTACACACAAACTAGAGGCACACAGACTAGGTACACACAAACTAGAGGCACACAGACTAGGTACACACAAACTAGAGGCACACAGACTAGGTACACACAAACTAGACGCACACAGACTAGATACACACAGACTAGACGCCCACAGACTAGACACACACAGACTAGACGCCCACAGACTAGATACACACAAACTAGACGCCCACAGACTAGGTACACACAAACTAGACGCCCACAGACTAGGTACACACAAACTAGACGCACACAGACTAGGTACACACAAACTAGACGCACACAGACTAGATACACACAGACTACATACACACAGACTAGATACACACAGACTAGACGCCCACAGACCAGGCACACACCTACTATTAAAATACATACACACGACTCACTTCATGATTTATCACACAAAACTCATCGTACCATTACACGCCATGCAGTTGTGCTGGTAAGAACGATAAAAGAAAAGATATGCATCCAATACCTGTGTTTTGTTGACGTCATTCACGTGCAGGTGTGAAATCAATACAGCACCTTCGTCGACATTTACCTGTATCTGATGGCAGACAAATGTTTGTCTGTACTGTAGAAACAATCGTTAGCACGTGTGTTTGCACACACATACAACACACATATACGAACACATACCTCAACATGTGGTGTAACACAGCACATTTAGATCCACACTCAACATGCGCACATCAACACAGGGCACGCACATCAACACACAACACGCGCATCGACACATGACACGTGCGTCGACACATGACACGCGCGTCGACATATAACACGTGCGTCGACACATGACACACGCATCGATACATGACACACGCAACGACACATGACACGAGGATCGCCACATCAGCACACACACTCTTCAACATTCGACATATAAACAACACAAGTACTTCTACGTTCCATACAACACAGTACGTGCATATCAACATACAACACAGAACACATACAGACACCATATGCTCCACAATTCGTTAACACACAAAACACACAAATAGCACGCTTCGATATGTAACACACTACACATACGTACAGCACGCCTCAATATACTCACATCCAGTGGCGGCTTGTAGTCATTTTTCTTGGTGGGGCCAAACAAACATTTTCGGGAAAATCATGGTTTTATTTTAGTATTTACTATTCCGGAAGTTATTCTCCTTTCGATTATTGGTGGGCCGGCCCCACAGGTCCTTAATGACGAGCCGCCCCTCACATATCGCATGTCACAAACACCTCAACAACACACCAAAATTAACAACACAAAACGCTTGCAAGGGAGATGGATGGATGGATTAATGGATGGATGGATTAATGGATGGATGGATTAATGAATTGATGGATTAATGGATGGATAGATAAATGGATGGATGGATTAATGGATGGATGGATTAATGGATGGATGGATTAATGGATGGATAGATAGAGTAGTACGCTAACGTTTCAGGATGTATTATTATCATGTTCCGTGCCGACCGACGTTTGTGATTAGAAATTATTAAGTAAACAAATATTATTATTGTAATTTATTTCTGCAAAGTCGAAAGACTAAATCTCGAATCATCATCATCATCATCAGGCGCCATGCCGGATGGCATAGGTGATCATGAATCTCCACAAATCTCTGTATCTGGTTTTTGCTATCATCTCAGATGTTGACGCTTTTACGTGCCATGAAGTCAAGATATCCAAACGTTTCTCTCTCTGTCTTCCTCTGTCTCCTCTACCCTCGATTTTACTGGTTGTCACAATATGTTCTAAACCTCCTTTTTTAAGACATGTCTGAAAAATGATGACTACCTCTTTCGTATACCTCAAAATAAAACTTCAAATATATAGAAACAGTGTCATGCGAGTGTTACTGTAGACAAAGGTAGGAGACTGCAGTAAAACTTAGTAAAATAGCGAAACACATAAGAACAAAGTACTTTAGTTTTACAAAATACAGAAACAGTGACGATACACAGCAACGTTTCGACCACAAGGCCTTTATCAAGCAAACGACACAACAGGAGTGACGAATTTCAAAGAACACTACATATGGAAGACTAAACACGGAGACATTTAAACGTATCTCGAGTGTTATTATACAGCAGTGAGTGCTGGGAAATGGCTCATGCCATCATACACAAGGTGGAAACATTTCAAAATAAATGTTTAAAATGAATCCTGCAAATTTTCTAACCAAATACAAGAGTAAACGAAAATACTTTAGAATGGACAAATAGTATATGCTAAAGTCAGTGATACTAGGCCAGAAGGCGAACCCGAAACCTTAGCATCACGCATCTCACGCTTATTTATGATGATTATAACTCTCGAGGGATCTCTGTGGCGTTGTGGTTAGGTGCTCGTCTCTCAAGCCAAAGGTACCAGGTTCGCTCCCTCGTGGAGCTATCTGGATATTTTTTCTGAGAGATCTGATATCAGTGTAGGTGAGATCAAGTTCCTAGTCATATCGGATAATTCAAAAAATGGTGTTAAATTTGAGCACGTAAAAGAACCCTTGACAGCTCAAAATCAAGAAGAGCAGGCTGGAAAGCAGCTCCCTAGACAAAATTGATTAGAACAGAATGAAAATAAAATTCCTACCAAAATATCTTCACCATCTTCAAAATTACATCGGAGACCCTAAACACTGCTACGGAGTTCGTGCACTGCAGCTGAGATCTTCCTGTGTAAGAAAGAGATCGGAGCAACATTGTAACTCACCGAAGTGAAATGATGATGGTCCTATCAATCAATCAATCAATCGATCAATCAACTCTTGAAAAATCGTATGCTATTGACTGATCTAACGGGCGTAGTTAAGACACTACATTCAAAGACTACACGGCATCAGAGATGAACTCCAGACAACATTTGACGCCATAATAAGAACACATCTGATGGCATAATCATCCAAATTGGAATCGAAGAAGAAGAACAAACAGTCCGGCATTGGAGACTATTGTTCAAAGACGAAGATGGAGATGGATTGGTTATGTATGTCATCTGCTAGTATGGACATTGGCAAGGACGTCTTTCTGATGGAAAAAAAAATCTTTGGAGGCCCAAAAGAGGAATGAAGAAATCTGGAACGAGTTGAAAGAATGTGGCCTGACTTGGGAAACATTAATAAAACACAAGGTAGTCCGAGGGTTTGCCGGACTCGCAATGGGACAGTGAGAGGCGACAGAGGTAGGGGAGGCTAGGAAAGCTACCTCGTAGATAAAAAGCATCGCAGAAATCGAATCTGCTGGCCTACTTTATGCCGCATAATTGGCACAACGTACAATACTCTTAGGCTCAGATCACATACAAATCACTAAGAGTTGTTTAATAAGTGATTGATAGGGAACTTCTGAAGAAGAAGTAAACAAGACAGCAGAACGGCAAGAATTGGAATCACTTGTAGAAAATGCATGTGTCAAACAAAACACGAAGAGAATATAGATAAATGTCCCTATATGCACTGGCGTAGCTAGAGTAAACGTCACCAGGGCGGTCCGTTAAATGTCACCCCAGTGACCCACACGACCTATGCTGAATGGTTAGGTGTAGCTAAATT
This sequence comes from Arion vulgaris, assembly GCA_020796225.1. Classification (NCBI taxonomy): domain Eukaryota; kingdom Metazoa; phylum Mollusca; class Gastropoda; order Stylommatophora; family Arionidae; genus Arion; species Arion vulgaris. The sequence continues at coordinate 7,268,393 of CM036769.1, forward strand.
TTCATACATACTCTACCTCTAGGCTCTACTTTACTCTACTGACCGGTACGTTACTGCTTACATGTATGATCCAAGACAAAATCCGAATCCAATACCACAAAACAAATAGTTCAAATCCAAAGATTTTTAAAATGCAACTGTTCACTTTCAGAACATCTAAATGCAAAACACGGCAATGCACAGACCAAAAGAATGTCCTTCGACACTATAGTAATAGAAGGAATGTCTTCTTGTTTTCATTGTGGCAAACAGGTCAATGACATCGTCAAAATATATTTGTCTTGTAAGCTCGTGTTCAATGGACAGAACAGCCAGATCCGACAATCTCGACTGGCTCATGGTTGACTGGAGGTAATTTTTATAAGTTTCATTTTGGAGAAACTTCTTTCACACGATACCACAGAAACACATATTGTCAGAAAGAATCTTAGAGTCAGCGTAAGATATGGCAATGATTCAACAAAGTCCCACTTGATGATAAACCGTAGGAATTGCAGTACAGTCCAGTGCTTGGCTTCCTCCAAGTTTATTTCGGCTGCTTGTAGGTGTCGCCTTAAACGTGGTATTTCTAGACAAAGGTCTTCTTCAGACAGCTCATCATACACGGCTGTGAGCTCGGTAACAGACAACTGTATTTCTTCGTCGTTGGTACAAATAATATGGTCTGGCTGAACGGCAGAAAAAGTCAGCAAAATGTCATTCACTGACTTTCCTCTCGTATCTAACTCCATATGAAAACGGTCCAGATACTCTAACATTGCTCTCTTGGTCTCCTGCTGGAATGACAATCCAGCATCTCTTGCCTCCTCTCCTGGTAATCTTCTCTTTCTTATGATTCTCTTCTCTGTAGGGATATCAAGTTCTTCACATTTCGCAAGTGCCTGCTGGACGGCATTGTCAACAACCTTCGTACGCTGCTCTTCCAAAAGACCTTGAGAGCCCTTAGTTTGGTTGCAACCATGTCCACAGTAATACATGGTGTTTGCATGTACTTCTGTGCTAAGTCGACTTCTTGTAAAACGTCACCCCAGAAAAACAAGAACCTTGTTATCAGATATTAAGTTATTTTTATTTATATTTTATTTTCTGCTTTTTAGTCCATTAGTAAAAGGAGATTTTTAAAAAGTTCTTTTATTTATATTTTACTTTCTGTTTTTAGTCCTATAAATTTGACGAAAATTTCATAAATGTCTATTGTAGTTTGTAAATGGTAAACAACTGCTTTGTCAAATGTACATCCTTGCATCTTGCGGACTGTACATGCCCAGCATAATATCAATGGAAGCTGTCGTCTTTCGACAGCTTCCATTGATATTATGCTGTCGTCGACGTTCTTTCATATAATTCGACAAACCCATGATCGTCATTTATTTCGAACATTGTTCGAAATAAATTATAAGAAAAATATAAGAAAAATGACTCACCAAAAGAGCTGTACTCGCTCAGACAATATTTTCGACGGTTTATAGATTCAAATTCGAAATATGTGACGTCATAACGGTCACATTTCCTGTGTTGGTTGGGTTTTTTATCACAATTCTATTTTCAGACTATTTTCGCACCTTAGCCTGGCTGAAAAATTTTGTTGGAGGTGACATAGTGTCACCCTCCATATGCTGTCACCAGGGCGGTCCGCCCCTCGCCCCCTTAGCTACGCCACTGCCTATATGTTCATCAACTGTCCTCCCCTGTGTAAGCTGAGAAGCAACTTGTCAACACACCCAATCGACCTAAAAACTAAACTTTGGGGAAATCTGACAGACCTGAAGCTGACTGTACAGTTTGTGGTCAACAGTAAACTAAGCGCATGACCAGAGATTGCTGAAGAAGGAACCTGACAGACCTGAAGCTGACTGCCCAGTTTGTGGTCCACAGTAAACTAAGCGCATGACCAGATACCCTTGAAGAAGATGAAGATAAATACAATTGTAATCGACATGGACAGTGAACAAACAGTTAGAAGACAGAATTGATGCATTTGAGATGTGGATATATAGAAGAATAGGCAGAGTTTCATGGACAGTGAACAAACAGTTAGAAGACAGAATTGATGCATTTGAGATGTGGATATATAGAAGAATAGGCAGAGTTTCATGGACAGTGAACAAACAGTTAGAAGACAGAATTGATGCATTTGAGATGTGGATATATAGAAGAATAGGCAGAGTTTCATGGACAGTGAACAAACAGTTAGAAGACAGAATTGATGCATTTGAGATGTGGATATATAGAAGAATAGGCAGAGTTTCATGGACAGTGAACAAACAGTTAGAAGACAGAATTGATGCATTTGAGATGTGGATATATAGAAGAATAGGCAGAGTTTCATGGACAGTGAACAAACAGTTAGAAGACAGAATTGATGCATTTGAGATGTGGATATATAGAAGAATAGGCAGAGTTTCATGGACAGTGAACAAACAGTTAGAAGACAGAATTGATGCATTTGAGATGTGGATATATAGAAGAATAGGCAGAGTTTCATGGACAGTGAACAAACAGTTAGAAGACAGAATTGATGCATTTGAGATGTGGATATATAGAAGAATAGGCAGAGTTTCATGGACAATGAACAAACAGTTAGAAGACAGAATTGATGCATTTGAGATGTGGATATATAGAAGAATAGGCAGAGTTTCATGGACAGTGAACAAACAGTTAGAAGACAGAATTTGTGCATTTGAGATGTGGATATATAGAAGAATAGGCAGAGTTTCATGGACAATGAACAAGCAGTTAGAAGACAGAATTTGTGCATTTGAGATGTGGATATATAGAAGAATAGGCAGAGTTTCATGGACAGTGAACAAGCAGTTAGAAGACATAATTTGTGCATTTGAGATGTGGATATATAGAAGAATAGGCAGAGTTTCATGGACAATGAACAAGCAGTTAGAAGACAGAATTTGTGCATTTGAGATGTGGATATATAGAAGAATAGGCAGAGTTTCATGGACAGAAAAACAGACAAATAAACAAGTTTTAGGAAAACTAGGCATGAAGAAACAATTATTAACCCTTTCGCTGCTACATACTTTCTGAAGGATGAGCTAAAAATAGCTACTCTTTGGTTCTAGGTAAAAAAAAACGTGAATGTACGCCTATAGCAGTGACAGTAGCAATGTATAGCGTGTTAACACGTCTTTAGCCCACAGATGAAAGATAATAACAGACGTGTTAATGCGTCTTTAGAAGATAACGGGGAAAACGTATATATACGTCTTTAGCAGCTAAAGGGTTAAGAGAAATAAAATTCGGACAAGTAAAGTATTTTGGGCACATAAAAAGACATGACACCATGATAAAACATTTACTAGAGGGAAAGTTGAGGGAGGAAGAGCAAGAGGAAGACCGAGAGATAAGTGGGAGGAAACTTTAAGAAATGAACAGGTTACAGTCTGGTAGTATGCAACACCAAGGCGAAAGACGAGGATGCTGGAGATTCATTGCAACCAACCTTCGATGTGGAGACGGCACCTGATGATGATGAATCTATAAAACTTACTGCTGACTACTTCTTCTTCTTCAAACACCCCCATATCCACCACTTGTTAACTACTCTGTGTGATTTATATGTGATCTGAGCCTAAGAGCGATTGTACATTATGCCAGTTATGCGCCCTACAAGTTGGTCAGCACATCCGATTTATGCGATGCATTTTATTTACTATGGCAGCTTCCCTAAGTCCTACATTAGTCGACTCTTACGACATGTCTTGTAGGTCGCAGTGGTACTATTCTTTGCTTCCCTTGCGGGGCCCCAGTACCACACGAGCGTACCACTGCTTACTGACAACCTCTTTATGTAGGAAAAAGGTTATAGTTTAAGAAGCATAACAATAAAAACTCATTAAAACATCACGTTTAATAAAATTTGAGTTATTATCCTGTCTTGACGTCTCTGTCATTTTAACAGCAATAATTGTCACTTGCAGACGTCAAAACGGAGCAGAAATGACGTACAGGATAATGACGTTGTTATAATAGGATGGACGGCTTTGTTAAGATAAAATTGACGGCTAAATTAGTGAAAGCGGCGTGATAAAATGGTGCTGTGCTGGGATGTGCTGGCCTAGGCACCCATAGGCGCATAACTGGCACAACGCACAATCACTCTTATGCTCAGATCACATACAAACCACAAAAAAGTAGTTTAATAAGTGGTCGATATGGAGCGTTCGCAGAAGAAGACGATAGAATGAACGGCTGTGATAGAATGAACGGCTGTGATAGAATGAACGGCTGTGATAGAATGAATGGCTGTGATAGAATGAACGGATGTGATAGAATGAACGGTTGGGATAGAATGGACAGCTGTGATAGAATTGACGGCTGTGATAGAATGAACGGCTGTGATAGAATGAACGGATGTGATAGAATGAACGGTTGGGATAGAATGGACAGCTGTGATAGAATGAACGGATGTGATAGAATGAACGGCTTGATAGAATGGACGGCTGTGATAGAATGACGGCTGTGATAGAATGAACGGCTGTGATAGAATGAACGGCTGTGATAGAATGGACGTGTGATAGAATGGACAGCTGTGATAGAATGGACGGCTGTGATAGAATGGACAGCTGTGATAGAATGCGCTGGTGATAGAATGGACAGCTGTGATAGAATGGACGGCTGTGATAGAATGGACAGCTGTGATAGAAGGACATGACTATGATAGAATGAACGATGTGATAGAATTGAACGGCTATGATGAATGCGATGCTGATAGAATTGACGCTGTGATAGAATGGACAGCTGTGATAGAATGGACGGCTGTGATAGAATGGACGGCTGTGATAGAATGGACAGCTGTATGAATGGACGGCTGTGATAGAATGGACAGCTGTATGAATGCACGGAGAGGGTGGGGTGGGAGGAGTAAACAACGGGGTTCGATGTAGACTGCTGGAGTCAGGTGGATGGCTGGTGCTGGGTGGACAGTTGGGGTTGGATTGACGGCTTTGCCTGTGTTGTGCTCCGAATGGAGGTACAGACTACGTTATTCTTGCACTGCTGCTGAGATCTTCCTATATAAGAAGGAATAGGAGCACACATGTTTATTCAACAACGTGTAATGATGGTGGACCTATTAATCAATCAATTCTTCAAACTAACTTACCTTTAAATTGCCATATTTATTTCCCTTCCTTTTGGGGGTGGGTGAGGGAGGAGGGTATAGTATCCGTTGTTGTGAGCGTATGTAGCATAAGCGGTAGTGAGCTCGATCACAACCAGAGCGTACCTGGTTCAAACCCCGCTTTAGGCAATTTGGAACGCAAAAATAGTTCCCTTGGATTGTACGAAAGGTAAAAATAGACCTCACCGTTCAGAAAGCAATGATAAAGTACTGAACGTATAAGTGATGCCTAGAATAATCAACGACTCGTTTAGTCTGGTTGATGGCTACGTCCTTTAAAGGATATGCCACGATTTAAAACCATCAATAATACATATAATAAAAGGGCATAAAACCATCAATAATAACATATAATAAAGGGCATAAAAACCATCAATAATAACACATAATAAAAGGGCATAAAAACCATCAATAATAACATATAATAAAAGGGCATAAAAACCATCAATAATAACACATAATAAAAGGGCATAAAAACCATCAATAATAACATATAATAAAAGGGCATGAAAACCATCAATAATAACACATAATAAAAGGGCATAAAAACCATCAATAATAACATATAATAAGAGGGCATAAAAATCAAGTGCCCATGTCTGCCGGGGCCGAAGGAAGCAAAGAATAGTATCACTGCGACCTCAATGCATGTCGTAAGAGGCGACCTAGAAACTACCATAGTAAATCCCCCAAAAAATTGCAGAAATCGGATGTACTTGTAGGCGCATAAATGGCACAACCTTCAATCGCTCTTAGGCTCAGATCATATACAAATCACACAGCGTGATCAACAAGTGGTCGATATGGCGCTTTCAAAGAAGAAGATAAAACCAAGGGAAGACCAAGAAAACGATGGATATTCAATATCAAGAACATGCTAAATAAACACTGATTTGATACAACAAAGGCGATCATCTGGCACTGGCACGCAAATTAAAGCTCCCACTCCCACTCTTCATGGCAAGAGTGGACAAACAACACTATAATCCACCTGCTGTAAGACAATAGACAATTTTGTTTTGTCAGAGGACAACATTTTTTTGAATTTGTTAACTAAATTTACTATTTTCAATGTTAATTTTCAATACTAATCAATGTTAATTTTTTTCTTTTCCTATTTTTTTTCAGTTTTGACATTGAGAATGGACCTAGCGGACAGGGTCGTTCGCCACTGGAAGGTGGTAGTCCTTCATCAGCGCTGGTTCTTCAGAACCTCCCACAGCGCAGGGAATCCTTTCTGTACCGGTCGGACAGCGACTACGAGTTGTCCCCAAAATCTGTCTCCAGGCACTCGTCTATGCAAAGCGAGGTTACTCAGTAAGTGAAATATTTTCTGTAGCAATTGTTTCCCCTCTTTCATTTCTTTTTTTTCAATACATTATCAAGTTGTCTTATGCTGTCTTATATGTGTATGTATGCTGTCTTATATGTGTATGTTTGTGTGTGTATTTGTGCTAACGTGTCTGTGTTTGTGTTTCGTATTCATTTTTCGTGTATGTGTGAGTGCATGAGTACACAGTTATATAATAAACTTTTCCGTTGCCTTCCTAAACCGTATGGTATGAAGCCACTTCACTTCACATTTCTAGAGCCCTAGTATGCAGACATTGAGGTCAAATCGCGGAATTTTGGACATAGAAAGACACGAAGGGCTGGAGAAGACTATCATGAAAAGAGGCATACCGGCAAAGAGAACAACAGGAAGACCACAGAGAAGATAAAATTTCAGGATGTAAGGATGCTTTGAACAGACGGTTGCAGAGGCGGAACAGCTGGCCTATGAGAGAGGGAAATTCCGAAGGACTGATGGAGAGGCAAAGTTTGGCTCAGCACAAGCTATTTAATGATGTTGAGGATGAAGACAGAACAGACCAGGCCACTATATTTCGTCTATGTACCGGACACCGCAGACTCAACAGACATTTACGTAGACTAGGAATAAGTCAAACAGCTCTATGCTAGTGTCATTAAACGGAACAGACACTATAGCATGTCCTGCAAGACTTTTTTCTTTTGGGTGAGCTGAGAAGCAACAAGAGTATAACAAAGTCGATATAAAAATTAATCTTTGAAGACATCTAACAGACTTGAAGCTGACTGCCGAGTTTGTGGTCAACAATTAAAACTAAGGCATGACCTGAGATCGCTGAAGAAGAAGAAGACCCCAGCGCCCACTTGTGTCCGAGTTGAAAGACCAACGCTTAAGCTTTGCGCTAATTCGCCCCACGCGTACACAGTTACCATTTCCAATATTTAGTTCAACGATTCTCAGAATATGGGCATGGTGGGTACTTCTAAATAAGGTATAACAGCTTCCCATAGAACCTAAAAATGCATTTCTATTTCTTTAGAATTTTACTATTTTTATCATAACTATTTAATGTTCTCAATTAAGACCTCAGAAATAACAGAGGAAAACACTGTTTATAAATCAGACATAAAACGTGTTCTAGACATCTCTTCTTAGCGTGACGCTGTGAGAAGAAACAGGAGTAGGGAAAAGAAGAAGAAGAAGAGGAGGAAGAGATTATTGGAATTTCCATTACAGAAAAATGTATATCTCGTGTTTGTTTGTTTGTTTGTTTGTTTGTTTGTTGGTGGTAAGGGATTAAGCCTGTATATGGCTGAGGCACGCTCCTTTCAATCTAAGTCATGTGTCTTTTTTTGGTTATGTCAGAGCGTAACTATTGTTTTGTTTGTTGTTTGTGACGTAGTGGATTAAAGCCTCTTTAAGCCGCGACACGCTCCTTTCAACCTAAGGCGAACCTTTCATTGGTTATATCAGAGCGGGTAGGCCAACAAACATAAAAAATATGTATTAATTCCTTTCGGAGAATCCAAGATTACTCTGTCTGTCTTTCCCTATATATAGTTAACAATGTTTGTAAGAATCATTATATTATATATACTGTATATAAAATCGCCCGAGTGGTTACCGGGGCCCAAATTTTGGTGTAAAGAATAGAACCACTGTTACCTGTCACGCATGTTGTAAGAGGCGACTAAGGAGGTTAGGCGTATGGCTAGCTACCCCACCCCGTAAACACGCAAGATAGCTACAAAAACCCCAACCGTGAAAATACATAGCTCGCCACACGAGGAAGAAGAAGGACCATGCAAGGAGGGATTCATGAAGCGACCCAGTTAAATAGCACATGGAGACGAGTGTTGGAGATGGGATGCAAGAAAATTGGTAGAGAGTGGAGAGATCTGGAAAAGATGGCCTTGGATAGGCGGGCTTGGAAGGCCTTGGATAGCGGCTTGGAGGCCTTGGAAGCGGGCGAGGGCCTTGGATAGGCGGGCTTGGAAGGCCTTGGATAGGCGGCTGGAGGCCTTGGATAGGCGGCTTGGAGGCTTGGATAGGCGGGCTGAGCCTTGGATAGGCGGGCTTGGAAGGCTTTGGATAGGCGGCTTGGAAGGCCTGATAGCGGGCTTGGAAGGCCTTGGATAGGCGGGCTTGGAAGGCCTTGGTTGCGGACCTATGACTCCCAATGGACGAAGGGGGAAGAAGAATATGTATATATAATCTTAGATTCTCTGCAAGAAGGTAGTTCTCTTTTTTATGTTTGATGGCATACACGTTCTGATATAACCTAAAAGGGGCACGACCTTAGGTTGAAAGAGCGTGCCCCGGCTTAAGTGAGCTTTAATTCCTTACATAACAGACAAATAATATTATTATATTGGCAAGGGAAGCTATCGAGTTAATTCATCTTGTCCTAATATGCCACCGATGATTGTTTCCCCTTAGTTTTTTCACACAGATTGTCGTAACATAATGGGAGATTAATTAACTAACAAAGAAAAGCAACAAGCTCACGCTGTAATCACAACTAATCATTTAGTATTATGTCCCAGCATTCGTTACAAAGTTTCAATCAACACATTGAACTCAGCCTCCAAGCAGAATGTGGTACTAAGCCTCATACAACAAGTTCTGTTACGTTCGTCTCATAACGCAAGCTGAGCTTAGCATCAGGGAACACGTTAAACTCCAGCAAAAAAATGTCACTCAACCTCAAGAAACTCCTGACATATCAAGCAAGACTTTGCAGCTTCTCAAGTAAAAGAATGTTCCTCATACAAGAACCCTTTGCCTGCAAGCAAGATCTGATCGTAGTTTGGTGAGACACTACAGCTAAAAACGCTACATGCTCATTGCTGCATACAGAAGACGAGAGCATGACGAGGGCTGATTGAGAGAGATCTTATCGAGTCAGTGGCAGCCATGACGTACTTTCAAGGATGGTGTTTTCAGGTAGGAGTGTGTTAATATGTTGTGTCATTGTTGTTTGTAGTTGTCAATGTTAATAGCTGTCAATGCTATTAGTTGTTAATGTTAATAGTTGTCAATGTTAATAGCTGTCAATATTAACAGCCTTTATGTCAATATTTTGTTTCCAATAGTTTTCTTTAATAGTATTTTTTAAATAGTTGTCTTCGCTAAAAGCTGCCTGTGCTAATAACTGACTTAAAAACTGTCGTTAATGCCTGTAGTACCGCTTTTTAGGGCGGTGTAGGACAGGTGGAACGTATCGTTGTTAAAAGATGCATGTATTCATAGCTGTATTTGTTAACAGTTATCTGTGCTAATATTGACAAGATAAGAAAAACCGATTATCACCCCTTGTTCGTAATGGTATCTCTCTTCCTGATAACACTGTCAAGATATTGGCTATAACACAGTCAGAGCGTGCCGCGCTATGATACAGAGAGACTGTCGCATCAGGTGGCACCATAAAGGGAGAGGAGGGTGGTGGTGTTATCAGATGAATCAAGATACAATTTGAACCATTCAATAATTAAATATCTTTACGCAACGTTTTTCTATATTGTTCTATGTTATTCCGATTTTGATGTATACGATTTATGATTAATCGCACGTCTCTGTCTAAGCGCTTGTAGCTCCCTTTAATTTCAGTTTCTGGTTCAGGTGCGTCGTTGGCGAGCGTTCGCCGACAGACTTTTGATCTGAAAGTGTAAACCTATTATTTTTGTTTGTAATATAGCGAACGGCCGCTCCTAAAAGCTGAGGCGGCAATTATCACAAAAGACAATTGTACGTGTTGATAGTTCTGCTTTGAGCTTACAAGTATTGTTAATATTTGATTTTAATGTTAGTTTAAAAACACAGTGGTTAGTACGTTTGCTTCCTAGACGGTTATACATATTCCAACTACTCCACATCCACTGGAGAATTGAACCTAGATCAATCAGCGGGTTCACTATTGACTATGATACTACTGCTCCCGATTGTGTTGGATATGTAAATATTTATCTGCATCCCCAACTTTCTGTGTTATTCATTAATTATGTTGCTGATCTTATTCGGTAGCTTTTTTTTTTCTTACCTTGACCTAATTCTTGCCTTGACATGTTTTTTTCTTACCTTGACCTGTACCTAAATCTAACGTTAACCTACTTCCTAGTTTGACCTAAATTTTTACGTTGACATACTTTCGCTTTAACCTACTTCTTACTTTGACTTATTTCCTAGCTTGACCTAATTCTTACGTTGACGTACTTCCGAGTTTGACCTAATTCTTACGTTGACATACTTCCTAGCTTGACCTAAATTTGTGTACATCTGCTAAACAGAGGTCTACATTTGTGTATTCATGTAGTTCACCCCTTGAGATAAGACGAAAAGCACTCAATTATAAATACTCTCTTCCGAAGCAAACTTTCAGCTTTAACCTATTTCTTCCATTTCTTACCATATTAAAATAAATACATGGAAATACTAAAGAAAATTTTCACTGAAATACAAATGGGTTCCCAGCTAAAGGTTCCTGGGTTAGGTTTTTTTTGTTTTTTTGTGTTTGGCCAACACGCTTTTATATGGATCTCTGGGGCTAAGTGTTTAAGCCGTTGTCTTGCCTTTCGAAGATCGTGAGTTCGAATCCGGATCACGTCGTTCTGTTCACGAGTGCATTTTTTCCAGAGATAATTAGGACTGTTTCTGGAGCTACGGAGTTCGTATTCTGTGCAATATTCTTAGCAGGAGACGTGCTCTTGCTGAGGAGAGGGACTGAACCATAAACTATAGGGTGTTCAACATAAAAGTAGCCCAATTTACAGGCTTTTATTAGTCAATTGGGCTACTTTTATCTTGAACACCCTGTATAAGTACAATATAGTAAATCCTATTGCGTATGACTTTTTTCATGCACTGTGATGTATCTAGAACAACACTCGGTCTTATGTTGAAACAAGGCGTACCTTGGTTAAAGAGGAGTTAATTCCCTGCAACATCATCAAATAGCTTGTCTTGAGCAGAATTTTGCTACCCCAACAGTCCCAAGATACCCGATGGTATGTATGAAAAGGGTTAATTACGATTGAAACTGGTCATTCATTTTATAACGTAACAAAAGATTAAATGGTTTGTCCATAAGACAAAAATGTCCTCGTATCGTCTAACCACTTTGAAAATATATAATAAATACAGTACATTGAAATATATAATAAATACAGAGTCACATTGAAAAATATATAATAAATACAGAGTCACATTGAAAAATATATAATAAATACAGAGCCACATTGAAAATATGTAATAAATACAGTCACATTGAAAAATATAATAAATACAGAGCCACACTGAAAAATATAATAAATACAGAGCCACATTGAAAAATATAATAAATACAGAGTCACATTGAAAAATATAATAAATACAGAGCCACATTGAAACATATAATTAATACAGAGCCACATTGGAACATATAACAAATACAGAGCCACATTGGAACATATAACAAATACAGAGCCACATTGAAACATATAACAAATACAGAGCCACATTGAAAACATATAATAAATACAGAGCCACATTGAAAACATATAATAAATACAGAGCCACATTGGAAAAAATATAATACATGCAAAGCAAGAGAAAGATCTTGCGAAAGATGGAGTAACAGAGGAAAATAACTTCAGAGAAATGAATAGAAACTTAACAAAGTGCATTAGACAAGGCGCACAGAAGATACGTACCCTCCCCCTACCCAGCCACCAACATCACTCACTGAGTTACGATGTATGAAGAGAAGACGAAGAAGAAGAAGACCCATGTTTGCCTGGCTAACAGCTGGCATCCTTGACCGAAATCTTGTTCAGACAAGTGGTCTAGCCATCCAAGTTTGGAACCCCTCTCATCTCCATATCGCTTATCATCAACACTTCCATTCACTTAATCTCTCAGCATATCATACTCAACCTATCCTTCTCTAAATCTAACACTCCATGACCCTAACTCTCTCAGTCCGTACGCTATGCCCCCTCACATAGACTATTGATTCCTGATCTCATTATTCTAACCATCTAGCCAGACTTCACTTGATCCAGCGTCGGCGCCTTGATCCCGCAATATCTGGCGGTAACTGGCACTTGTTTGCCATAACATCCTTCAGTCTTTTTTTTTTTACAATATTCATCTCAAGATGCAATGTGTTTGTACAAACTTGGAGAATTATTTCTTAAATATTTCAGAAACTCAGTTAAGTACAACAATTTTATCCAATACTTAACTATCTATTTGTTGTATGTTGTATTTCAAATAATTACTCGCACGTGTGGTGTCAGGGCTCGCAAGGGGAGCAAAGAATAGTACCGTTTCAACCTACAAGGCATGTCGTAAGAAGCGACTGAGGAAAACCTAGGAAGCTATCCTAGTAAATAATAAGCGTCGCAGAAATCGGATGTGCTGGTCTACTTGTAGACGCATAACTGGCGCAACGTACAATCGCTCTTAGGCTTAGATCACATACAAATCACACAGGGGGGTTAACATGTAGTCGATATGGAACGGAAGAAGAAGAAGAATTATTGGGACAAATAAAGTGTTTTGCGTCGATCAATTCACTGCGAACTTCTGTACAATTAAACTTATTATTTGTCCGTACATGATGTTTTAATTCCCTGTGAAGCATAGGACTACACCAACTGATAATGAGGATATCAAAACTACGAACTATCAATTTAAAACCCGAACAAACTTTGTTACAGGTGTTATGTTTTAAAAGTAGAAATTTATGTTTTATTGTTTCGTTTAGTTTTGTTTAGTTTAGTTTTGTTTTGTTTTGTTTAGTTTTGTTTAGTTTAGTTTTGTTTAGTTTTGTTTTGTTTAGTTTAGTTTAGTTTTGTTTTTTTTGTTTAGTTTAGTTTAGTTTAGTTTAGTTTTGTTTAGTTTTGTTTTGTTTAGTTTTGTTTAGTTTAGTTTTGTTTTGTTTTGTTTAGTTTAGTTTAGTTTAGTTTTGTTTAGTTTAGTTTAGTTTAGTTTTGTTTAGTTTAGTTTAGTTTAGTTTTGTTTAGTTTAGTTTAGTTTAGTTTAGTTTAGTTTAGTTTTGTTTTGTTTTGTTTTGTTTAGTTTAGTTTTGTTTAGTTTAGTTTTGTTTAGTTTAGTTTTGTTTAGTTTTGTTTAGTTTAGTTTAGTTTAGTTTAGTTTTGTTTAGTTTAGTTTAGTTTAGTTTAGTTTTGTTTAGTTTAGTTTTGTTTTGTTTAGTTTAGTTTAGTTTAGTTTTGTTTTGTTTTGTTTTGTTTAGTCGTCGATTCGTTATACCTATACATCAGCCAATTAGTAATAAGTGCTCGATCTCCTCCTCATTATGTCTCTCAGTTTAGTTTAGTCGTCGGATCATCATCACTGCACATGGAACCAATGTCCATAAATGCTCTGATCTCCGCCTCAGTATATTTCTCGGCGTGCGGCAACTAACGACATCGGTTCTTTATTGGTTTACTATTCTTCTTTAGCTACCAGTAAAGTGCTCTTGTCTAGCTACACCGAATTTGACTATTCTTGTAGTCTGGTTAGTGTTGTAGGTTTACTACTTTGACGTTCTACTGTGTTATACAGTAATCACTTATTCAATGGTTTGGTTAGCCAACACGTTACACCTCAAATGCAATGCTATTTAGATACAGTGGATAGAAGGCTGGCTGTCTTTGTGGCTTCTTCTTCGAACGCTCCATATCGACCACTTGTTAACCACTCTGTGTATTTGTATGTGATCTGAGCCTAACAGCGATTGAACGTTGTGTCAGTTATGCGCCTTCAAGTAGACCAGCACATCCGATTTATGCGATGCTTTTTATTTTACTAGGATAGCTTCTCTAGGTCCTACATCTTTCGCCTCTTACGACATGCATTGTAGGTCTCTACTCTCTGCTTCTCTTGCGGGCCCTGAGCCACACGGACAATCTTTGTGGCTAAGTGGTTAAACCGCTGCCTTGCGTTCAGAAAGTTATGGTTTCGAATCCAGACCGAGGTTTTACTTCATAGGGCTCGATCCCTCTCCACAGAAATGGCAAGTCTCCAAGCAAAAGTATTGCATAACACCCGAACTCTGTAGCTACGGTAAGAATCCTAGAATCTCTGGGGAATAAATAAGCAAACACGTAATCACAAAATACTGAGTTTTATAAATTACAAAAACAATGACAATATACAGCAACGTTTCGACTAACAAGGCCTTTATCAAGCAAACGAACAACAGGAGTGACGAATTAAAAAAAAAACAATTACATATGGACGACTAGATACGGAGACATTCAAACGTTTCTAATGAAAATCTAAGAATAAAAACGAATAACGAAATAAATGTAACACAAAAACACACATAAAAACTAGAAATAGAAAAGAAGAGAAACAATAAAACATCAAGTAAATATATAGCTTGAATACATGCAACATATGCACATATAGGTTACATGGCATGAGAAGAGAAAGTACTAAGAAGCATAGGAATGTAATACGTTGAGGCCACGTAGTCGCAAGGTACCATATAATATATATTGCGGAATAAATACAATAGTGAACATAACAACACAGTCTGGAATCGAACCGACATTTAAAACGCAAGGCACTGAATTATCCATAGTCCCAGAGACCCCATAATAATACACAATATTAGTCGTAGCAATGTGTATCATTATGGTGTCTCTGGGACTAATGGATAATCAGTGCCTTGCGTTTAAATCGTCGTTCATTCCTAATATACACAATATTAATAGTAGCAATCAACTGTGTGGCGCCGGGGCCCGCAAGGGAAGCAAAGAATAGTACCACTGCAACCTACAAGGCATGTCGTAAGAGGCAACTGATGTAGACCCTATAGTTGCTGCCCTAGTAAATAAACAGCGACGCAGAAATCGGATGTGCTGGCCTACTTGTAGGTGCATGACTGGCACAACGCACAATCGCTCTTAGGCTCAGATCACATACAAATCACACAGAGTGGCTAAGAAGTGGTCGATATGAATGTGTTTGGACAAGAAGAAGAAGAAGAAGACTAGTAGTAATAAGAAGCAATAACAACAGATAACGACGAAATCCTGAATATCAAATAATTAATTGTTCGTAACCTTTTAAGACCTTAGCATAATAAGTGCTTGAGGAAGAGAGCCAATTCCTTTGCTCATTTGCTTAGGATAAGAAGTGCTTGGAGGGAAGAGAGCCAATTCCTTTCCTCATTTGCTTAGGATAAAAGTGCTTGTACAAATTTCTAGGTCTTAGTTGAGTAGGGAAGAAGTCAATTCCTTTCCTCATTTCTTAGGATAAAAGTGCTGGTTACTTAATATTTTTGGGTCTTAGTTTGCAGAGGAAGAGAGCCAATTCCTTTCATCATGTATGGGAAACCCAAAGTGTGGGATTTAAACATCTGCCATTTGCTTAGGATAAGAAGTTAGGAAGAGAACACTTTGCTCATTTGTTTGGATAAGAAGTGTTGTTACTTAATATTTTAGGTCTTAGTTTGCAGGAAAGAAACCAACTTTGCTCATTTGCTAGGATAATATGTTTGAGGAAGAGGCAATCTTGCCATTTGCTTAGATAATAAGTGCTTGAGGAAGAGAGCCACTTTCTCATTTGCTTAGGAAGTTTGTCATATTTTCAGGTCCCCAATCCTCTTGAGTACGTGACGATAGGCGAACTCCTATGCAATTACGCTAATCAATCCGTTCTGCTAAACTCTCAAAGAAAGGACGTCACGAAGGCGATTGTCACAGGTAAGTACTCGAACAACTACCGGGCAGAGGAAGAGGCAATAAGAACAGGGGCTGAAATGATCTTAGAGAGAAGAGACATCGCACGCAACAAAGTCGTGATATTCACAGATGATCTCTCGGTCATCACGGCACTAAAAAGTGCAGGCAAAACAGAGTTCAATGAGTTAAAATCGATCCTCGATGTACTAGCGAACTCACTTAAATGAACAGTCATTTAGTGGATACCATTACATTGCAATATAAGCGGAAATAAACAAGCTGACAAGCTAGCTAAAGAAGGAGGGCGACTACCGCAGACTGATCACGAGATCAGCTATGAGGAAGCCAGAACAACCATCGGTTAGCAGTATAAAGAAAAATGATCGAAAGACCACCCACAACACAGCAGCAGGGATGGATATTATGGTCTATCCCGTAACGAACAAGTTGCTTTATTCCTCCTTCGTACTGGCCATAGCAGGCTTCGAGCCTACATGTTCAACAAATTCAAAAATTGGCACAACTAGTATGTGCCACTGCGAAAAGACGGGCATGACGGCAGAGCACATACTGCAAGACTGCCAGTTGTTAGCAGACCCGAGAAGCGAAATCTGGCCCGTTAGCAAAGAGCTTCGCGAGAAGCTATACGGAGAGACGGAGTCCCAAAAAACAACAGTACAATTCATGATAAAATTTGGTTCATCAATCTAGGCGAGGATCGACAGAGAGAGACAGAGAGAGAGAGACAGAGAGAGAGAGAGACAGAGAGAGATACGGAGAGATAGAGAGTGAGAAAGAGAGAGAGAAGAGAGAGAGAGAAGAGAGACAGAGAGAGAAAAGAGAGAGAGAGAGCGAGAGAGAATCCATTCTGCAAGATTCATTTTATTTCTAAGTGCTCATAAAAAAACCCATAAAAATACAAAATACTGTTATTCCGAAAATTATTTTTTATTCTTGAAATTCAGATTAACATTAACCCTTTCGCTGCTACATACGTTCTGAAAGTTGAGCTAAAAATAGCTACTCTTTGTTTCAAGGTCACAAACGTGAATGTACGCCTATAGCAGTGAGAGTAGCAATGTATAACGTGTTAACACGTCTTTAGCCCAAGAGGAGACGATAATAACAGACGTGTTAATGCGTCTTTAAGTGAATGGTAAAAACGTATATATAAGTCCTTAGCAGCTAAAGGGTTAACAAATTAAGGCTTCATGAGTAAAATAGAGCGCCAGAGATGTATCAACCTGGCGCCATGGCGCCCTCGAACGCCACTAATATACATCAAACTTTTGTGTTTTCCCTTAAGTTCTTAAAGCTCTTTACACACTCTTTCCAAACTTATATAAATAAATGTCTGCTTTTTTAGTTAAAATATGATTACTGTATTCAGACATCGGTAATTATGCAAACGAGCAGAATGTTCTGGGAAATAGAAATATGTCACGATAAAGGCTGCTCGTGAGAATGTTAATAATTATTTTTATTTTCTGGTTGGGAAAGTTTTCTGTTCTGATATTGATTTCGTTGGAACGTGTGTGTTTTTTTATTTTAACCAGTGGCGGCTCGTGATAATTTTTGTTTGTGGGGCCAGACATTTTTTAAAGATAAATCATGGTTTTGGATTGCTATATTTTAATTTATAAAATAATAAATACAAGTTATACATTATTTTGGTGGGTCCGATTGGCCCTTAACTCTTAGTGGACCAGGACAAAAGACATTATAGTGTAAAAATATCACTTAGTGTAGTGCCTGGTCCACAAGGAGTTAATGACGAGCCGCCACTGATTTTAACCCATTCTTCCTTTTAAGCCATTATATCGGCTATGGGTAATTTTTAATATAACGGAAAGCCTAGTACTGGTTAATTCGATGTACAATCAGTAGAATAATTACAAAGTGAAATGGTTAAGCTGGGAAAGAAAGAAGAAGATATTGGCAGCAATGTATTCTTCTTCTTCCAACGCTCCATGTCGGTCACTTGTTAACCACTATTTCTGACTTTTTATGGGATCTGAGCCTACGTGCGATTGTACAGTGTGCCAGTTATGCGCGTACACACTCCGATTTTGCGATACTTTTTATTTACAACGGTAGCTTCCTATGCCCCTATCTCAGTCGCCTCTTACAACATGTATTGTAGGTCACAGTGTTACTATTCATTGCTCCCCTTGCGATCCATGAGCGGACAGCAAGGTATAAAGTTAGCAGTTTGTACAGATATGGTTTGAAGATGATTTATGAAGATCGATAGTAGAGATATGAAATGTGTTTATGTGTGAGAGAGTTAGCAGACTTTGCGGTTTTAATGTGTTTTGTGCGTAGTCCCACAGATAATGTAAAGGTCCTATTGTATCAATTGGTGTATCCAATGTGGTGTGTTGATATATTTGTTATGCTGTAGTTAGTAATTGGACCAATACTTATGTATGGCAGCGAATCATGGACAATGAACAAACAATCAATACGATCATTGGAAACCACAGAGATGTGGTTTTACAGAAGAATGTTGAAAATTCCATGGACAGCAAAGAAAACCAATGTGGAGGTTTTAAATCAGGACTGCAGACATAGAAACCTTATCAAAAGAATAAGAATCCGACAATCAAGGTTCTTCGGCATATAATGCGAAGAGAAGGTTTAGAACATTTGGTAACTTCAGGTAAAATTCAGGGAAGGAGATATCGTGGAAGACAGAGGAAGAAGATGTTGGATGGCCTGATATCATGGTTCGACAAAATATCGACGTCAGAACTGATTACATGCACCAAGCAAAGAGAGTTGTGGAGGGACATGCCGGCAAGCATGGCACTTGATTGAGTTAGAAATACTGTCAACTAGTGTCGTAACGACGACGTGTTTGTGTCTGTGTAAGAGCACACATTGTAAACAAGCCAAACACAGTAAACGAGACGTCGATTTATTTTTCTAGGCATCACTTATACGCTCAGTATTTTGTCATTGCTTTCTGATCGATGATGTCTATTTTTACCGTTCATAAAATTCCACGCGGACAAATTTGCTTCCAAATTGACCTCCGCGGTGTTTGAACCAGGTTCAAATAGATTTGTACTGAAAGTAAATATGACTCAGTGGCTAGTGCACTGGCCTCATAAAATAGTCTCGGTTCGAATCCCAGCGCAAATTTTTCTTCCGCCCACGTGTTTGGGATTAAAAGTGGTTTAAAGCCGAAGGATTGACTTCATTGCACTGGGTTCTACCCATATTGCTCGGTCCCTCTCCGCAGAAATAGCACGCCACCTGCTGAGAGTATTGCACAAAGCACGAAATTCGTAGCTTAGGCAACGATCCGAGAAAAATGCACTTGTGAACAGAACGGCGCAGTACGGATTCGAAGTCACGACCTTTGGAAAGCAAGACTAAAGCTTAACCACTTGGCCACAGAAAACTCTGAGCGTGGACTTTAACCCCCAATCGTCTTGCATACTATTCCTTACGCGAACACTCTATACCAGTGTTTCCCAACCTTTTTGTGCTATGCCCCACCAAAGCTTTTCAAAAATTTGTATGCCCCCTTTTATATTATTTTTAAACTTCAGTGACGTGATTGTGAAACAACATTCATTTTGTCAACAGACACACAAAAGCCGATATATCGGCTTTGCAACATCATGAATATTAGTTAAACTCTGAATTAGTCCATTGCCCCCCTTAGCGATGAAAATGCCCCCCTGTGGGGCGTGGGACCCACGTTGGGAAACAGGGCTCTATACAATGCGCTAATCCGTTCCGCGCTGTGTTATAGTACTGTCATTATGTTACACAATTATAACGACAGAGATGAGGTGTCTTAGAAGAGCTGCAGGTGTAACAATAAGAATAAATTAGAAATAAAGAAATCAGAAGAAGACTGGATGTGAAACCAGTTATGAAATTCATAAAAGAACAACAAATTAAATGGTTTGGACACCTGACAAGAATGCCCTGGTATCGCCTACCCCAGAGAGCCACACAGAAAAAGTATAATGAGTACAAAGCAAGAGGAAGACCACGCAAAAGATGGAGCGACGGCATCAAAACAGTTTTTACTAAAAATGAATATCAGCTTACAAAGTGCTTTAAAACAAGCACACACAAGCTCACTACTCCCCCTACTTCTATAAAGAAGTAAATGGTGGAAGAGAAGAAGAGTTACATACTTACCTTCCGCAGAGTACACACTTTAGAAATGTAAGCACATTCGTTTTTGATATCAAATGATGGAAGAAAACTAGTCACAAAAGAGATGAAGTGTCTACGCAGAATTTTAGGAGTAACAAGAAGAGACCGGTTTAGAAATGAAGACACCGGGGGAAATGGATACACATCCTCTCTCGTGTCACACCTCTCCTCTCTCTCTTCTCTTCTTTCTAGTGCAGCTTTTCACCCTCCTATCCTCCTCTCTCTTATCATGCCTCTCTCACTCACTCTCACTCACTCTCCCTCACAAGCACTCCTAAACTCACTTTTTCATTCACTCTCTTGATTCATAGTCTCTTTACTTTTCATAGTCTCGCGCTCTTTCTCTCTCTCTCTCTCTCTCTCTCTCTCATCCCTACACTTATTCGTCCTTTTCCACTCTTTTACTCTCTCGTACTTCCTACACCCCTCCCTCCTCTCCCCTTTACTCTTTCACACTCTTTCTCACACTCTTTCTCACACTCTTTCTCACACTCTTTCTACACTCTTTCTACACTCTTTCCTCTACTTTTTCTTTCTCACACTGTTTCTTATCTCTCTCTCTCTCTCTCTCTCTCTTCACTCTTCATACATTTTCGCAAACTCTTGTACTCTTACACTTACTCTTTCATTCTCACTCTTTCACTCTCTCTCTCTTACTCCTTCCTCTTTCACTCACACTCTCTCACTCTCTCACTCTCACACTCTTTCACTCTTTCTTACTCCCTCCCTCTTTCACACTCACACTCCACTCTCTCACTCTCACTCTCTTCACTTTCTTCTACTCCTCCTCTTTCACTCTCTCTCTCTACCTCTACTCCTCTTATCTCTCATTCTCTCTTCTCTCTCCTCCTCTCCCTTCTCTCTCTCTCTCTCTCTTCCTCTCTCTCTCTCTCTCACTCCCAAATCCCTCATAGCTACCTCAGTATTATTAAATCATTCTCCCAAAATATGTCATAGCAATATGTGCAATATATGGGCAATATGTCACACATATGGGCAATATGACAATACTTATGACTAGCAATAAACTTCGAAATAATATCTCAATGACACCACTCACGTCTCAAGGTCACCGATAGCCTTCCAACGATAATATGTTGATAATAATATTCTTTCTTCTTTCTCTCTTCTCTCTCTCTTTTTCTCTTCTCTTTCTCTTCTCTTTCTCTTCCTCTTTCTCTCTCTCTTTCTCTCTCCTTTCTCGTTCCTCTCTCTTCCTCTCACTTCTCTCCTTCCTCTCTCACTTCCTCTCTTCACTCTCTCTTCTCTCTCTTTCCTCTCTCTCTCTCCTCTCTCTCTCTTCCTCTCTCTCCTTCCTCCTCTCTTCCTCCTCTCTCCTTCTCTCTCACTTTCTTCCTCCTCTCTCCTTCCTCTCTACTTCTCTCTACTTCCTCTCTCTCCTTCCTTACTTCTCTCACTCCTCTCTCCCTCCTCTCTCACCTCCTCTTTCACTTCCTCTCTCACTTTCTCTCTCCTTCTCTCTCACTTCCTCTCTCCTTCCTCTCTCACTCCTCTCTCACCTCCTCTCTCACCTCCTCTTCACTTCCTCTCTCACTTTCTCTCTCACTTTCTCTCTCACCTCCTCTCTCACCTCCTCTTTCACTTCCTCTCTCACTTCCTCTCTCACTTCCTTTCTATGCTTCTTCTTAAACTGTAACATATTCCCTCCTTTCATTACAGTTTTCATCGACCTAACATTTCTCTCTATTCAACAAGGACAGACATCCTCCTTTCTTAAAACTTCAACCGAAATATAATATTAACATTACTTTTCCCTCTTCTTCTTCTTCTTCTTCCAACGCTCCATATCGACCTCTTGTTAAACCACTCTTTGTGATTTACATGTGATCTGAGCCTAAGAGAGATTGTACGCTGTGCCAGTTATTCGCCTAGAAGTAGGCCAGCGCATCTGATTTCTGCGATGCTTTTTATAAAAAGGTTTTAAAGCAGAAGGATTGACTTCATTGCACCGGGTTTACCCCATATGGCTCGGTCCTTTTCGCAGAAATGACACGTCACCTGCCGAGAGTATTACACAAAGCACGAACTCCGTAGCTTCGGCAACAATCCTATGGGTATCTGGAAAAAAACTACACTCGTGAACAGAACGGCGCGGTCCAGATTCGAAACCACGACCTTCGGCTTACAAGGCACAGAACTTAAACACTTAGTCACCCGCGTGCCCAGCGTGTTTATAGCGCGTTGGACTACGGGTGACTAGTCCTCTGTAAGTGCGGGTTCAACTCCGCGGACTGGCAGAAAAGCTACAAGTTCCACCAGATTTACGGTGTTCGTGGCACCGAGCCGAAGGGTTACGATGTCCATGACACCAAGCTGAAGAGCTTTCAACTCAAGTGCTTCTGGATCGGGAAAAAACAAACACACTTAGCCACAGATACCCAATCTCTTTTATTTACTAGGGTAGCTTCCTATTCCCCTACCTCAGTCGCCTCTTACGACATGCCTTGTAGGTCACAGTGTTACCTTTCGATGCTCCCCTTGCCATCCACGGTCGGGTCGCTTCTTACGACATGCTTGTAGGTCGCAGTGTTACTATTCTTTGCTCCCTTGAGATCCATGTGGTGCCGGGGCCCACAAGGAAGAAAATAATAGTAACACTGCGACCTACAAGGCATGTCGTAAGAGGCGACTGAAGTAGGGGCCTAGGAAAGCTACCCTAATAAATAAAAAGCGTCGTAGAAATCGGATGTGCTGGCCAACTTGTAGCCGCACAACTGGCACAGCGTACAATCGCTCTTATGCTCAGATCACATACAGATCACACAGAGCGGTTAACAAGTGATTGATATGGAGCATTTGAAGAAGAAAAAGTTCCCCTTGCGAGCCCTGGAAACATACGAAGGGCTCGTTTCTTACGACATGCCATGTAGGTCGCAGTGTTAGTATTCATTGCTCGCCTTGCGAGCTCCTGCAACACACTGTCGGAGCGCTTCTTATGACCTACACAAAACTCACTCAACGCATTACATTCCTATGCTTCTTAGTACTGTCTTATCTCATGCCTTGTAATCTATATGTGTATTTGCTCCATATAAGTTATTTATCCACTATATTGTTTATTGTTTCTCTTCTTTTCCACTTCCGGTTTTGTGTTGCACTCATTTCGTTATTCGTTTTTATTCCCAGATTTTCATTAGATAGGTTTGAATGTTTCTACATGTAATCGTCCATTTGTAGTGTTCCTCGAAATTCGTCATTCTTGTTGTATTGTTTGCTTGATAAATGCCTTTTGGTCGAAACGTTACTGTTTATCGTCACTGTTTCTGTAGTTTGTAAAACTATAGTACTTTGTTTTTACGTGTTTAGCTATTCTTATGACCTGCAGTATAGGCCGCAGTGTTACTATTCTTTGCTCCCTTGTGACCCCTACAGAACACGGGTGGTTCATTTCTTACGACATGTCTTGTAGATCGTAGTATTACTATTCTTTGCTCCCCATGCGAGCCTTGGCAACACACTGGTGAAGTCACCTGTTCATTCACCAACAAAAACAAAATTGTTGTAGTTTTTGTAATGTCAACCCGGAATGTTTACCTTAAAATCGTCCCGACATACAAGACCTTCTCCTCATCCTGTGACATCAGAAGCAATTACATCAATCTGAGGGATCAATTGATGGATAATTTGATTGAGGAGAGCTAGAGTTATAAAAGCGTAATTAAAGATTTCGTCTGTGGGGACAAAATCGTATTCATTGTGAGAGGGGGGAAATTACTGTCAAGGAAATTAGGGATCAATAACGAATGACGTGTTCTGAGAGATTTAGTCTCATGTAATGATGTTATTGTTTGAAATGTTTTATTGAATATCCATTGTCATAATCATCATTATCAACATCATCTAGTAGCGTGTCAGAAACAGAATATTACTACTACAGAGTGTTCAAGATAAAAGCGGCCTCGTCGTTTTGTTTTTTTTTTTGGTGGGTTTTTTTTGGGGGAAAGAGGGGTGTTCCGATCAGAAGCACTTGAGCTTTTCAGCTCTTCGACTCTGCGCCATGGACATCGTAACCCTTCTGTTTGGTGCCACGAACACCGTAAATCTGGAGAAACTGGTTTTTCTGCCAGCCCCGGAATTGAACCCGTACTCACAGAGTGCTTGTCACCCGCAGTCCAACGCGCTACGAACACGCTGGGCGGGTGAGCGCAGCCTCGTCGTTAAGGAAGCATCGTCGTCAAGGGAGCTAATCTTGCATATGTTTATGAAAATGAGAAGGTTCAGTTATGACGTAGAATAGGTCAAGGTTGTGTAATAGTGTGTGGTTGTAGAGCGGGAAGGGGCGATGAACAAATGTGACGTAGGACGAGCAAGTCAGAACCTGTTTAAATAGTAAATAGACACAACGGCAATAAGTAGCTGGCAACTTTTGAATTTGTCCCTCAGGCCGCTTTTATCTTGAACAGCCTGTATTAGAGTGATTGAATATTTTTCTCTCTCTCTCTTTCTCTCTATCACATACTAAGGTATCATGTCCCTGTTGTTGCTATGTTTATGTCATGGCCCTACTATTGATCTTCAAATTTGTCTTCTTCTTCTTTGCGTTCGTTATTTACGACCAATTTTAATCACTCTTTGTGATATGTTTGATCTTTGTCAAGAAAGTGTATACGTTGCACATTAGTTTGGTAGGCCCCTAAACGCATAGACTTCTACACGCTTAGGACATGTGCATCCGATTTCAGCCAAACCACCTTAGTCGCTTTTTACGACATGTGTGGCAGGTAACAGTGGTTCTATTCTTTACACCCAAATTTGGGCCCCGGTAAGCACTCGGGCGATTTGTCTTTCTCTTTTCTTCTTTTTTCTGTCTTCAAATTAATCCTCATTTTTCTCCGCTTTCCCGGTCTTCGAATTAGTCTTAATATTGTACCCACTTTTTTCCTGATGTCTTCATTTCTAAACTACTACAGTCTATTGTCTATTGTCTATTCCCAGGTGGAAGATGTAGTTGGCTGTCCACTCTTGCCGTTAAGTGTAGGAGCCTTAATTTGCGTTCTAGGGCTAGATGAGTCGCCCTTGTTATATCCGTGTTTATGTAGTGTAGTCTTCATATTGTGTATCCATCTTTTTCTTGGTCTTCCCTTAGCTCTAGTACCCGATCTCTTTTTATTGTATGCTGTTATTGGTGGTTGGTTGAATTTCCTTTTCATTAAATGTTAAAACCCCTGCATTTGTTGTCTTTCGATGTATTCGGTGCATGAAGTTATGGACACTGTAATTTGTCTTTCCTGGTGACTCCCACTACCTTCCTCAAGCATTTCATTTCACACGTGGTACTACTACTACTACTACTACTACTACTACAGTACTACCCTATATGAAAATCAAAATCGTGGCATATCCTTCACAGGACTTAGCCATCAACAACAGTAAACGAGTCGTCGATTTTCTAGACACCACTTAAGCGTTCAGTAGTTTGCCATTGCTTTCTGAACAGTGAGGTCTATTTTACCGTTCGTAAAACTGCAAAGGAACTAATTTTCTTCCAAAGTTGCCCATCACGGAGTTTGAACCAGTACGCTTAGGTTTGATCAAGCTCACTACCGCTTAAGCTATGTATACCACGTGATATAACAAGTGGTTTTTTTTTACTGTTATTTTGTTTTTTACTCACTGGGGTTCATAGGTTCATAAAGTCAAGGTGACTGCATTATAACCCTGACCCACTTATAATGTTGATGGAAGGGTGGTATATGGGGAAGCTTATTGCGTGTCGAGTGTACATGCATGATTTCCCTGCACAAAAATATCAATAGCACTTAAATTGTTGTAATATAGTTGGCTTTCATTTCATGTCAACTGTTGTTCCTGGCTAATAACAACTTTCATATTTATTCAATTTTGGTAAGGGCCTGGTGGAAATTAGATCGGGTCTTCTAGTGCATAGTTTCTTATATTAGGTCTGCATTCATTATTCTTCTGTACTGTTCATAAACCGACCAGGTAATGAATATATATTACGTATTTAGGCGTGTAAGGCAGAACAAGCTCTCTCAATACTTCGATCTGACAGTTATTTTTATACAGAATGGTTTATAGGTATTGTATGCTATTTATGTTGTGATGTGTAGTGTGTATGCTATACTATGTCTAGTTATGTTATGTTATAGTTATGTGTATGCTATGTTATGTTATGTTATGTTATGTGCTATGCTATAATAATAATAATAATAATAATTCCTCTCGTACCGTTATACGTTACATAGGGCCTGCAAGTAATTTCTCCATACTGCTCTATCCTGGGCAACTTGCTCAATCTCTTCCATGGAACTGAGACCGATATTTCCTGCCTCTCTCAGCAAAGTTCGTTTCAGGGTCTCCTTAGGTCGAGCTCTCTTTCTTGAACACTTTGCATCCCACTTCAATGCCTGCTTTGATATTCGTTGATCATTTCTCCTCAAGGTGTGCCCAACTTATCTCCATCTTCTCTTTCTTATAACAGTTGTCACTAGTGGTTGACCAGACATGTCTCTGATTTCATCACTTCTCCTGAATTCGTTCCATTTTATATTCATTTTTTTTTGCAGGCATCTATTTATGTTATGTTATGTGTATGTTATGTTATGTGTATGTTATGTTATGCCTGCGTTGTTTCCTTGGCACCATATGGTTGTGGGACATGGAACATTGACAAAGTGGCAGAGATCATTAATGACTTTGAATGCAAATGCAACAGAAGAGTACTTAGAATATCATGGACAGAGAAAAGAATAAACGCTTCTGTTCTGCAACAACTTGATATTAAAGAGTTGACTCTTCTTCTTCTTTTGTTGTCACACTGCTACCGGGTTGTTGCCTAGTGTCGTAGTTTTATGCTTTTGTCTTACGCTGTCCTGGTGGCTTGGGTGATTGTTATTTTTGCTAGTTGGCTATTATAGAGCATAAAAACAAGGAAAATTAAATAT
The DNA here is from genome assembly GCA_020796225.1 of Arion vulgaris. NCBI lineage: Eukaryota > Metazoa > Mollusca > Gastropoda > Stylommatophora > Arionidae > Arion > Arion vulgaris. The sequence continues at coordinate 7,295,627 of CM036769.1, forward strand.
TTCCGACACATCAAACGACATGAGTGTGTAGCGAAGATAATTTTGGAGGGAGTGGTGCCTGGAAGAAGAATGAGATGAAGACCTAGAAGATGATGGGTGCAAGATATCACTGACGATCTAAGAATGACTGCTGCTGACGCCAATCAACTTACACAGAATAAAGAGTTGTTCAGGACTGCTGTCGTGGAAGCCAAGTTTCGGAATGGACAAGCAACTTGATGATGATGATGATGTTAGGTTATACAGGGTGTTCAAGATAAAAGTAGCCCCATTGACAAATCAAAAGTTGCCAGTTACCTATTGCATTGTGTCTATATTTACTATTTAAACCAGTTCTGACTAGCTAGTCCTACGTCACATTTGTTCATCGCCCCTTCCGCACTACAATTACAATCCATTACACAACCTTGACCTATACTACATCATAACTGAACCTTCTCATTTTCATAAATATATGCCAGATTAGCTTCCTTGACAATGATGCTTCCTTAACGACGAGGCTGCTTTTATCTTGAACACCCTGTATTTAAAGGGTCTAAAACTGAAGGACTGACTTTATTGCACCGGGTTTTACCCAATACAGCTTGGTTCCCTCTCCACAAAAGTGGCAAGCCACCTACCGAAAGCATTTCACAAGCACGACCTCCTTAGCTCAGGAAATATTCTGAGGGTCTCTGGAAAAAATGCTCTTGTGAAAAGAACGGCTCGGTCTGGATTAGAACCTCCGACGGGGGGACTGTCTAGAGTAGTTGATAGTAGCTCGGCCTGCTAGCTGTGAGACGCCTCATAGCTCGGGTTCGAACCTACTGTCCGGCATTTGTTCGAGTCCCTGGTCTTACTCAGGACGATAACGTGAGTATGTCTGAAGTCGGAGAAAATCTGCCTGTATGGCGAGGGAATACTAATTACGAGTACATTGAGCACACGGCTGCCGGTGTAAAGTAATTTACAATGTGCACGCTGCTGCCATTGTAAGAAATTGGAAAACGGATTTTCACGCAAAAATCAGTTTCAGAGATGAAACTTCGTCTGAGTTGAAAGCGGACGAAAGAAAGAAAAAAAAAAAGAACCTCCGACATTTGGAACGCAATGCAAAACCTTAATCACTTAGCCACAAAGACCCCTATTATGTTATGCGATCAACGTCATGGTACTTTGGGCATTCGCATGCGTTCTCCGCCCCTCCGTTGCAGCATCCCAAAGTCCTCTTGCTCATCATACCCATGAGAAGTTGATTACTATACATTCTCTCTCTACCACGAAGACAACACTGTCTAACATGTCCAAACTCAACTCTTAATTCTCGCAATAGTTCCAGGATCTGAGACTTGCCCATTCTCTCTCTCTACCACGAAGACAACACTGTCTAACATGTCCAAACTCAATTCTTAATTCTCAATAGTTCAGGATCTGAGACTTGCCCATTCTCTCTCTACCACGAAGACAACACTGTCTAACATGTCCAAACTCAACTCTTAATTCTCGCAATAGTTCCAGGATCTGAGACTTGCCCATTCTCTCTCTACCACGAAGACAACACTGTCTAACATGTCCAAACTCAACTCTTAATTCTCGCAATAGTTCCAGGATCTGAGACTTGCCCATTCTCTCTCTCTACCACGAAGACAACACTGTCTAACATGTCCAAACTCAACTCTTAATTCTCGCAATAGTTCCAGGATCTGAGACTTGCCCATTCTCTCTCTACCACGAAGACAACACTGTCTAACATGTCCAAACTCAACTCTTAATTCTCGCAATAGTTCCAGGATCTGAGACTTGCCCATTCTCTCTCTACCACGAAGACAACACTGTCTAACATGTCCAAACTCAACTCTTAATTCTAGCAATAGTTCCAGGATCTGAGACTTGCCCATTCTCTCTCTACCACGAAGACAACACTGTCTAACATGTCCAAACTCAACTCTTAATTCTAGCAATAGTTCCAGGATCTGAGACTTGCCCATTCTCTCTCTACCACGAAGACAACACTGTCTAACATGTCCAAACTCAATTCTTAATTCTAGCAATAGTTCCAGGATCTGAGACTCGCCCATATCACATAAATGAGAGCACGTCGCATTGATGACATCGGCTCTGTCCATACTTCTGCCTGTTTGAGTCGGAGTATGGTTAAGTGTATGTATATATGAAATGAAAATCGTGGCATATCCTACAGGACATAGCCATCAACCACAGTAAACAAGTCGTTGATTTTTCTAGGCACCACTTATACGTTCAGTAATTTGCCATTGCTTTCTGAACGGTGAGGTTTATTTTTACCTTTTGTAAAAATCCCATGGAAACGAATTTGCTTCCAAACTAGCCCACCGTGGGGTTTGAACCTGGTACGCTTGGGCTTGTGATCGAGCTCACTACCGCTTGAGCTACAGACGCTGACTGATATGTATATATAGTTAAGTCAATTAACTATGTGCTATATGGTTCAGTCTGACAAACGACGGGAATGTTATAAAAGACATTAAAAGAAGACCGAGCATTGCTTTGCAAAATCTAAAAGAACTAACACACGTATGGAAGGGAACTGACATAAGAATCAAAAATCAAGTGTTTAAGAGACTGTGTTTTTCCTTTGGCACCATATGGTTGTGAGACAAGGAACATTGACAAAGCGGCAGAGAAGATCATTAATGCCTTTGAATGCAAATGCTACAGAATGGTACTTAGAATATCATGGGCAGAGAAAAGGAAAAATGCTTCTTTTCTGCAACACCTTGATATTAGAATTTTGGGGGAATGGTGTCCGGAAGAAGAATGAAAGGAAGACATAGAAGATGATGCGTGCAAGATGTCATTGACGATCTGAGAATGACCACTGCTGACGCTGTCCATCTTGCACAGAGCAGAGAGTTTTTCATGACTGATGTCATGTGAGCCAAGTTCCGGAAGGGATAAGCTACTTGATGATGACGATGATATGGCTCAGAAAACGGACAGTTTACTCAAGACATCGGGATAAGTGTAGGTGATATCGAGTTCCTAGTCCTATCGGAGACGGACGATAAAACGTAGGTCCCGTGTTCAATTTGAGTACGTAAAAGAACCCCTGGCAGATCAAAATCGAAAAGAGCAGGCTGGAAATAGACAAAATTCATTAGAAATTATTAAATATAAAAATATTCCTACAAAAAATCTTCACTATCTTCAAAATTACATAGGGAACCCTCGCCGGTGCTACGGAGTTCGCGCACCATAGTTTAGATCTTCTTGTGTAAGATAGAGATCGGAGCACACATGGTTACTCACCGAAGTGCAATGATGATGGTCCTATCAATCAATCAATCAATCAATCAAAAGATTGCTTGAATTTGCAAATAAATCACGGGAGAAGGGCTGTTGAAAGAGAGTTCAAAGATTGTGACCTGAAATAGATTGATTGATCGATTTATTTATTGATTGTCCTCCTCATATTACCAGTCTCTTATTTACCCCTCATACTTCTCATTCTATAAAGTGCATACACAGTCTTATTGCACTTCATTTTTCTTGCAACATTTTCTCTATGGCTGCTATAAATTCCTCCCACGGGTTGTCAAATCATCCATTCGTGTAGCTCTTTAATAGCAGTTGTGAGTGACAGGTCATATTTGCCAAACATTGTCTTGGCTTCAAAACTGTCACCATTTCTCAGGAACTTTTCTGTACCAGTTCTCGGTGCCTGAACGTCAACTTTAGAATTTCTTGTAAATGCGATCTCATCAACTTAACATTTGGTTTTCTTGTCAGTTGAACTCCATGCGGGCGGAAACAGATAACTGTATTACTTATACGGGTTTTGTATTTATCGGTCAGTAGTTATATTGGTCAAGCATATGAACATGGACAGCCTACTCAAGACACGAGAGGAGACTTAACATCTTTCACCTTCGATGTCTCCGCAAGATTATGAACATCAGGTGGTACGACAAGATAACCAACTCTGAAGTACTGCAACGTGTAAACCTGCCTTCCATCATGGGCATGCTCAGCAATAGACGACTATGATGGTTGGGGCATGTGAGAAGAATGGAAACTTGCAGCATACCAAAACAAATGTTGTTCTGTGAACTTTCGGAGGAAGAGGCACCAGGGCAGACCACTGCTCAGATATAAAGATGTCTGCAAAGCCTCAATGAAAAATTTTTCTATAGGTCCCAGCACATGGGAAGGACTAGCTGATGACAGAGTTGAAATCCAAATTACGAAAGGGCGCCAGAGTCTATTGAGAAGAGACTTATATACGAGCTGAACGACAAGAGAGAAAACGAAAACTCAGAAGTTGTCACAGTAAAACACTTGCCAATTGACCGTCTGTAAAGATGAAAAAGGTCATATATGTATGTATGTATGTATGTATGTATCGGTCAGTAGTTATATTGGTCAAGCATATGAATAAATTAGCATATATCATCTTCTTCTTATCTCTAATCCTGTTTTGCCTCACAGCGTCAGGGTCAGTAGAGGTTTCTAGAACGGGCTTTTGTGTGCGGCGCTTCGTAAACTGTCGATGCTTCACAAGATCCAAAATGGCAGATTTCGGTACAGTTAGATGTTGATTTTTTTTTATTTTTTTTTAATTTGTCACTCCTGTTGTTCGTTTGCTTGATAAAGGCCTTGTTGGTCGAAACGTTGCTGTATTTTGTCATTGTTTTTGTAATTTGTAAAACTACAGTACTTTGTGATTACGTGTTTTGCCGATGTTGTCTATAGAAGTTTTTAACCTTTAGAGGCTTACGTGAATCTACTGTCCTGGGCATGCGGGTGTTTGTAGCAATGAAAGAGCGGAAAACATCGGTTGTTGGAGAGTTGAAGATGGATTAGGGGTTGTTCTTTGGTCTCTTCGCGACTGCCAGTTGAATGAAGACATTACAATATATGTCGAATCAATTCAGCGATTTAAGCAGTTTGGAGTTACCCGTTGTACAAGTAGAACTGGATGTCTGACGGGCAGACTGAGAAGTGGGCCACAGGAACCATCAGTATGAATACTCTTCGATATCTATTGGGGTAGACTGAGCACCTATGGGTCTGCCCGGAGTACAATGACATCAGTTTAGTAATCAATAACCAATTCATAAACAGTGTCTTTCGTCGCCTCTGATGTCCACCTTCTGAGTGGTCGACATTTTGCTTTGTATCCACTGTATCGGAGTAACATTGCTTTTTGTGGCGCACTGTCTGTTGGTAATCTTCTTATGTGGTTGAACCATTTAATTTGTAGTTTCTTGATGATGTTGTACACACTTTTTTCTGATGTCTTCATTTCTCAACCGGTCGCTTCGTGTTACCCTAGCATTCTGCGTAGACACTTCATCTCTGTCGTGACCAGTTTTCTTCTATCATTTGTTGTCAGTGTCCAGATTTGGCACTGGTAGCATAATGTTGGGAGAAAGATTGTTTTTGAACAATGCTCTTTTTGTGTTCATGTTTGTATTTTAAAATTGGCGTCATTTGTTATTCTATTATTTGATTTGCTTTGTTGCATCTATGTTGGATTTCGTTAATTATTCTTCCATATATGTTCTTATTGCTGACTGTCATTTTTGTCTGTTGTTGCACTTTGTAAATTTAACCAAATTTAGATTGAAGATTGGATGGGCCAGAAAGGAAATAATAGCATACAAGAAATAATAGCATACAAGAAATAATAGCACACAAGAAATAATAGCATACAAGAAATAATAGCATACAAGAAATAATAGCATACAAGAAATAATAGCATACAAGAAATAATAGCATACAAGAAATAATAGCATACAAGAAATAATAGCATACAAGAAATAATAGCACACAAGAAATAATAGCACACAAGAAATAATAGCATACAAGAAATAATAGCATACAAGAAATAATAGCACACAAGAAATAATAGCACACAAGAAATAATAGCATACAAGAAATAATAGCATACAAGAAATAATAGCACACAAGAAATAATAGCACACAAGAAATAATAGCATACAAGAAATAATAGCATACAAGAAATAATAGCACACAAGAAATAATAGCATACAAGAAATAATAGCATACAAGAAATAATAGCATACAAGAAATAATAGCATACAAGAAATAATAGCATACAAGTATATGAGTAAAAAAAAGTAAGTAAAGGTAAACGCTTTCATACCTCGTGGTATATAGTGTTAGGCCTGTATTTTTCGTTGACCGTCGGCACACGATGGGTGATGTGGTCAGCATCACGCCGGCCGCCTTTACTTTCCAAGAGCATGTCTGGTACCCAGTTGAGGCTAGGTCGAACTGAGAGTCGTCGTGGACGGGAAAAATTCCAACGCATTGCGGGAGCTGAACCCAGACCACCAGCCTTGCGGAGCGAGTTCACTATCAACTACGCTACAGCGGCTCTCAAGTATATGAGTAATTTTATCAATAAATATTGAACTGGTACGGTTAGTTGCTGGACCCTGTTGGAGATATTGCGAAGGAAGAGAAGGGATCGAGCACCTGTGGACATATCCGGAGTTCAAAGAAGATATTCCAAACTGAGACATTATTTAGGTGTACTCTTCTTCTTCTTTGCGTTCGTTCTTTACAACCAATTTTAATCACTCTTTGTGATATGTTTGATCTTTGACAAGAACGTGTATACGTTGCACATTGGTTTGTAGGTCCCTAAACGCATAGACTTCTACACGTTTAGGACATGTGCATCCGATTTCAGCCAAACCTCCTTAGTCGCCTCTTACGACATGCGTGGCAAGTAACAGTGGTTCTATTCTTTACACCCCAAATTTGGACCCCGGTAATCACTCGGGCGATAGGTGTACTGATTTTGGTATGCGTCTAGTTACCTGCAATACCACATACAGTTTGATACATAAGGTTTTCACAAGAGGTTTCCATTGTTGCCGTTCTGTCGCCCTTCTGCCGCCCTTCTACTAATTGTTTCCCATGTCTGGCCACAATTTACCAACTCTCATTCCACAGCTCTTCTCCATATTTTCCCTTGGAAGTTCAGGTCTTCTTTTCCCATCCGCTACCCCAGTGGCGGCTCGTGATCGTTTTTGTTGGTGGGGCCAGACACAAATTTTCGGGTAATCATGGCTTTGGGTTAGGTTATAATTTAATTTATTAAATAATAAATACACGTTACACATTTTTTTGGTGGGGCCCGGCCCCACTGGCCATTAATGACGAGCCGCCACTGCACTACCCATCGAAGAGCTGTCCTAACCAAAGCCCCTACTGTCATACGACAAAATGCCTAATCTACATCGATCCTCGTCTCTTTAATGACAGTCTCTAATAATGCCCAGTTTGTTGATTATAAAAGCTCTTCACTTGCTATTCTATTTTGCCCCATCATTTTTTTACCATTGTAATATCTTTGTCAAAGTCTATATCTAGTGTTCTGTGACATTCGTCACTTTTGTTGTATCGTTTGCTTGATAAAGTCCTTTTGGTCGAAACGTTGCTGTGTAATTGTTTTTGTAATTTGTAAAACTACAGTACTTCGTGATTATGTGTTTCGCCCATCAAATAGTTTTACTGCAGTCTCATATATATTGTGATTAAAACTGCTTTGTATGAAATGAAAATCGTGACATATCCTTTACACCAACTTCCCCATCAAGCACAGCAAAAGAGTCGTTGATTTCTCTAGACACCACTTATACGTTCAGCAGTTTGCCACTGTTTGATATAAGACATCAACAAAGATTGAGTAAGACAGTCCAGGTTTCCTGTAGTCTTAATAAAACAAATCCCCGTACATAAATTACGCGACATTACAATCTAAACACGCCGTGTCTGTCACTAACAGTGATACCACGTGACAAACCCAAGACCTGGTCGAAAGGCATCCCCTCCTCCACCCACCTAACCCTCATATCATCCTTCCCACAAGTTAACGGGTGTTTTGTTGTTCATTTAATATTTGAAGCGGATTCATCTTCTCTTTGAGCATCCTATCTTATTGATTACAACGATCTAATCTTTGCAGCAATGCACAAATTAGTTCGGTTCAGAATACAGATTCTCAAGTGTTTCATTGTTTGGAGTAAAGTGTCATAGATTTCTTGCAGACTTGGGCCAGATTTGAGCCAAACTTAATCGATTTCGTTGATTTAGAAGTTGATACTGTGATCATTAATTTCGAAAGTTAATGTAAGAAACTTATTTATAATTTTGATGTTGTGATAAGTTTTATTAGAATGTTGATGTTGTGATAAGTTTTATTAGAATGTTGATGTTGTGATAAGTTTTATTAGAATGTTGATGTTGTGATAAGTTTTATTAGAATGTTGATATTGTGATAAGTTTTATTAGAACGTTGATGTGATAATATTATTTAGATTTTTGTCCTTTGATGGTGTGATAAGCATGTTTAGAATGTTGACGTTGTGATAGTTTAGCTAGAATGTTGATGATGTGGTAACGTATTTAGGATGTTTTCTCTCTCTCTCTCTGCCTTTTTAACCCGGATTGGGTCACAGGACCTCAACCTACTCATGTCAAGTCTTCCTATCTCTAACTATCTCCTGCAGCTTCCTCCAACTCTTCTTTATATTGTTAATCTTTGCCTCCAAATCCCGTCTTCATGTATTTCTCAGCCTCCCCTTCTTTCACTGTCCTGCGGGTTCAGAAAAAGACCCTACATGTTATATTCCCTTCCGGTTTACGAAAAGTATGTCCTATCCAGCGTTTTTTTTCTAACCTCTTGACTCACTGGAACCTTTCTAGCTCTCTCCATAAGTTCCTCATTTGTGACCCTATCATACCATCTCTTGACTCACTGGAACCTTTCTAACTCTCTCCATAAGTTCCTCATTTGTGACCCTATCATACCATCTCTTGACTCACTGGAACCTTTCTAGCTCTCTCCATAAGTTCCTCATTTGTGACCCTATCATACCATCTCTTGACTCACTGGAACCTTTCTAGCTCTCTCCATAAGTTCCTCATTTGTGACCCTATCATACCATCTCTTGACTCACTGGAACCTTTCTAGCTCTCTCCATAAGTTCCTCATTTGTGACCCTATCATACCATCTCTTGACTCACTGGAACCTTTCTAGCTCTCTCCATAAGTTCCTCATTTGTGACCCTATCATACCATCTCTTGACTCACTGGAACCTTTCTAGCTCTCTCCATAAGTTCCTCATTTGTGACCCTATCATACCATCTCTTGACTCACTGGAACCTTTCTAGCTCTCTCCATAAGTTCCTCATTTGTGACCCTATCATACCATCTCTTGACTCACTGGAACCTTTCTAGCTCTCTCCATAAGTTCCTCATTTGTGACCCTATCATACCACCTCTTGACTCACTGGAACCTTTCTAACTCTCTCCATAAGTTCCTCATTTGTGACCCTATCATACCATCTCTTGACTCACTGGAACCTTTCTAGCTCTCTCCATAAGTTCCTCATTTGTGTCCCTATCATACCATCTCTTGGCTCACTGGAACCTTTCTAGCTCTCTCCATAAGTTCCTCATTTGTGACACTATCATACCATCTCTTGGCTCACTGGAACCTTTCTAGCTCTCTCCATAAGTTCCTCATTTGTGACCCTATCATACCACCTCTTGACTCACTGGAACCTTTCTAGCTCTCTCCATAAGTTCCTCATTTGTGACCCTATCATACCATCTCTGACTCACTGGAACCTTCAGCTTCCAAGTTCTCATTTTGACCTATCATACCATCTCAGTCCCTTTATTCTGTGCAGACACCAGTTGATGAATGTTTGCAATTTATGCATTATTGTTTTAGTAGTTCTCCATGTTTCTGGCCCATACAGCAGAACTGCTTTAATATTAGAGTTAAATATCCGAAGTTTGGTTCTAGATCAGTTTTTTTAGGAAGTTGGTGATGTGATAAGTTTAGTTAGAATATTGATGTATTGATGCATTTAGTTAGAATATTGATGTATTGATGCATTTGGTTAGAATATTGATGTATTGATGCATTTAGTTAGAATATTGATGTATTGATGCATTTGGTTAGAATGTTGATGTATTGATGCATTTAGTTAGAATATTGATGTATTGATGCATTTGGTTAGAATGTTGATGTATTGATGCATTTGGTTAAATACAGCAACGTTTCGACCAACAAGGCTTTTATAAAGGCCTTGTTGGTCGAAACATTGCTGTATTTTGTCATTGTTTTTGTAATTTGTAAAACTACAGTACTTTGTGATTACATTTGCCAATCAAATAGTTTTACTGCAGTCTCATCTATTTTGCATTTAGTTAGAATGTTGATGATGTAATAAATGTACTTAGAAAGTTGATGTGATAAGTTTATTTCGAATGTTGATGTTCTGATACGTTTAGAATGTTGATGTTGATTTCTTTGCGGATTCCACACAAGGGCTTGTCTAGTAACATTTAGCTGTGTTTTTCGCAGGGAAAACATGGCACTTCTTTCCGCCTGAACTGGGTCAGCATTGTTCCTTCTCTGTTCCTAACCACAGGGTCTGTGTTTGCAACTTTGTCATACCATCTCAGTCTGAGAATACGCCCATGACTGTGCTCCTTACTAGTCTTCTTTTTCTTTACGTTCGTTCTTTACGACTAATTTTAATCACTCTTTGTGATATGTTTGATCTTTGTCAAGAACGTGTATACGTTGCACATTGGTTTGGTAGGCCCCTAAACGCATAGAGTTTTACACGTTTAGGACACATGCATCCGATTTTAGCCAAACCTCCTTAGTCGCCTCTTACGACATGCGTGGCAGGTAACAGTGGTTCGATTCTTTACACCCCAAATTTGGGCCCCCGTTAACCACTCGGGCGTCTCCTTACTAGTGAACCTCAACACAGAAGATTACGTTGCCATGGTCATTGTTTTTGTGGTTTTATAACTACTGTTTGCCCGTCTGCCCAGCGTGTTCGTAGCGCGTTGGACTACGGGTGACTATCCCTCTGTGTGCGGGTTCAATTCCGCGGAATGGCAGAAAAAGCCACAGATTCTCCAGATTTACGGTGTTCGTGGCACCGAACCGAAGGGTTACGATGTCCATGGCACCGAGCCGAAGAGCTAATAAGCTCAAGTGCTTCTGGATCTGAAAAAAAAAAAAAAAAAAACTACTGTTTTCCACCTGTGTGTAATCTCGTTCACGCATGAATGACTTTTGATAACCCTTGATACAAATGTTGATTTTTGTCATGGTTCATTTCCGATCTATCTAGCTCATAAAAGGTCATGCAACACCCTTATTTTTCTAATGCGTTTTTTAAAAATACGTTGTACCAGGGAAGCACACAGTTTTGATAGCAATGTTTATGTGAGAAAAAAATGAACAGAGATTTATGGCGAACCGAAGTTTTACATAGGTAAGTTGGCGAGTATTATACCAACGTGAATTAAAGTTATTTAGTTTATATATAAAGCTGCGAATTTGTGTGCAGATGTGACTTTATTTTATTTTTTTAAGTACTGATGATTTGACGAACATCTATGCAACCGTCACTATTTATGGTATTAAAATGGCGAATGTATATGTGGGCGTGATTTAATAAATTGATAATATGGCGAATTTCGATGTGCAGGTGATTTATTATATTGGCAAAAGGGCGAATATTTTTGTTGACGTTATTTTTTGTGATGGTTAATTGGCGAATATATATACGTATGTGACATGTTATTGATAAAGTGGCGAATATATATATATATTATATATATATATATATATGGATGGGACGTGATACTTCTCAAGTGGCGAATATATATATGTGAACGTGACATATTATTGCTAAAGTGGCGAATATGTATATAGATGTAATTTATTATATTGCTAAAGTGGCGAATATGTATATAGATGTGATTTATTATATTGCTAAAGTGGCGAATATTTTTATGGTTGTGACATATTGCTAAAGTGGCGAATATTGTTATGGTTGTGACATATTGCTAAAGTTGCGCGCCTGTGTGGTGTTCTGGGTCCGCAAGGAAAGCAAATAATAGTACCACTGAAACCTACAATGCATGTCGTAAGAGGCGACTGAGGTAGAGGCATACGGAAGCTACCCTCGTAAATAAAAAGCGTCGCAGAAATCAAATGTGCTGATCTACTTGTAGTTATATGTCTGGCACAACGTACAATCGCTCTTAGGCTCAGATCACATACAAATCACACAGAGTGGTTAACAAGTGGTCGATATGGAGCGTTCGAAGAAGAAGAAGCTAAAGTGGCGAATATTTATATCGAGGTGTCATTATATTGCTCAAGTGGCGAATATCTATATAGATGTGTTATATTGCTAAAGTGGCGAATATCTATATAGATGTGTTATATTGCTAAAGGGGCGAATATATATATATACATGTGTTATATTGCTCAAGTGGCGAATATCTATATAGATGTGTTATATTGCTAAAGTGGCGAATATCTATATCGAAGTGTCATTATATTGCTAAAGTGGCGAATATATATATATACATGTGTTATATTGCTCAAGTGGCGAATATATATATATACATGTGTTATATTGCTAAAGTGGCGAATATCTATATAGATGTGTTATATTGCTAAAGTGGCGAAAATATATTTTGGCGTGACATTATTTTGATGAACATGACTAATTAAAATTGATAAGTGGCGAACATGTATGTGGACGGAATTTTATTATGTTAAAGTGGCGAATATTTATTTTAACGTGGCTTCTTATATTTATTAAAGTGGAGAAAATTATTTATAATTTTTTCACTTGTCGATTGGCGAATATGTGTAGGAGCGTAACTTAGTATTTTGCAAAAGAGGCGAACATATATGAGGATGTAGGTTATTATATTAGTAACGTGGCGAACATTTACGTAGATGTCCTTTTTATGCACATTGCCCTTCTCTTCACGAAACCCTTCTCCTCACATTGCCCTTCTCTTCACATTACCTTCTTCACATTCCTTTCTCTTCACATTACTCTTTCTCTTCACATTACTCTTCTCTTCACATTATCTTCTCTTCACATTATCCTCTTCACATTATCCTCTTCACATTATCCTTCTCTTCACTTCTCTTCACATTATCCTCTTCACATTATCCTTCTTTCACATTAGCCTCTCTTCACATTATCCTTCTCTTCATGAGAACCTTCTCTTCACATTATCCTTCTTTCACGAGACTCTTCTGTTCACATTATCCTTCTCTTCACATCACCTTCTTCTTCACATTATCCTTCTAAGCACACTACCCTCTCTAAACGCCTCCTCATTTTGTCTCACAAACGAGTATTTCATTTCCCGAGTAACGAGTCCCTAGATCTAATCGATATTAACAAAGATTATCTTCTAATGAATATTTAATGACCAACTACCGACATATTATGCCCAGTCAGTTTTCAAACTCACTAGACAATGCTGGATCTGATGAAAGTTTGGGTTGAGTAGATTTAGATTTTGTCTGTCTAAGTACAGTGAGGTTTGTTTTCTACACTGGCCAAACACATAATAACATAGTCATCCATTATCAATTCAATGTTTTGCCTTTCAGCGTCAGGTTGAAAAAGGAAACACCTGGAGCAATCAATGCGTCTTGTCTTTTTTTGTTCTCTTCTTCAATCCTGATGTGCCTAACAATTACACAGTTTCAAAGAGATTTCTAGAACGGATTTTTGTGTGCGCTTCATTAACAGTGTCTTTTGTCGCCTTCGTTATCTCTGCGTGGTCCCCCTTGTGTTGCCTTCGTTATCTCTGGGTGGTCCCCCTTTTTTGTTGTCTTGTATCTCTGCGTGGTCCCCTTTGTCGCCTTTGTTATCTCTGCGTGGTCCCCCTTTTGTCGCCTTTGTTATCTCTGCGTGGTCCCCCTTTTGTTGTCTTCGTTATCTCTGCGTGGTCCCCCTTGTGTTGCCTTTGTTATCTCTGCGTGGTCCCCCTTTTGTTGTCTTCGTTATCTCTGCGTGGTCCCCCTTTTTGTCGCCTTTGTTATCTCTGCGTGGTCCCCCTTTTGTCGCCTTTGTTATCTCTGCGTGGTCCCCCTTTTGTTGTCTTCGTTATCTCTGCGTGGTCCCCCTTGTGTTGTCTTCGTTATCTCTGCGTGGTCCCCCTTTTGTTGTCTTCGTTATCTCTGCGTGGTCCCCCTTGTGTTGCCTTCGTTATCTCTGGGTGGTCCCCCTTGTGTTGCCTTCGTTATCTCTGCGTGGTCCCCCTTGTGTTGTCTTCGTTATCTCTGCGTGGTCCCCCTTGTGTTGCCTTCGTTATCTCTGCGTGGTCCCCCTTGTGTTGCCTTCGTTATCTCTGCGTGGTCCCCCTTTTGTTGTCTTCGTTATCTCTGCGTGGTCCCCCTTTTGTTGCCTTCGTTATCTCTGCGTGGTCCCCCTTGTGTTGCCTTCGTTATCTCTGCGTGGTCCCCCTTGTGTTGCCTTCGTTATCTCTGCGTGGTCCCCCTTTTGTTGTCTTCGTTATCTCTGCGTGGTCCCCCTTTTGTTGCCTTCGTTATCTCTGCGTGGTCCCCCTTTTGTCGCCTTCGTTATCTCTGCGTGGTCCCCCTTTTGTCGCCTTCGTTATCTCTGCGTGGTCCCCCTTGTGTTGCCTTCGTTATCTCTGCGTGGTCCCCCTTGTGTTGCCTTCATTATCTCTGCGTGGCCCCCCTTGTGTTGCCTTCATTATCTCTGCGTGGTCCCCCTTTTGTGTGGCGAGCCTTTGCTTTGTATCACTGTATCCACTGTATCGGAGTAAAATTGTTCTTTGTGACGCACTGTCTGTTGGTAATGTACTTATCTGACAAAGTCATCATCAAATAGCTTGTCCTGAGCAGAACTTTGCCACCCCAACAGTCCTTCGAAATTTATCTCTCTCATAGGCCAGATGTCCTGCCTCTGCAGCCGTCATGTTCAAACCATCAGTTACATCCTGAATCCATCTTATGCGTGGTCGTCCTCTACTCCTCTTTGCCTGGATGTCCACTCCTTGATAGGCTTCTCCAGCTCTTCGTGTCTCTTTCTATGCCCACAATACTTCACTTTTCTCAATGTGAAGAAACACAATACTTCACTTTTCTCAATGTGAAGAAACACAATACTTCACTTTTCTCAATGTGAGGGAACACAATACTACTAAATATCTTATTGACAGGGGGTCTCTGTGGCTAAGTGGTTAAGCCCTTTGCGTTGTGAGTCGAAGGTCTCTGTGGCTGAGTGGTTAAGCCTCTTGCGTTGTGAGTCGAAGATCTCTGTGGCTGAGTGGTTAAGCCCTTTGCGTTGTGAGTCGAAGATCTCTGTGGCTGAGTGGTTAAGCCCTTTGCCTTGTGAGTCGAAGGTCGTGGGTTCGAATCCGGATCGCGCCGTTCTGTTCACGAGTGCAGTTTTTTCCAGAGACCCCTAGGATTGTTGCTGGAGTTACGGAGTTCGTGCTTTGTGCAATACTCTCGGCAGGTGGCTTGCCATTTCTCCGGAGAGGGACCGAGCCATATGGGGTAAAACCCGGTGCAATGAAGTCAATCCTTCGACTTTAAAACTCTTTTTTTTATTGACAGTAATTCTTTTCTCTATTCCTGTATTATCTAACAGCGTCAGGATAAGAAGAGACTTCTAGAACGGGCTTTTGTGTGCACTTCATAAATAGTGTTATTCGTGGCTTCTGTTATCTCTGAAGTCCACCTTTTGCGTCCCGGAACTTTTGCTTTGTATCCATGGTATCGGAGTAGCAATCATCCGTTTATTTATAAGCCAATGCTGTGCAAGTCTTGTAGGATGTATTTATAAGCCAATGCTGTGCAAGTCTTGTAGGATGTATTTATAAGCCAATGCTGTGCAAGTCTTGTAGGATGTATTTATAAGCCAATGCTGTGCAAGTCTTGTAGGATGTATTTATAAGCCAATGCTGTGCAAGTCTTGTAGGATGTATTTTATTCTATAGCAGAATATCTTTCCTTTCTTTTCTTTCCTCCAATCCTGTTTTACCTCACAGCGTCGGGTCAAGAAGAGATTTCTAAAACGGGCTTTTGTGTGCGCTTCGTAGATAGTGTCTTTCGTCGCCTCTATTATATCTGAGGTCCATCTGTTGCTGCATTTTGTGGCCTGCCTTTTGTGGCCTGCCTTTTGTGGCCTGCCTTTTGTGGCCTGCCTTTTGTGGCCTGCCTTTTGTGGCCTGCCTTTTGTGGCCTGCCTTTTGTGGCCTGCCTTTTGTGGCCTGCCTTTTGTGGCCTGCCTTTTGTGGCCTGCCTTTTGTGGCCTGCCTTTTGTGGCCTGCCTTTTGTGGCCTGCCTTTGGGGCCCTGCCTTTGTGGCCTGCCTTTGTGGCCTGCCTTTGTGGCCTGCCTTTTGTGGCTGCCTTTTGCTTTGTATCCATTGTATCGGAGTAGCATTTGCTCTTTAAGGTACACTGTCTGTTGGTAATTTACTTATGTGTCTGAACCATTTCATTTGTTGTTTCTTGATGAAGTCTAGTACTGATGTTGTACCCACTTTTTTCCTCATGTCTTCATTTCTAAACCGGTCTCTTCTTGTTACTCCCAGCATTTTGCGTAGACACTTCATCTCTTTTGTGACTAGTTTTCTTCTATCATTTGATGGCATCCTCCAGGTTTGGAACTGACAGCATAATGTGGGGAGAAAGATTGTGTTGAACATTGCTCTTTTGTGTTCATGGTGACATGCTTGCATTTTAACATTGACGCCATGTGTCCTATCATTTGATTTGCTTTGTTGCATCTATGTTGGATTTTGTTAGTTATTCTTCCGTTTGCTGAAAAGATGCTCCCTAGGTATGTAAAGTCTTTTACTTGTTTTAATGGACTTTTGTCGATGGTGATATTGGTAGCGGTTTCCTCTCTAGCGAATGTCATTACTTCTGTTTTGTCGATGTTTATTCTCATATTTAGAAAGTACAAAAATAATATGCAGGGACTTTACAATCAAAAGGGCTTTATCAAGGAACACATACAACAGAAGAGAAGAAATACTGATTTCCTTGGACGGCAGAAATAACATATAGAGTCAGACAATGAATCACTAACAGCTCTTACATGTGATGGCTTGGGCGATAGGTGGGTTGGTAGGTGGGTTGATAGGTGGGTTGAAAGCTGGATTGGTAAATGGAATTTTAGGTGGGTTGGTAGGGGGGTTGGAAGATGGTAGATAGGCTGGTAGGTAGTTGGGTTGTTAGGTGGATCGGTAGGTGGGTTGGTAGGTGTGATGGTAGGTGTGTTGGTATGTGGGCTGTAGAGGTATGTTGGTGGGTGGTCTGATAGGTGGGCTGATAGGTGAGTTGATAGGTGGGTTCGTATTTGAGTTGGTAGGTGGGTTGGTAGATGAGTTGGTAGGTGGGCAGATAGGTGGGTTGATAGGTGGATTTGTAGCTGAATTAATACCTGGGTTCGTAGATGGATTGCTATGTATGTGGTTAGATAGTTTGGTAAATAGATGATTGATAAGTAAGTTAGATAGTTTGGTAAATAGATGATTGATAAGTAAGTTAGTACATAATTAGGTAGATAGGTAAGTTTGTAGATAAGATAGGTAAGTTTATAGGTATGTAGTTTGATAGGTAGGTAGATGAATAGATAGGTAGGTAGTTTGATAGGTAGGTAGATGGATAGATAGGTAGGTAGTTTGATAGGTAGGTAGATGAATAGATAGGTAGGTAGATGAATAGATAGGTAGGTAGATGGATAGATAGGTAGGTAGGTTGATAGGTAGGTAGATGAATAGATTGGTAGGTAGGTAGGTTCGTAACAGAACTGACTATGATGTATTTCATTTGCTAGCTTGGCCATGCTTCAATACAAATAATTTAACACAGTAAAACATTTAAAATTTGCAATTAACCTATTTTTTACATTATTTTTTTTCAGAATATTTTACACATACAGAGAGTGACGTCATTACTGTACTAATCGGAACACTTGGCAGGCAGTTGGTAACGTCCCTATTGTACCAATCGGAACATTTTCCTGCAGAGTGTGACATCTTATTTCAGTAACTCAGAACAATTGGTCAAACAGAGCAATGTCATTATTGCCTTAATCATATCAATGAACAAGCAGAGGATGGTGCTCTGCGCTGAACAATCATATCAATGAACAAGCAGATGATGGTGATCTGCGTTGAAAAATCATATCAATAAACAAGCAGAGGATGGTGCTCTGCGCTCAACAATCATATCAATGAACAAGCAGAGGATGGTGTTCTGCGTTGAACAATCATATCAATGAACAAGCAGAGGATGGTGCTCTGCGCTGAACAATCATATCAATAAACAAGCAGAGGAGGGTGCTCTGCGTTGAACAATCATATCAATGAACAAGCAGAGGATGGTACTCTGCATTGAAGAATCATATCATTTCAAAGGCAAACAAAATATCATTTTTTCAGCCTTCAGAACAATCAAAAGACAAGGGGATGTTTTTCTTCTTTGAACATTTGCCACAATTGAAAGTTCCAGAAGATGATGGACGTTTCTAAACTTTTCAGTCCCACAATACTACATCAATATTGATGGAAAATGTACCGATGTATTTCGGTTTTGAATTGTGATTACAGCGTCAGACTGTTATTTTATCACCAATTTTCACACTTAATCCACATTCGCACACTTAACGCACACTTAACCCATATACCCACACTTAACTCATATCTCCACGCTTAACCCACACCCTCACACTTAACCCACATTCCCATACTTAACCCACATACCCACACTTAACTTATATCCCCACGCTTAACCCACATCCCCTTCATTTAACCCACATCCCCACACGTTTCCCCCATTCCGACACTTAAACCACGTCCCCACACATAAGCCCCATCCACACTCATAACCCCCATCCCCATACTTAACCCACATCCCCACACTTAACCCACATCCAAAAAAGTGTACCCACATTTCAATAGTTCCCGCACAACTCCCCACGTACAACTTCATAAAATTATTTCAACTATTTAAATTGGGTCTCAAACTTGCCAATAAACGATTTTTCCTTAAACGACAACTAAACACTTATCCCATAAGCTGTGCGGAATTTTCAATAAAAAAATTGGGGCTTTAAAAGCACGGTTACAGAATTCTGTACAGAATCGCAATAACAAAGGATATATTGATTTTAAGAATAAAAATTGTATTAAAAAAACCCCAAAAGTAATGACAACGCAATATAAGAGTTTATATTAGATCAATATAATCAAGTGGTAGAACTTCGTACTGGACAAATAAAATGGCTACCAAGATGGCTGCCAAGGCTTCCCCCTTGTATCAGCAGAGATATGAGACGACGATTCACAGAGTTCAGAGCACAAGTGCTCTACGAATTCCGACACAGAGAAGTTCTTTTTGGCAAAGGTATGCCGCTTCTTGCGTCTCGTTACCTGGTAATGTTGTTATCATCTCATAGTCATTGTTACGTGATCAAATGATTGTGTTGTTGTATCAGTCATTATATGTCTTGTTTGAATAATAAGTTTGTATTTAAGCTATGTTATTGTCACTAGACACACAGGGCGTGCCCTGCTATGAAATAATGAGGCGGCCGCATCAAGCGGGACGGAAAAGGGGGGTGGGTGGCATAAGCAACGAAATCAAAATCACAATCGAAGATTATTTTAAAGGAAATACATTTAAGGGGTGGAATTTCGAAGACTTGCATCCCTACTAAGAAAATATACAGCACAAGACACTCACTTGAGTGGAACCAACAAGAAAAACGGAAAAGAGGACATCCTTAACAGACCTGGAGACGAAGTCATCTTGAAAAACTGAAGGGTGCTCGGATATCCTGGTAGATCATAAAGAAAACAGCTAGAGACGGAGAACAGGGTTGAACAACTGTTGAGTTCCTATGTTTCACGGGGAGCGGAGAGGAATACGTCAAGTCAAGTCTGTTCTTGTCCGTCATTTTTGTCAGATAGTGATTGATTGATTGATTGATTGATTGATTGATGTGAACATCATCACTGCACTTTGGTGAATAGTCATGCGTGCTTCAATCTCTTTGTTACACCTACATGAGTCTAAGTAAACGATGGGCATGTGACTTTAACGTTGCTGGTATGCAACAGTGATTTAGTCAACAATTTAAAGTTATAAAAAATGCACAATTCAAAGGTGTGTATACAACAGGGTTCAGATATCAGTTTTCAGATGACTATCATCATAGCACTCCGGACATGGTCATATGTGCTCCTATCTCCGCCTCTGAAAATCCAGCAGCGTCCAGCGACCCAACACGCCAGTTCGATGTTGATTAATCAATCTCCTTGCATATTAGGTATGTCGTTCTTTTCGGGCTGCACCAATATTGACACCCATCTCTCTCAATCTGGTCAGCGAGTGAGATTCACAGCCCTGAAACTCCTCTATTCGGAAAGACTCTCTCAATGCTTTAAGAATATCATTTCAATCCATGGCAGCTCTCTCTGATATTTTAGCCAAGCCAGCCAATCTATCAGCTCGCTCATTACCCCTAACTCCTGCGTGCCCAGGAACAAAAAATGAAGGTGATTTCTCTGATCACTGTCTGTACTAGTACCTCCAGCCAGTTTCCTCTCACCATTCCTGATTCGACTGTACGAATTATGCTCATGGAGTTACATCAGGGTACATGGACAGGATTCAGGATGTAACTGATGATTTCAGCAGGACGGCTAAATAGTCAGAACATCTGGCATATGACAGGAAGATATTGCGAGGGACACTTAAGGTGGCAAAGTTCTGCTCATGATATACTATTTGATGATGGCATGAGATGCATGTAGCGTACAACGAAGAGCAGAAATCAAAAAGGAATAAAACGAGGAAGGAAAGAAAAAACTAGGATGGAAGGAATAAAACGAGGAAGGAAGGACCGTAGAAAGGAAAATAAAAAAAAAAGATGAATTAGCACACAGAAAATAAAAACAACCATGTTTATGGGTCATAACTCCGTCGTTGTCTATTTTATTTAATATATTGGTTACTGCCCTTCTGTTGTAATTTGATGGTATGATGTAATTTTTTTTTTCCGATCCAGAAGCTCTTTAAGCTCTTCTGCTCGGTGCCATGGACATCGTAAACCTTCGATTCGGTGCCACGAACACCGTAAATCTGGGGAATCTGTGGCTTTTTCTGCCATCCCGCGGAATTGAACCCGCACACACAGAGGAATAGTCACCCGTAGTTTAATGCGCTACAAACACGCTGGGCAGACGGGCATATGATGTAATTAATTCCAGTCTACCTTAATTTTTTTGGTCCTCCTGAGGTCAGGGCCGTCCTAACAACTTAATATCTCTTGGGGTAGATCAGACGGCTGGGGTTCCTATCTACATAACCACTCTGACGAATTAGAGTATAAATTAGCGATTATATTGCTACTTTCAAGAAAAAATATATATTTCTCCTGTTATCTTTAATCTTCTACTTCTCGTCTCTGTTATCTTTAATCTTCTACTTCTCGTCTCTGTTATCTTTAATCTTCTACTTCTCGTCTCTGTTATCTTTAATCTTCTTCTCGTCTTTGTTATCTTTAATCTTCTTCTTATCGTCTCTGTTATCTATAATCGTCTTCTCCTCTCTGTTATCTTTAATCTTCTTCTCGTCTCTGTTATCTATAATCTTCTTCTTCTCGTCTCTGTTATCTTTAATCTTCTTCTTCTCGTCTCTGTTATCTTTAATCTTCCTCTTCTCGTCTCTGTTATTTTTTTTTTCTTTTCCTCATTTCATTCTATTGAACCTACAATAAATAAGTCCTGTTATTGTTTCTGACCTTGTTTTGTTTCTGATAACTTCTGATACTGTCTATATCTGGCTTGTTATTATCGTCGACGTGGTCGTCATCATCTGTCCACCCTCATGACTATCAGACTACAAAGTAATTTGGTCTTTTCTTGCTTGTATTAAAAATTGTTGGTTATGTATAGGAAATCAAAGACCCTTTAAGTCTAAGCAATCTCGTTCAATTGAACAAAGTGTCTTGTATTGGCTATATTAGGGCGTATTGACCGTACAAAGCAGCAAAACAAGAATGAGTTGCTTGTGGAGAATCCATAAATATTACCTCGACCTTCAACTCTACACATTTTGGTTTTGTTTTTGGTTTTTTTCGATCCAGAAGCACTTGAGCTTTCAGCTCTTCGGCTCGGTGCATGGACACCGTAAATCTGGAGAACCTGTTGCTTTTCTGCCAGCCCGCGGAAATGAACCTCACTCACAGAGGGTTTATAACCCGTCGTCCAACGCGCTACGAACACGCTGGGCAGGCGAACTTTGTTTTACATATGGACGTCCCAGCTGTTCTGAAGCGACTGCAATCAAGTCAGTCCTTCGGGGGTCTCTGTGGCCAAGTGGTTAAGCTCTTTGCCTTGTGAGTTGAAGGTCGTAGGTTCGAGTCCGGACCGCGCCATTCTGTTCACGAGTGCAGTTTTTTCCAGAGACCCTAGGATTGTTGCTGGAGCTACGGAGTTCGTACTTTGTGCAATACTTTCGGCAGGTGGCGTGCCATTTCTGCGGAGAGGAACCGAGCCGTATGGGTAAAACCTGGTGCAATGAAGTCCATCCTACGGCTTTTAAACCCTTTTTAAACCCAGTCCTTCGGCTTTGGGCCCTTGCAACGAAACTTATAGCTATTTCTTCTTTGAAAGCTTCATATTTAGAAAGCATGTGTTAAACCCATCTCTGTGATATGTATGTGATCCACGCCTAAGAACGATCGTACGATGTGCCACTTATGCGCTTACAAGTAGGTAATTACATCTGATTTCTGCGATGTTTTTTTATTTACTATGGTATCTTCTCTAGGCCCCTACCTCAGTCGCCTCTTACGACATGCCTTGTAGGTTGCCGTGTTACTATTCTTTGCTGCCCTTGAGGGCCACGACAACACACATGTGGGCGTACTTCTATATATAAAACTAGTCTTGCTCCTTTTTGGAGAGAAACCATTTGGAGAGTGACGCAAAGATAGTAAGCAGTGGAGCAACAAACAAAAATGTATAAGAGAACAACTTCATAAAGGATCCAAAGGAGAACGTGTGACGCCATTGCACGGGTTTATCGTATGGCTCTGTCCCTTTCGTTACAAATGCCGAGATCACTGCCCAAAATACAAACTCATTAGCTCCAGCAACAGTCCTATGACTCTCATGAAAAGATGTCCCACGTGACTCGGTCTGGAATAGAACCCAGGACATGAAACCACACGGTGTAAGGAGTTAAGAAAAGAGTAAAAGTTAGAGATAGGGATCAAGAGTGTAGGAGAGATTGCTTTGTACAAGGTGGAATTTAGTGCCTCTGATATTCCGTCGATCCATCGTTTATGTGATCGTCCTCTAGGTCTGTTGCTGTTGTATCTAACGCCAGTGCTCTCTGTAAGAGACTGTCTTACGATATCTTTGATACGTGCCCGAATCATTTGACGTTTTGTTTCTTTTTATGGTGTAGCTCCGGCAAAGATACGACTCTTCTTCTGCTTCGTCATTTCTGATCTTATCTTTTTTTCTAACATTTAGAATTCGCCTCACCTGTGTGGTGCCGTCGTTTGAATTCTTATCATTTATTACTAGTGTTGAGGTCTGATACTGACAGTACATAGTTGTTAAGAAAATTGTATTGAATATTGTTTCTTCTGATAAAAAAGTATGGGAATTATGAAAGATGGAAACAGCAATATGAAATACGCGAACAATATTTACTTCATTCATATTAACTTAGGAGAACTTATGCCAGACGCAGTACTCCTCACCTTCTACAAGACTCCAGGACTTCAGCGTACACGGAAACAGGGCCAGATATCGATCAGTTTCTCTCATACAAACGATAGAACCATACCCACAGTTCTGCTTGGTGCCTGAATCGACAGAGTTCCGTTTATGATGTTCTAATTCGGTGTTGGAACATTTGTATCGAATGCCTTAACCGATCTCCTCCGTGTTGTGATAGTATAGTTTAAAGCGGATTTTATTTCAACGTGTTGTATCTGTGCGTGCATTCCCTGGTTGCACGTGTAATGTGTTTGCTTCTGGATTACGTCACCAAGTGCGTGTATGTGTGTCCGTATGTATACATATCCATATAAAGGAAACACTGAAATAAAAGTGTGCAGCTAAAGGCGAAACACGCAGAGACGAAGTAAAGTATAAAAACACAGTAATATTCTTCTAATACTCTCTCTTCTCATACTCCATAATATATGTGTATATGTTGTTTTTTCTCCAATCCTGTTTTGCCTTAGAGCGTCAGGTCAGGAAGAGATTTCTAAAACGGGCCTTTGTGTGCGCTTTGTAGATAGTGTCTTTCGTCGCCTCTGTTATCTCTGAGGTCCACCTTTGCGTGGCCGGCCTTTTGCTTTGTACCCATTGTATCGGAGCAGCATTGCTCTTTGAGGTGCACTGTCTGTTGGTAATCTGTTTATGTGACCGAACCATTTAATTTGTTGTTTCTTGATGAAGTCTAGTATGATGTTGTACCCACTTTTTCCTAATGTCTTCATTTCTCAACCGGTCTAAAGACATCAGAGAAAAAAGTGGCTACAACATATGCTCCTTTTTTTCTATGTATTAAATTCTATGTAAGTAAAGTAAAGATACCCTTTCATACCTCGTGGTATATAGGTCAATACAGTTTTAGGCCTGTATTTTTCATTGACCGTCGGCACACGATGGGTGATGTGGTCAGCATCACGCCGGCCGCCTTTACTTTCCCAGAGCATGTCTGGTATATTCTATGTATACTTTTGATAATTGTTTTTAATTTATTTTTTCATTTCGTTTTTCACATTTATTTAGTTTTTAGTGACATATTCCATAATATATAATAATAATATTCTTTGCCATCTTCTGCAAACCCTGCTTGATTCCAAACGTATAGACTTTGTCTTTCCTTTGGATGAAACAGTAGGGTAGAGAGGGGTTTGTGCAAAATGGACAAGACATATATTTTGTATATATATTTTATTTTGTTATTGTTTTATTTTCTTCTTCTTTCATTTCTAGTTGTTATATTTATATCGCTTTTCGTTTTTAGTCACATATTTTTATTCTAGGTCAGTTAAGAGATTTACCGTCTGTCTAGATTGACTGTATCTGTACTTGTCTATTGTGTAAGAATATTCGCAATCTCTTCGTTTGGGTTGTTTTGTATCCTTTACTTGATGAAGACCTTTTGGTCGAAACGTCGCTGTATTTTATTTTTTTTTTACTTTTTAACACGACATTGCTTCATTTTTACATGTTTCGTATGTACTCGCATTAAATCAGCTTATATGTAGTGTTATGTGCTCAGACGTCACAAAAGAGCAGATAACGGGTAGAGGAAGGACAATGTCATATGCAGATGATGTGTTGGTGTATCGTCAGGGCAAGGATAGAGAACAGCTTGTGGAGGAACTTCAGTCAGAACTCGACCGCATAGGTAGATGGTGCGTTGAAGCAGGAGCATTGGTCAACCCCACAAAAGCAGCGGTGACATGGTTCTCTTTAAACAACCACATCGTCAACACTCCAACACCATCTGTGGTTTTGTGTTCAGAGGTAGTGGAGCGATCTCAGTCTATGAAATACCTGGGGTTGCGTTTTGATCGTAGTCTAGCTTTTACGGAACACATAGCTCATGTGATAATGAAGGCGAGGAAAGGTTTGCTGGCGATGAGGGTAATGGCTGCTGCGGATTGTGAACAGCGCCATCTTTGTATTTTATACCAGGGTCTGGTCCTTTCTGTGCTTGAGTATGCGCTGGCGATCCTGACTCTCAGTCATAGTCAGATAGAACGACTGGAAAGAATACAGAACGAGGCGATGCGCATTATACTTGGTTGCACTAAAGACACGTCGTGCAGGGCGATGCGCTATCTCCTTGACTATCCTACTATGGAGTATAGAATACTGATGAGCCGTGCACGAGCATACCTTCGAGTCAATGCTGACACACAACATCCTCTGCACTTGGAAATAAAGAGACAAAAAGGAAATAGGTTAAAAGAGGAAAATCTTGGATGGGTCAGGCCGAGGACTGTATTGAACAGGTGTGTACACTTGAAGACATTGATCCCGGTGAAGAATGGATACCAGTGCCAAGAGCATTCGCTACATCCTTTTCTGTATGCATCGAACTTGATAAAGAATGCAGGCAACACAACCCACTTGTTGTGGAGGCAGAGGTTCAGGCATTAATTTCTGAGAACGCATCTGAGCATGATGTAATCATTTATACGGATGGTTCGGTGATTCGACATGTGCGGAGCTCGTGGGCTTTCACTGCTCAGGTCGGAGGTGATGTTGTGAAGGAAGACAGTGGTGGTTTTGCCGTGACTACAAGCAGTCTCACTATGGAAATCATGGCGGTTACCAAAGCGATGATTTGGCTAGAATCACGGACTTTTATCCATGCATGTTTTCTCAGTGACTCAATGAGTATGCTCAGGAAGATTGAAACAGGATGGGCTAGGAGACATTGGATAGAATCGCTGGGAGGTCTAAGCTGACTAAGATCAGTTTTATTTTTGTACCAGGGCATGCAGGTGTAAGGGGAATGAACGTGCGGATAGGCTTGCAGGTATGGCTGCTGTCCAAAGCGGACGAGCAATGGACCAGGCTGATATTATAAATTCCTTAAGGGAGAGAGGGCGTGTACATGATTCACGTAATAGCGGTGCATCCACAACACTAACCAGACTGCAAGAACTCAAAGTTAAGTGTGGTGTAGCTCGACAAGAACGCTATGCTGGCAGACAAAGAAGAATTGTAAACCAACAAAGAACCGGTGTCGTTAATCGCCACACGCTGATGGACATACTGAGGGAGAGATCGGAGCACTTATGGACTAATTTGTTCGACGTGCAGTGATGGTGATCCGACGACTAAACTAAACTAAACGTCACAATTAGAACAGTGTTATGTGCTCAGACGTCACAATTAGAACAGTGTTATCTGCCCAGACGTCACAATTAGAACAGTGTTATGTGCTCAGACGTCACAATTAGAACAGTGTTATGTGCCCAGACGTCACAATTAGAATAGTGTTATGTGCCCAGACGTCACAATTAGAACAGTGTTATCTGCCCAGACGTCACAATTAGAACAGTGTTATGTGCTCAGACGTCACAATTAGAACAGTGTTATGTGCCCAGACGTCACAATTAGAATAGTGTTATGTGCCCAGACGTCACAATTAGAACAGTGTTATGTGCCCAGACGTCACAATTAGAACAGTGTTATGTGCCAATACGTCACAATTAGAACAGTGTTATGTGCTCAGACGTCACAATTAGAACAGTGTTATGTGCCCAGACGTCACAATTAGAATAGTGTTATGTGCCCAGACATCACAATTAGAATAGTGTTATGTGCCAATACGTCACAAATAGAACAGTGTTATGTGCCAATACGTCACAATTAGAACAGTGTTATGTGCTCAGACGTCACAATTAGAACAGTGTTATGTGCCCAGACGTCACAATTAGAATAGTGTTATGTGCCCAGACATCACAATTAGAACAGTGTTATGTGCACAGACGTCACAATTAGAATAGTGTTATGTGCCCAGACGTCACAATTAGAATAGTGTTATGTGCCAATACGTCACAAATAGAACAGTGTTATGTGCCAATACGTCACAATTAGAACAGTGTTATGTGCCAAGACGTCACAATTAGAATTTAAAAAATCACTTGGACGAAGTCAGTGTCAATGTTTCGAAATTCTGATGTTGTTTACTACAAATAAAAAGTCAAGATTTTGTCGTCTCGAACTCCTGTTCGTATTTTTCTGTGTAGTATGTTGTTTAATCTACCTACCATACTTAATCTGTCCCACGCTTACACTTTAACCTACCTACCTACCTACCTATCTACCTACCTAGATATATATATATACCTGTTCCTCTCGTTCTGTTATACGCTACACAGGACCTGCAATTTAATTTCTCCCTACCGCTCTGTCCTGGGCAACTCGCTTAACCTCTTCCATGGAATTGAGTCCGATATTTCTTGCCTCTCTCAGCAAAGTTCGTTTCAGGGTCTCCTTATTTTGAACTCTCATTCTTGAACCGTTTGACTCCCACTTCAATGCCTGCTTTGATATTCTTTGATCATTTCTTCTCAGAAGCATAAACCGTCGCCAAAGGACGCTACAGAGCAAAATGGGATAAAGAACACCCAAAACACAACAAGAATGGTGGATATTACCAACTGTCCAGAAGGGACCAGACTGCTATACTTCGCCTCCGGACGAGTCACAACAAAATGAGATCCCACCTGTACACTAAATTCAAGATAGACACCACCGACCTGTGCCCCTGCGGCTTGGCGAGTATGACAACCGAGCATATCCTACAGAACTGCCTTCAGTGCGCAGACCTGAGAAGAGGTGGTCCACTTTCACCAGCGTCCAAGACAAACTATATGGCGTGAATGACAATCTGGCGAAGAAGGGTGCCTTTATTAGAGAATCCGAAATCCCAATCTAGTGAGAACGCAGAAGAAGAAGAAGAAGATCGTTTCTTCTAAAGGTGTGTCCAACATATCTTCATCTTCTCTTTCTTATAACATTTGTTACTAGTGGTTAATCAGGCATTTCTTCTCAATGTATACCCAACATATCTCCATCTTCTCCTTGTTATAACAGTTACTACTAGAGGTTGATCAGACATTTCTCTGCCCTACCTAAGTACCGTACAGAAGAGTCCTTCGTATATCTTGGACAGAGAAGAGAACAAATAGATATATCCAGAAAGAACTCAAAATCAAAGAAAACTGGCAGATGCTACAAATAAGAAAGAGAAAATTGAGATACTTTGGACATATAAAAAGACATGAAGGGATGGAGAAAACTATCATGGAAGGAGGCATACGGCAAAGAGAAAAGAGGAAGACAAGGAGAAGATGGATTCAGGATGTAATTGATGGCTGAAATGACGGTGAGGCTGACAAGGCCTATTGGAAGAGGAATTCAGAGAATGTTGGGGAATGGAAAGTTCTGTCAGGACAGCTATTGATGATGATGAAAGATGAGCTGCAGACAGACATATCTATCAGAAGAGAATTCCAGAGAACTCGTTCAAACAAAATCCTCTATAATCTATTTATATAGATGATTTTAACAGACGAAATCTATTGAAGTTGTTCCCTTTCAAAACGAAAATTTTCCCCCTATTTAACGGGATTTATTTCAGAGATTTCCAAAACAAATTTTTACTTTTTTCCACTGTTCTATATGGTCACAATTTTTGCATATTAACCGTGTGTTCCACGCTTACTGTCTTTAAGGGATGTCAATGGAATAGTATACTGCGACCTACACGGTATGTCGTAAGAACTGACTGAGGTACGGGCTTAGGGAAAATTAGTAAAGTAAAGGAACCCTTTCATACCTTGTGGTATATAGGCAATACAGTGTTAGGCCTGTATTATTCATTGACTGTCGGCACACGATGGGTGATGTGGTCAGCATCACGCCGGCCGCCTTTACTTTCCCAGAACATGTCTGGTACCCAGTTGAGGCTGGGTCGACCTGAGAGCCGTCGCGGTCGGGAAAATTCCACGCACACTGCGGGAGTTGAACCCGGACCACCAGCCTTGAGAAGCGAGTTTACTAACAACTACGCTACCGCAGCTCTCGGGGCTTAGGAAGCTGCCTAGTAAATTAAGAGTTAGTGAGCTTGACCACAACCCAAGCGTACCTGGTTCAAACCCCACGTAGGACAAGTTTGAAAGCAAATTACTTCCCCTGAGTGTTTGAAATGAAAATCCTGTCATATCCTTTACAGGAAGTCACCATCAGCCACAGTAAAGGAGTCGTTGATTTTCTAGGCACCACTTATACGTTCAGTAGTTTGTCGTTGCTTTCTGAACGGTGAGGTTTATTTGTACATTTATCGATTACCACCTGCGAAATGAGATGCTTGAGGAAAGCGGTAAATAAAATAAGAAGAGACCATATAAGAAATGAGAAAATTAGAAGAACAGTCGGAACAACACTTGCTATTAAATTCATGGAAAAAAGAGGCTCAGATGGTTTGGCCACTTGGTGGGAATGAACCCGAATACACCAGTTGCAAGAGCGTACATCTTAAAAATGGAATCTTCAAGAGGAAGGGGCAGACCAAGAAAAGATGGATTGATGGAGTTACAGACATCTTAAAACTCTACAATACCACATCATATCACGCCACTGAGCTTGCACTATCTCGGAAACCGATCATCAGTTAAACCTGCAACGCCTATCGGCAGAAAGCAAAAAAGGACAAAGATGTCATCGATCAAATAGCAATATGCTGACAGTCTGGAAAGCTCATCTTCCACTTGCGTGATCTACTATGCAAATCTATGCAAATGAGTCCAGTGTCGGAAATTGCCAATCATAATACAACAAGATGTAACGTGTGCAACACAAATTGAAATAACAAAAGTACACAGCACGTATCAAATGTTCATCAATTTTTTGGCACTGTTGTAGTGTGGTCTTGTGGAGGAGTATCATTGTTGTAGTTTTCCTTCCTCCTTGTTTCTTTCCACACTTACACACACTACCTAGGATTGTGATCGTCGCAGATGTCGTAGTGACATTGTTATTCCTGGTATAGTTGTAGATAACTGGTACAGTATGATAAATGATGGCTGATGATGAACATTCTCCACATGCCAGAGATACCAACTCAAGTCTGCTAGGTACAAGATATGATTTTATTGATGGTACTTCTTGAGACATACAAACACGTCTAGTCGTGTCCATTGCATATTTTGGTCTCCTTCTATTTACTCATCGTCGCTGTTCGTCACTACCCAACTACGTCAATTAGTTTCCCTACGTCGATGTCTCGTTTTTATGTGTTGCTATTCTGCTTGGAGAGTGCAAACACTAAGTCTCTGCTAATATATATCTACAACCTATAATCTATAACCTAATGCTATCTGTCTGATCCGCCAGTTGCCCCCTGGGCTCTAGGACACTCTTACACTGTTACAGCACCCTTCTTATGTACAACTATGTTTTAGTTTATTTAGTATTCTATATCTATTAGCGGCTGTAGCTCTAGCGGTAGTGAGCTCGATCACGAACCCAAGCGTACCTGGTTCAAACCCCACGGTGGACAAGTTTGGAAGCAAATTCGTTTACGTGGGATTTTTACAAAAGGTAAAAATAGACCTCGACGTTCAGAAAGCAATGGCAAACTACTGAACGTATAATTGTGCCAAGAAAATCAACGACTAGTTTACTGTGGTTCATGGCTACGCCCTGTAGGATATGCCACGATTTTCATTTTCATATCTGTATTGGTTTTCTTGATAAAGACATATGGTCGAAATGTTGCGCTGTTAATTTTCATATTTTATCATTTATTTTTCCTATCTTATCATCATCATCATCAGGTGCCGTGCCGGCTGGCGAAGGCAATCATGAATCTCCAAAAGTCTCTGTCTTTGGTGTTTGCTATCAACTCAGATGTTGAAGCTCTACCGTGCCATGAGTGATATCGTTGATATCAGAGAATCGTTGTATATCTTTATATGGTACCTTGTGACCTCATGGACTCAACGCTCTACATTCCTAGGCTTCTAAATACTTTCTCTTCTCATGCTCTATAATATATACGTATATGTTAAATATATATATATATGCTTTGTGTATAATAATAATTTCTCTCTCGTACCGTTATACGTTACATAGGGCCTGCAAGTAATTTCTCCATACCGCTCTATCCTGGGCAACTCGCTCAATCTCCTCCATGGAACTGAGACCGAAATTTCCTGCCTCTCTCAGCAAAGTTCGTTTCATGCTTTGTGTATATTTAATTATTACTGTTTATCTTCTTTCTTCCATTCCTAGAGTGCATTTATTTCGTTTTTCATTTTCAGTCACATATTATTATTTTAAGTAAGTTAGGGGACAATATCGAATATTGTCTAATTGTATATGTTATGTCTGCCGTTTAAGAAGTGAATTTCTTCCCTTCTGGTATATCCTTTCTTGACAAAGGCCTATTGGTCGAAACGTTGCTGTGTATTGTTATTGTTTCTATACCTTGTTAAAAACTACAGTACTTTGTTTTTATATGTTTCGCCTTTGTTACATTGTTTTACTCAGTGGCGGCTCGTGATCATTTTTGTTGGTGGGGGCCAGACAAACATTTTCGGAAAAATCATGGTTTTGTGCTAGGTTATATTTTAATTTATTTTTAAAAATACACATTGCACATTAATTTTGGTGGGCCTGCCCGTAGACCCTTAATGACGAGCCGCCACTGGTTTTACTGCAGTCTTTCCTTATATCGTACATACTAGTAAACTATTTTATTGAACATACTAAACCTAACGTTTACTAGAGCAGTGCTCTATTAAGTATTATTATTGTGGCGTTCCCTAGCATTTAATTTTTAATTCAAGTTATATTATTCAACCGACTTCATGGCACATGGGGCATTCCCATGCTTGCTCTGTCCTCGGCTGCAGCAGCCATCCCGAAGTTCACTTTCTCGCCGTACCTATGAGAAGTTGATTAGTATACCTTCTCTTTTACCACGAAGACGGAACTGTCTGGCATGTCCAAACAAAACTCCTAATTCTCACAACCGTTCCAGTGTCTGAGACTCGCCCATGTCACATAAATGAGAGCGTACCGCATCTATGACATCGGCTCTGTCCATACTTCTGCCCGCTTGAGTTGGGGCATTGTTTGCAAGAAAGTCAGCACGCTAGTTACCCTGCACTACAGCATGTCCAGGTGTGTACATCCAAGTCATTTTCTTGAGATGTGAACTCCGTATGCTGTCCACCCATTCCACACGCAGACTTCCAGATTCAATCATTTGAATCATATTCATCGCGTCTGATCTACACCTCTCACTCTGTTAACTTTTTTTTAAAACCCTCCAACACACTCTCATTTCATTGTTATTAGTTATTGATTACTAAACTGACGTCATTGCACTCCGCACAGAACCATAGGTGCTCAGTCTCCCCCAACAGATATCGAAGAGTATGCACACTGATGGTTCCCGTGGCTCCATTGATACGCTGATTGCATTGTATACTGAATTAGCCAGTTCTGGCTTTACGTCATCTTAAAAATTACCGGGAGCCAGTAAATCGGTTTAGAGGAACGAATGGGTTAATTAAAGTCTCAGAGCTATGCTATTTGCTATTATCAAATGTTAATTTTTTTAATTATTTGTTAAACTAATATTCTTCTTCTTTCCCATTATTTACTTCTTTATAGAAGTGTTAGGGGTATGGATGTTTATTTTAAACATTTTCTTAAAGGTGTTCTTGAGCACAACTTTTGTGTGGTCTTCCTCTTGCTCTGTACTCATTGTACAGGGTGTTCAAGATAAGTGCAGCCAAATTGACAAATCGAAAGTTGCCAGATAACCTATCGCGTTGTGTTTATTTACTATTTAAACCGGTTCTGACTAGTTCGTCCTACGTCACATTTGTTCATCGCCCCTTTCCGCACTACAATTACACACCATCACACAACCTTGACCTATACTACGTCATAACTGAACCTTCTCATTTCCATACATATATGCCAGATTAGCTCCATTCATAGGCTGCTTTTAAGTTGAACACCCTGTATTTTTTCTGTGTGGTTCTCTGTGGTAGGTGATACCAGGGCATTCTTGTCAGGTGTCCAAACCATTTAATCTGTTGTTCTTTTATGAATTGCATGACTGGTTTCACATCCAGTTTTCTTCTGATTTCTTCATTTCTAATTTTGTCTTTTATTGTCATACCTGCAGCTCTTCCAAGACACCTCATCTCCGTCGTTATGATTTTCTGCTCATTAGCTGCTGTTATTGTCCATGTTTGACACTGGTAACATAGTGTTGGCCAGAAAATCGTTCTTATGAGATTTGCTTTAGTTGTTAGCGGTATCTCTTTATGTGACAACAGTGGTGTTAACTGTCCCAGTACTTGGTTAGCTTTTTGTACATCTTCTTCTTCTCTTTCATCATTTACTTCTTTATAGAAGTGTTCGGGAGGGGGGAGGGGCGTAGTGATCTTGTATGTGCTTGTTTTAAGGCACTTTGTAAGATGATTTTCGTAAGGTTGTTCTTGATGCCGGTACTCCATCTTTTGTGTATCGATTATTTAATATCTAATATCGAAAGTGCTGTTGTTATCGATATCAATATTTATGCTATGTATTTCGAGAAAATATATTGCTCCAACTCAAGTTCTGTTTTGTAATCATGCAGTTCATGTATGAGTGTTTCATTTGACAAACGTTAGGAGGACTTAATAATACTTGATGTGTACGATTTCAAAGTTAAAATGATAAACCCCGATTCGCCAACAACAAAAACTGGACAGTCATTAGCAATGTCATCACCTCTGGAGTTGGTTTTCTGGTTTCGTCATAGGCAGAATTTGGTTCAAAATTTGGCTCTTCGACTATGCAGAAGTTGAGCTTCCTGTCCCCCCTGTTTCACAAAAATGGGAAAAAAAGTGAAGGACGTCAGGGTGGAAGGAAGAGTTCAACTGAAAACAGGAAGGGGTCGACTGAAACCCGAAAGGGTTCAACTGATAAATTGGATAAACCCAAACGTAAAGTGTTCACAATTTTTAATTCTTCTAGACATGCTGAAGACCTGATAGTGACACCCTTTGCTCAGATCCTGGCCAGTCTACGGAGTGTACGTGCTAACTACGTCAGCCTTACTAACGTCCCAGGCAACAGAGAGAGGTGAGTACATTTTCTCAAACACTTAATGTGTGTTATCACTGTTTTTTCTCTTTGTCTTTACTTGTTCTGTACTTCCTACATATTACTTTTCTTTTTTTCTTATCAGTTTTTTCTATAACTTTCACTTACTTTCTTTTCTTCTTATCAGTTTTTCTGTACTTATAATTTTCTGTCTATTATCTAAGTTTTTTCTTTACTTATAACTTTCTCTTCTATCATTTTTTCATGTTCTTTCCTGTAATCTTATTACTTTCTCTCTTATCAGTTTTTTCTGTACTTATTACTTTCTCTCTTCTTATCAGTTTTTTCTTTACTTATTACTTTCTCTTTTCTTATCAGTTTTTCCTGTACTTATTACTTTCTCTCTTATCAGTTTTCTGTTTTATTCTCTAATTATTTTATTACTTTTACTAATTATTTATTTGTGTTTTTTTTACTTTTTCTATCTAATTTGTTTCACTGTTTTTTTTTGTTGGTTTTTTGGGGTTGGGGGTGGAGGAGGGCGGTTTAAAACTATTTCTGTTTCTACTACTTTATCTGTGTGTATCACTTTCTTTTTCTGTTGTATTTTTGTCTGTATGTATCCTTTTTTCTGTTGTATCACTTTTTCTGTATGTATTACATTTGTCTGTGTGTATCCCTTTTTTTTCTGTGTGTATCACTGTTTTCTGATGTATCACTTTTTCTGTGTGCATCACTTTTTTGTGTGTATCACTTTTTCATGTGTATCACTTCCTCTTTTTTTTTTACTTTTTCAGTTTTTTTTTATTTTGTGTGTTTTTAATACTTTTCTTGCTCTTATTACTTTCTTCTTTTATTACTTTTTCTGTTCGTATTACTTTTTCTATGTTTATCATTGTCTGTATTGTCTTGTGAGTGTTATTATGCATTGTCTGTATTGTCTTGTGAGTGTTATTATACATTGTCTGCATTGTCTTGTGAGTGTTATTATGCTTTGGGTCTGTATTTTCTTGTGAGTGTTATTATACAGTAGTGAATGCTAGAAAATGACCCTCAACATCATAGACAAGTTAGAGACATTTCAAAACATAACACTTCAGAAGAATCCTGCACATTTTCTGGGCAAGTAAGATAGCAAATGAAGAGCTTTTTAAACGGAACAAGGTGTGCATCATTGGAGACGATTTACAAGACGGAGATAAAGGTGGACTTAGCCTGTTTGTTGTACTCCAGTAGTGGTGTGGGCTAGGACAGTTTTTCGGTGGAAAATAGATTGCCAAAAAAAAATGGACGTCCAAAGGAAACATGGAGAAGAACTGTGAAAATAGAATTGAAAGTTTGTAACTTGACACAGAAAAGAATTTACAGAGTAAAAAGAGAATTGAAAGTTTGTAACTTGACACAGAAAAGAATTTACAGAATAAAAAGAGAATTGAAAGTTTGTAAACTGACACAAAAGAATTTACAAATAAAAAGAGAATTGAAAGTTTGTAATTGACATAGAAAAGAATTTAAGAATAAAAGGAATTGAAAGTTTGTAACATGACACAGACAAGAATTTACAGAATAAAAAGATAATTGAAAGTTTGTAAACTGACATAGAAAAGAATTTACAGAATAAAAAGAGAATTGAAAGTTTGTAACTTGACATAGAAAAGAATTTATAGAATAAAAAGAGAATTGAAAGTTTGTAAACTGACACAGGCGATTGAACAAAGACAGGTATAGGCGATATTACATAAATAGTAAAAAATTAATTATAAAGTATGAAAATAAACAATACTCAACGTTTCGGTGCTAGACCTTTATCAAGAACAAATATGTAAACAAAAAAAAACCTAATTAACCAAACCATAATACTAACTAAAGATGTAAAGCAAAAGATACTGGCATACAGACCTGCTCCAAAAGTATTTGTCTCTTGGTCGGTATCTCGAATGAAGAATGGACAGGAAATAGTAAGACTATTAAGTTTCCGGTTGGTTGGTCCATCGGAATGGATCAGTGGCAGGTTACGTAAGATATTGTGTGTACAGGTGGGAACAAAGACCACACGTAGGAAGAGCAGGAGATATTTACAGAATGAAAAGAGAATTGAAAGTTTGTAAACTGACACAGAAAAGTATTTGCAGAAAAGCAACAATGGAAATGTCTTGTATAATCTGTATGTGGGTGTTTTACGAGGTGTTAGGTGATCACCGTGGGTGTTTTACGAGGTGTTAGGTGATCAGCTCTGGTTCCATATGTACTTGGTTTGCTCCTTCGGGGAGCCATCGAGATATTTGTTCAGTGATACCTGATCTCAGAGGTAGATTGGATTGAGTTCCTAGCCCTTCAGAAGACGACGATAAAAAGTAGGTCAAGTGTTCAATTTGAGCACGTAAGAAACACTTAAAAACCAACAGATAAAATGAACGTGACAAAATATATTTTTATCAACAGAGAGAAAGTAGAAAATGTGAACAGTTTTGAATATCTTGGTTCACTGCTAATAACAGATGGAAATGGGATGAAGGAAATTAAAAGAAGAACAAACATGGATTTACAAAAATTAAACAACTAAAAACAGTATGGAACGGAACTGATGAGAAAACAAAGATCAGAATACTAAGAGCATGCATATTCTCAGTGGCAACGTATGGGTGTGAAGCATGAACATTTAACAAAGCAGTGGAAAAACATATGTGCTTTTGAATATAAGTGTTACAGAAGAGTCCTACGTATATCTTGGACAGAGAATAGAACAAATAGATCTATCCAGAAAGAAGTCAAAATCAAAGAAAATTGGCTGATGCTACAAATAAGAAGGAGAAAATTGAGATATTTTGGACATATAAAAAGTCATGAAGGGCTGGAGAAGACCGTCATGGAAGGAGGAATACCGGCAAAGAGAAGAAGAGGAAGACCACGTAGAAGATGGATTCAGGATGTAACTGATGGTTTGAACATGACGGCTGCAGAGACAGGACATTTGGCCTATGAGAGAGAGAAATTCCGGAGGACATGTTGGGGTAGCAAAGTTCTGCTCAGGACAAGTTATTTAATGATAATGGAAGAGCACTTAGCAGTTAAAAATCGCAAAGAGTAGGCTGGAAAGCCACTGCCCGGGCAAAATTCCTTATAAAGATTTAAAAATTTTATTCCTACAAAGTATTTTCAAACATTTTCAAAATGACACCGGAAGCCCTTGCCGATGCTCAGGTGTTCATGCACCGCCGCTGAGATTTTCATGTGTAAGAAAGAGATTGGAGCACACATGTTTATTCACCGAAGTGCAATGATGATGTTCCTATTAATCAATCAATCTCTAAAGACGTATACAGAGAGTTGGGGGAGAGAGAGAAGAGAGAGAGAGAAAGATATTGCTGTCCTCATATCATTGTCACCTCATGGTGTTGCACTCTGGATAGCTCTCAGAACCCCCTCGCAGCAAATCGGTTGCTCTTCCTATAAACATGAAAAGGCGTTATCAGCATGAGGGCCTCTTTGTAACGAGCCCTTTCTATGCAAATTCATTTACCCTACAGAGGTCCGTTGATCATTGATACAAACTCCTACTGTGCTACATTGTTCTCAGAAGATCGAAACCCGTTACAGCCTCGTGCGGAACTGCCCGAAAAAAAATGTTGGGCTTCAGTTTTGTGTTTTTCAGAAACGAGGACTCTAGTTGAGAGTGTGGGGGAGAGTGAACTGTGTGTTTGAGTGTAAGCCAGTCAAGAGCGAGTTATCGATTTTCTTGAAGCGCCAGGAATATTCTGTAAAGTATTTAGATTATAGGGAGGTCATAGGGAGGTTATAGGGAGGGGAATAAAGGGGCGGTCTAATACATTTCGATTTGGGTAGGAGAGACGGGTTCAGATCTCGGGAAGGAATATGCCAGGCAGTGTAACTGATGTTTAAACAGACAAACTGACAGACTGACAGATGAGTACAAGACGGTTCCAGCAGTAAATGGCTGGGTCTGGGAACAGATGACACGGAGAAGAAACTGTGAGGGAAGAAAAAGGAATTAATAAGAGAAGCTAAAATGTAGAGGAAGAAAAAAATCGATACACAAGAAGTACACATAGATCAAAACATAGAACAAAATACTAAGAGAATATTGATCTAGGTGGTGTACTAGTGCGTGATCTAGGGTGACTATGCGTCTCTCGTGACATAGGTTCTAGGTTCGTTTCCTCGTGGATCCATTTTCATATTTGTTTCAGAGATCCCTGATCTCATTGCAGGTGAAATCGAGTTCCTAGTCCTATCGGAGACGGACGATAAAAAGAAGGTACTGTATTCAAGTTGAGCACGTAAAAGAACTCTTGACTATTCAAAATCGAGAAGAGCAGGCTGGAAAACTTCTGCCCGGTCCAACTTCATTAGAAAACAACTTTTAAAAAAGAAAATTCCTCCAAAGTTATTTTACTACCTTCTAAATTACATTGGGGACCCTCGCCGGTGCTACAGAGTTCGTCCACTGCAGATGAAATCTTCGTATGTAAGAAACAGAACGGAGCACACATGGTTACTCACCAAAGTGCAATGATAGTGGTTCTATCAATCAACCAATCAACTAAGAAAATGCATATTCCCAGTTGTAATATATTGGCTAAAGACGAAATGGGGCATCTGTGGTTAAGTGGTTAAGTCTTAGCATTGCGTTTCGAAGGTAGTGGGTTCAAATCCTCTTCTTCTTCGAACGCTCCATAATGACCAATTGTTAACCACTCTTTGCGATTTGTATGCAATTTGAGCCTAAGAGCGATTGCACATTGTGCCAGTTATGCGTCTATAATTAGGCCTGCATATTCGATTTCTACGGCGCTTTTTTATTTACTATGGTAGCTTCCCTAGGTTCCTACCTCAGTCGCCTCGTATGTCATACACTTTAGGTCGCAGTGTTACTATTCTTTACTCCCTTTGAGGGTCCCAGCAACGCACGGCAGGTTCGAATCCGGACCGAGCCGTTCTGTTCACGAGTGCATTTTTTTTTCCCCGGACCCCTAGGATTGTTGCGGGAGCTACGGAGCTCGTGCTTTGTGCAATACTTTCGGTAGGTAGCATGTCACTTTCTGCGAAGAGGGACTGAACCATATGGGGTAAAACCCGGTGCATTGAAGTTATTCCTTCCATTTAACATCTTTTAGATTCAGACAGACTGACTTTATTTGATTGAGTTCTTACTATCTCTCTTCTTCTCTTACTCTCTCACTGACTCTCTCTCTCTCTCTCTCACTGACTCTCTCTACTCATCTCTCTTTTTCTCTTACTCTCTCACTGACTCTCTCTCTCTCTCTACTACTCCTCTCACTATCTCTCTTTTTCTCTTACTCTCTCACTGACTCTCTCTCTCTCACTGACTCTCTCACTATCTCTCTTCTTCTCTTACTCTCTCACTGACTCTTCTCTCTCTCTACTATCTCTCTTCTTCTACTCTCTCTACTCTCTCTCACTAACTCTCTCTCTCTCCACTCTCTCTCCTATCTCTCTCTCTTCTTCTCTTTCTCACTGACTGTCTCACTCTCTCTCTCACTATCTCTCTTCTTCTCTTATTCTCTCACTGACTCTCTCACTATCTCTCCCTCTCTCTCACTATCTCTCTTCTTCTCTTACTCTCTCATTGATTCTCTCACTCTCTCACTTACTCTCTCTCACTATCTCTCTTCTTCTCTTACTCTCACTGATACTTCCCACACGTTTACTATCTAACTCTCGCACAATTCCCTCTCTCTCTCTATCTCTCTCGCATTATCTCTCTACTCTCTCTTTCTCCCTCACTCTCTCTCACTCTGTCTTCCACTCTCACTCTCTCTTCCACTCTCACTTTCTCTCACTCTCACTCACTCTCACTCACTCTCACTCTCTATCACTACCTCTATTATTCTCACCCTAACTCTCTCCCGCTGTACATCCTTTTCACACAATTTTCTAACAGAAGCCATTAACAAATCGACTGTTTACACAACTAAACTGCAAACAAACCAAATCATTGAGTTCTATAGAGAAATTATACAATGCCACTATTCATACAATTATTATGAATGGTACCTCATCTAGAAACCTGGTTGAAATCAGGTATTTATCTCTGTAGCGTATAATTATTTGGGGCTTTAAGATATCATATGGTCAAAAGCCCTCAGTCAAAAACGCCTCTTCAATCAAAAGCTTACGCTAGACAAACGCCTCGTCAGCTCAAAGCCTTACTTTCCAGTCCCAAATCAAGCACTTTAACCAAAAACTCTTATAGGACACAACAGCACCTGCATACCTTTCTTCTGTACATGCATCTCCCGCCCTTGCTGATCGTGAATTGCATACATGTAAGGCATCTTCCTGATTGTTTTTTGCGCTGTAAGTCTTGCTTTTCTTGATTATCAGTGTCCCCTGCCATACAGGCTGCTATCAGTGTCACCTGCCATACAGGCTGTTATCAGTGTCGACTCTGCCTGCCATACAGCTGTATCAGTGTCACCTGCCATACAGGCTGTATCAGTGTCCCTGCCATACAGGCTGCTATCAGTGTCACCTGCCATGATCAGAAGGCTGCTATCAGTGTCACCTGCGGCGCTATAGTCACTGTATGCTGTTATCAGTGTCACCTGCCAGCTACGGGCCCCTAGGCTATCAGTGTCACCTGCCATACAGGGCTGCTATCAGTGTCACCTGCCATACAGGCTGCTATCAGTGTCACCTGCCATACAGGCTGCTATCAGTGTCACCTGCCATACAGGTATTCTCTCTCCGTCTTCAGAAGTAAAACTCTATAGTAAAAAGGTTTCAAGAAACTGTTCTTGACGACGCAACAAATTGAGTTGTTGATCAAATAAAGAATACAAAAACACGGAAAATTTCAACAGAAAAAACCAGTTTGAAACAAAGTTAGATAGTTTTAAAACAGATTAGAAAAAACCAGTTTGAAACAAAGTTAGATAGTTTTAAAACAGATTAGAAAAAACCAGTTTGAAACAATGTTAGATAGTTTTAAAACAGATTAGAAAAACATTTAAAAGAATATTTTAAAACTTGAAATTTAACAATGTAGATAGTTTTAAACAGATTAAAAACAGTTTCTGAACAGTTAGATAGTTTTAAAACGATTAGAAACAGTTTGAACAAAGTAGTTTTAAAACAGAAGAAACCAGTTTGAAACAATGTTAGATAGTTTTAAAACAGATTAGAAAAAACCAGTTTGAAACAATGTTAGATAGTTTTAAAACAGATTAGAAAAAACCAGTTTGAAACAAAGTTAGATAGTTTTAAAACAGATTAGAAAAAACCAGTTTGAAACAATGTTAGATAGTTTTAAAACAGATTAGAAAAAACCAGTTTGAAACAATGTTAGATAGTTTTAAAACAGATTAGAAAAAAACAGTTTGAAACAATGTTAGATAGTTTTAAAACAGATTAGAAAAAACCAGTTTGAAACAAAGTTAGATAGTTTTAAAACAGATTAGAAAAAACCAGTTTGAAACAAAGTTAGATAGTTTTAAAACAGATTAGAAAAAACCAGTTTGAAACAAAGTTAGATAGTTTTAAAACAGATTAGAAAAAACCAGTTTGAAACAATGTTAGATAGTTTTAAAACAGATTAGAAAAAACCAGTTTGAAACAATGTTAGATAGTTTTAAAACAGATTAGAAAAAACCAGTTTGAAACAAAGTTAGATAGTTTTAAAACAGATTAGAAAAAACCAGTTTGAAACAATGTTAGATAGTTTTAAAACAGAAAGATTACAAAATACAATTCCTACAGAATATTATCACCATCTTCAAATTTACATGGAGAGCCGGTGCTACGGAGTTCGTGCTCCGCCGCTGAGATTTTTCTATGTAAGAAAGAGATCGTAGAACACATGGTTACTCACAGGAGAGCAATGATGATGGTTCTATCACTCAATCCGCCCATGTATTGTCGGGGCTTGCAAGGGGAGCAAAGAATAGTGACACTGTTACCTACAAGGCATGTCGTTAGAAGCGATTACGGTAGGGGCTTTTTTCCATCCAGAAGCACTTGAGCTTTTCAGCTCTTCGGCTCGGTGCCATGGACATCGTAAATCTGGGGAATCTGTGGCTTTTTCTGCTATCCCGCGGAATTGAACCCGCACACACAGAGGGATAGTCACCCGTAGTCCAACGCGCTACGAACACGCTGGGCAGACGGGCAAGGTAGGGGCCTATGGAAGCTACCTTAGTAAATAAAAAGCATTGCATAAATCGGATGTGCTGGACTACTTGTTGACTCATACTGGCACAACGTACAATCGCTCTTAGGCTCAGATCACAAACAAATCACAAATAGGGGTTAACAAGTGATCGATATGAAGCGCGATGGAAGAAGAAGTATCAAATCAATCAAATGATTCTATGGGATACAGAAATAGAGAGAAAATTTAATAGATCGTAAAGCAGGCAACTGATATGATCGTATACAGTTCTCTCTTAGTCTTCTACATCCTAGACCGGGCATTTATCGAATGCTTAAACATAACGATACTTAAGATCAATATTACACAATTCTAAATATCTACAATTTAACCTAATGCATATATTCTTTATTCCAGTATACCGATATCTGACATGTGTAATAACCGATGTTTATTAAACCGAATATATTATTGCTATTATTTAATTATTCCTTTCAACTTGATTCTGATAAATGCAAAGCTGCTAATAGCAAGTATATTTTTAATAATAGACAAACCATATACAGGTCATAATGCGGGCCAAGTGGTGAAAAGAACGATCGCAGAAGAAGAAGAAGGAGAAGTAAAAGAAGGTTTCCTATTGTGAAATATTGCAGCTAGTTGTAGATCTAATTTTGCCCTTCTTAGCAGAAGGAGGATGTGGTGGTTTTTTTTAAATTTTTGATTGATTTTTTAAATTTTTGATTGATTGATTTTTTAAATTTTTGATTGATTGATTGATTGGAAGTTTACTACTGTGGCTGAACCCTTTAATATTCTACTCCTGACGAAGTTTAGTATTAATGATGATTCATTTTTTCCTGAAGTCTTGATTTCTAAACCAGTCTCTTCTTGATACCTCCAGCATTTTGCGTAGACACTTCATCTCTGTCGTTATTAATGTTCTTCTATTGTCTGAGGTCAGCGTTCAGGTTTGGCACTAAATAGCATAAAGTCAAGAGAAAGATCGTGTTTTACAATTCTCTTTTAGCATTCACAGTGACATGTTTACAATTTTCATTGAGTGCCATTTGTCCTATCTTCTTCTTCTTTGCGTTCGTTCTTTACGACCAA
Source organism: Arion vulgaris (assembly GCA_020796225.1). Taxonomy (NCBI): domain Eukaryota; kingdom Metazoa; phylum Mollusca; class Gastropoda; order Stylommatophora; family Arionidae; genus Arion; species Arion vulgaris. Next base: position 7,339,386 of record CM036769.1, read on the forward strand.
TTGTAATCACTCTTTGTGATATGTTTGATCTTTGCCAAGAACGTGTATACGTTGCACATTGGTTTGTAGGCCCCTAAACGCATAGACTTCTACACGTTTAGGACACATGCATCCGATTTCAGCCAAACCTCCTTAGTCGCCTCTTACGACATGCGTGGCAGGTAACAGTGGTTATATTCTTTACAGCCCAAATTTGGGCCCAGGTAACCACTCGGGCGATTTGTCCTATAATTTGCTTTGTTTTACCGAATATATGTTGGATTTGGTAAGCTATTTCTCATTTGCTGAAAAAATTAACCCCTGACAAGTAAAGTAACACCCAGTAGGTGTGGTATTAAAAAAGTGGTGACTTTTTTGTGTGCAAAATTTTACAAATTTTATCAGTGAAAAGTTTATCTCTTTAATCAGTATGTATACATTTTTATGTGGCTGCAAAGAAGCCGAAGACTACTCTGGCTATAGTCACAAAACTACACTCATACTTACATTCTGAGGAATTCATTGAGTATGATGCGAAAGGTTAAGGCTGGTTCGGTGTGCAGGAAATGGAATGAAACAGTGGCGGCTCGTCATTAAGGGACAGTGGGGCCGGGCCCAACCAAAATAATGTATAACGTGTATTTATTATTTTATAAATTAAAATATAGCAACAAAAAGCCATGATTTATCCGGGAAAAAATGTCTGGCCCCACCAACAAAACTGAACACGAGCCGCCACTGGAATGAATCACTACAAGTGTCAGCGATTCGCAGAATTACATTCTCCTTCGTTCTGGGGCAGATGGATGTCAAAGACAATGCGAGAGCAGACATATCAGGGATCAGACAATGTATAGAGCTAACATTCTGAGCACAATCATAAAGTGTGACCACAAAAAGGATATTCATATTAACCAATCTACATCAACCGCTAGATTGCGAGAGTTTTGGATTAAAGATTGGAGGAGCCCAAACATAACAGCACACCAGGTATATGAGTAGACTCATCAATCACACTCGAACTGGTACGGCTAATCGCTAAACGTTGTTGGGGATATTACGAATGAGATCGGAGCACCTATGGGCATGTCCGGAGTACAATGAAGATGTTCTAAACCAGTGGCGGCTCGTCATTAAGGACCAGTGAGGCCGAGCCCCACCAAAAGTAATATGAACGTGTATTTATTATTTTATAAATTAAAATATAACCTAATACAGAACCATGATTTGTCCAAAAATATTTGTCTGGCCCCACCAACAGAAATTATCACGAGCCGCCACTGTTCTAAACTGTAACTGAAATTGAAAACTGCAAGAAGCTGATATGGTACTTACTGAATATATGAAAAGAGAATCGATATGTACAGCATTTTAGTGACTGACACTCATCGTTATGACACAGTATTTAAGAGCAGTGTGATCCTCTTGTCTTGAACATTTGGACACATTCCTGAAGTATAGTAGAACTCGGCCGTGATCAGATGGCGAGGAATGAGCATAGTGAACCATACGTTTCATACTGTTCCCTTCGATAAGATATCAGCCCCACATCCACTATTGCTTATCTTGTTCTTTTTTCTTATCTCCCTATGAAGCATAATTCATCAACAAATTTCCTCCAACCAGATCTGTCTTGAGCAGGCCAGCATCATTCCAGGTCTTTCCCACCTCTTCTCTTTCTCTCTCTACACTTCGTCTCCATGTTAGTTCATTCCAGGTCTTTCTCGTATCTAGCATTTTCTGTAAAAGTTACATAAGAACAAAAGCCGGAACATCAAAACATTCACAGTAAACTCAGGAGTTAGACAGGGATGTGTGCTCTCCCACTGCTGTTTATAACATACATGGACAACATAAGTAGACATAAAACAAACATTTGAGGCCAGGTTTTTTAAGGGTTTTAAAGCTGAAAGATTGACTTCATTGCCCCGGGTTTTACCTCATATGGCTCGGTCCCTCTCAATAGAAATGGCACGCCACCTGCAGAGAGTATTGTACAAAGCACGAACTCGGTAGCTCCAGCAACAATCCTAGGGTCTCCGGAAAAAACTGCACTCGTAAATAGAACGGCGCGGTCCGGACTCGAACCCACGACCTTCGACTCACAGGCAAAGGGCTTAACCACTTAGCCAGGGACTGCCTAGAGTAGTTGATAGTAGCTCGGCCTGCAGCTGTGAGACGCCTCATAGCTCGGGTTCGAACCTACTGTCCGGCATTTGTTCGAGTCCCCTGGTCTTACTCAGGACGATAACTGAGTAACTCTCTGAAGTCGGAGAAAATCTGCCTGTATGGCGAGGGAATACTAATTACGAGTACATTGAGCACACGGCTGCCAGTGTAAAGTAATTTACAATGTGCACGCTGCTGCCATTGTAAGAAATTGGAAAAACAGATTTTCACGCAAAAATCAGTTTCAGAGATGGAACTTCGTCTGAGTTGAAAGCGGACGAAAGAAAAAAAGAAAAAAAAAAAACACTTAGCCACAATTGAGGCCAAATACTTAGGAGCAATTTTCACGGAAGTATTTTGGAAAAGGAAACATTTTCAGATGGAAGCATCGATAGCGAAATTAGCAATCGTTGTACAAAAGCTAACCAAGTACTGGGACATTTAACACCACTGTTGTCACACAAAGAGATACCGCTAACAACTAAAGCAAATCTCATAAGAACGATTTTCTGGCCAACACTATGTTACCTGTGTCAAACATGGCCAATAACAGCAGCTAATGAGCGGGAAATCATAACGACAGAGATGAGGTGTCTTAGAAGAGCTGCAGGTGTGACAATAAGAGACAAAATTAGAAATGAAGAAATCAGAAGAAAACTGGATGTGAAACCAGTCATGTAATTCATAAAAGAACAACAGATTAAATGTTTGGACACCTGACAAGAATGCCCTGGTATCACCTACCACAGAGAGTCACACAGAAAAAGTATAATGAGTACAAAGCAAGAGGAAGACCACGCAAAGATGGAGAGACGGCATTAAGAACAGCCTTACCAAAATTAGCACCAGTTTACAAAGTGCCTTAACCCTTAGCACTAACGATATACGTTTTCTCATCACTTCTAAAGAAGCTTAACAGTCTGTTGTTATCTCTCCTCTTGGGCTAAGCACTGTTAACACGTTATACATTGCTATGTCACTGTTAAGGGTACTTCACGTTTATAGAAAGAAAGAGTAGCTATTTTTAGACAGCCTTCGGAAAGTATGGACAGCGAAAGGGTTAAAACAAGCACACACACGATCACTACGTCTCCCCCAACACTTCTATAAGAAGTAAATGGTGGAAGAGAAGAAGTAGGAGGAGAAAAGTATTTTCTGTCTACAGTGTGTCTCTATGTCCCTTCAGGTCTTCCCCTTTTGCTTCCCCGATTTCATCTCAGAGCCATATGTCGGTGTCTGGTATTCTTCATTTTAAGGGAGGATTCTGGTCTGGAAACTTTATTCGTTGCTTTCATATTAATGTGCTTTCATATTAATGTGCTTTCATACTAATGTGCTTTCATATTAATGTGCTTTCATATTAATGTGCTTTCAAATTAATGTAGAATTTGTATTACAATTTTGAGATATTATGACTTCAAGAGTAGAAAAAATAAGTAAAAACAAATATGTCAACGTTGCCATGGAAAGAATAAAAATGGCCACCAAACACAAAATGTTAATCCCTAAGGCTCTTAAAGTAATGAATATAAATGAATTTGTTTTACTCTAAAGTGACAATTGTAATATCTAAAAAATTACACATGATTTTTAGGATATATGAAATAGTACATTTTAATGAATTTTGGTAAACACACCCCCAAAAACAGCTTTTTTGACCGAATTTTGAGGGAATTTTTACCCAAAAATTAATTTAAAATTTATATTTAATATATCCTAAAATCATGTGTAATATTTTAGATATTACAATTGCGCACCTTAGAGTGAAAACATAATTCATTTACATTCATTAGATTCAGAGCCTTAGGTATTTGAAGTTTTGTTTTTGGCGGCCATTTTGTATTGTTTCCATGGCAACGCTTAGACATTTTTTTTTTACTAATTTTTTCTACTATTCTAAGTCATAATCTTTCAAAATGGTTATACAAATTTTACATTAATGTGAAAACAACGAAAATTGCTTCATGATCCCCACACTACCGAGTCCCCCCTTAATGCATGTCCAACTAATTCGCATCCCCCTCTGGGCTTAATCCACACTCAACGTTTCACGTTTCAGGAAATGAATTTATCCCCTATATCCTGATTTAGAGAATAAGAAGGTTTTTATTATTTGTTTTACTTTTATCTGGTCTGTTTTTCTTTTCGTTTTTTTATCACTTTTCGGTGGGGGGGTTATTCTAATGCACCCATATATATAATATATATGTCCTTGTTATGTTATGTTATGCGATCGACGTCACAGCACATTGGGCATTCCCATTCGTGCTCTGTCCTCCGCTGCAGCAGCCATCCCAAGGTAATATGCTCACCGTACCCATGAGAAGTTGATTAGTATATCTTTGATCTCTTCTACGGAGATGACACTGTCTGGTATGTCCAAACTTAACTTTTTTTTCGATCCAGAAGCACTTGAGCTGAAAGCTCTTCGGCTCGGTGCCATGGACATTGTAACCCTTCGGTTCGGTGCCACGAACACCGTAAATCTGGAGAACCTGTGGCTTTTCTGTCAGTCCGCGGAATTGAACCCGCACTCACAGAGGACTTGTCACCCGTAATTCAACGAGCTACGAACACGCTGAGCAGGCGAGCCCAAACTTAACTTAAATATATGGCATTGTCCTTTTATCAAGTAACACGTATATTGCAGAAAGTTGATTCTATGACAGCCCGCCTGAAAACTAAAAAAATACCTGATCTCTAGCATGTTCTCTCCCCGCCTCCAATGTCATATTCATGGTGTCTTCAATGTCCTATTTCCACCATTGTTTTGGTCGCCACCTGCCTCGTCTTTCAGGAACTATGCCCTTCATTACTATACTCGTCGATATAAGGAAGACTGAAGAAGACTATCTAGCAATGGCGAGTCGATATAAGGAAGACTGAAGTAAGACTATCTAGCAATGGCGAGTCGATATAAGGGAAGACTGAAGTAAGACTATCTAGCAATGGCGAGTCGATATAAGGGAAGACTGAAGTAAGACTATCTAGCAATGGCGAGTCGATATAAGGGAAGACTGAAGTAAGACTATCTAGCAATGGCGAGTCGATATAAGGGAAGACTGAAGTAAGACTATCTAGCAATGGCGAGTCGATATAAGGGAAGACTGAAGGAAGATTATCTAGCAATGGCGAGTCGATATAAGGGAAGACTGAAGTAAGACTATCTAGCAATGGCGAGTCGATATAAGGGAAGACTGAAGGAAGACTATCTAGCAATGGCGAGTCGATATAAGGGAAGACTGAAGTAAGACTATCTAGCAATGGCGAGTCGATATAAGGGAAGACTGAAGTAAGACTATCTAGCAATGGCGAGTCGATATAAGGGAAGACTGAAGGAAGACTTATCTAGCAATGGCGAGTCGATATAAGGAAGACTGAAGAAGACTATCTAGCAATGGCGAGTCGATATAAGGGAAGACTGAAGTAAGACTATCTAGCAATGGCGAGTCGATATAAGGGAAGACTGAAGGAAGACTATCTAGCAATGGCGAGTCGATATAAGGGAAGACTGAAGGAAGACTATTTAGCAATGGTCGAGTCGATATAAGGGAAGACTGAAGGAAGACTATCTAGCAATGGCGAGTCGATATAAGGGAAGACTGAAGGAAGACTATCTAGCAATGGCGAGTCGATATAAGGGAAGACTGAAGGAAGACTATCTAGCAATGGCGAGTCGATATAAGGGAAGACTGAAGGAAGACTATCTAGCAATGGCGAGTCGATATAAGGGAAGACTGAAGGAAGACTATCTAGCAATGGCGAGTCGATATAAGGAAGACTGAAGAAGACTTTTCTAGCAATGGCGAGTCGATATAAGGGAAGACTGAAGGAAGACTATCTAGCAATGACGAGTCGATATAAGGGAAGACTGAAGGAAGACTATCTAGCAATGGCGAGTCGATATAAGGGAAGACTGAAGGAAGACTATCTAGCAATGGCGAGTCGATATAAGGGAAGACTGAAGTAAGACTATCTAGCAATGGCGAGTCGATATAAGGGAAGACTGAAGGAAGACTTATCTAGCAATGGCGAGTCGATATAAGGGAAGACTGAAGGAAGGCTATCTAGCAATGGCGAGTCGATATAAGGGAAGACTGAAGGAAGACTATCTAGCAATGGCGAAACAAAGAACTGTAGTTTTCATCATCATCTTCATCAAATAGCACTGAGCAGAACTTTGCCACCCTAACATTCCTTCGAAATTTCTCTCTCCCATAGGCCAGATATACAAGTTTCTGTAGCTATTTCAATTTCTTGTGATGAGGTAGCTGGCCTCACGCACAAGTCCTCCTCCTTTTCATCCGGGCTTGGAACCGGCATTGGCAGAGTTAATATATGTCTGCGAAAAATAATAAATATAAAATGGAAACGAATTCAGAAGAAGTGATGAAATCAGAGACATGTATGGTCAACCACTAGTGACAACTGTTATAAGAAAGAGAAGATGGAGATATGTTGGGCACACCTTGAGGAGAAATGATCAACGAATATCAAAGCAGGCATTGAAGTGGGATGCAAAGGGTTCAAGAAAGAGAGGTCGACCTAAGGAGACCCTGAAACGAACTTTGCTGAGAGAGGCAGGAAATATCGGTATCAGTTCCATGCAGGAGATTGAGCGAGTTGCCCAGGATAGAGCGGTATGGAGAAATTACTTGCAGGCCCTATGTAACATATAACGGTACGAGAGGAATTATTATTATTATTTCTCCATTATTACTCTCACAAAAATAAGGGGGCGGTTGTAATGTAACTAACGTATTACAATTTCCTGGTCTTGGTCTTGTTTATGAGCAAATGTTTCTCAAAGTTCAGGCATTGTAGGATATCCGAATATTTTCTCTTCGCTATCTAGGGAGTTCTAAGAATTGTGTATGTAGCATTTTGTTTCAAAATATTCCATTTGGTTTTCACTTACCCACATACTACTCACTTACCCACATACTACTCGCTTACCCACATACTACTCACTTACCCACATACTACTCACTTACCCACAAACTACTTACTTAACCACATACTACTTACTTACCCACATACTACTCACTTACCCACATACTACTTACTTACCCACATACTACTTACTTACCCACATACTACTTACTTACCCACATACTACTCGCTTACCCACATACTACTCACTTACCCACATACTGCTCGCTTACTCACATACTACTCACTTACTCACATACTACTTACTTACCCACATACTACTTACTTACCTACATACTACTTACTTACCCACATACTGCTCACTCTACTCACATACTACTTACTTACTCACATACTACTTACTTACCCACATACTACTTACTTACCCACATACTACTTACTTACCCACATACTATTCGCTTACCCACATACTACTCACTAACTCACATACTACTCACTTACCCACATACTACTCACTTACCCACATACTACTTACTTACCCACATACTGCTCGCTTACTCACATACTACTTACTTACCCACATACTACTTACTTACCCACATACTACTCGCTTACCCACATACTACTCACTTACCCACATACTGCTCGCTTACTCACATACTACTCACTTACCCACATACTACTCACTTACCCACATACTACTCACTTACCCACATACTACTCATGTACCCACATACCACTCGCTTACCCACATACCACTCGCTTACCCATAAACGTTTTCGCTTACCCACATACTACTCATTTACCCACACACATATTCACTTACTTACACAGTATTCACTCACACACTAACTTACCCACACAGTATTCGCTTAACCACGCACGTACTTACTCACATATACTCACTTATTCACACATACGCATACTCACTTACTCACACACTTACACCCACAAACTCGACTATTACATACACACTCTTTTTTCCCACACACACAATCTTTCTATACGTCATATACATCCGGTCTCTCTTACCCACATGTACTCTCTTTCATATTCACTCTCTCACACTCTCTTTCTCACATAGACACTCACTGGCCCTCTCTCACATTCTCCTACACACACACAATCAATCACTTTCTCTTATATTCTCACACATACACACTTGCTCTCTGTTACATAAACACTCTCTCATACTCTCTCTCTCACATTAACACACACTCGCTCTCTGTTACATATACACTCTCTCATACTCTCTCTCTCACATAAACACACACTCGCTCTCTGTTACATATACACTCTCTCATACTCTCTCTCTCATGACACCTCCTTCGTTACATATACCCTCTCTATCTCTCTCTCTCACGTACACACTTGATCTCTCTCACATAAACACACTCGCTCTCTCCTACACACACACCACTCTCTCTCTCTCTCTCTCTCACACACATACACACTCACACATATAGACACTCCCCAACTAACCTAATCTGCTTCCAAACAACCCTCTAGCTCAGACCCCCGATTTCTATATCACCCCTCACAATAAACACAGGCAAACAAACCGAGGACACTCACTACTCACTCTATAGATCGAATTTGACAGTTGGGCCCGTCATGTCTACGCTCACACAATCAATACACGCGCCTCATATTTCCTATTTTGACACGCAGACAAGAGACATTGCTTACAAAATATCTTTCAGAATTTTGAAATAATAATTTCTCTTCAAGGTAAATAAAAAGTAAGGTCGTGTTTTGAAATATTTTTGGGGAATACATCGCTCGGGTGGTGTCGGCGGCCGCGAAGGATTGATTGATTTATTGATTTGATTTATTGATTGATTTATTGATTGATTGATTGATTGATTGATTGATAGGATCATCATCATTGCACTCGGTGAATAACCATATGTGCTCCGATCTCTATCTTACACAGGAATATCTCAGCTGCAGTGCACGAACTCCGTAGCACCGGCGAAGGTTCCTGATGTAATTTTTGAAGATGGTGAAGATAATTTTGAAGGAATTTTATTTTAAATCTTTTTAATGAATTTTTCTGGGCTGCGGCTTTCCAGCCTGCTCTTCTCGATTTTGAACTGCCGTTTTGTACATGTTCAACTTGCAAAGCTCTTCATTTGCTGTCGAACTTAGTCATAAAATTGACTACTTCTTCCTCAAACGCTCCATATCGACCACCTGTCAACCACTCCGTGTGATTTGTATGTGATCTGAGCCTAAGAGCGATTTCACGTTGTGCCAGTTATACGCCTACAAGTAGGCCAGCACATCCGATTTCTGCGCTGCTTTTTATTTACTAGGGTAGTATCCTAGTGCTACATTAGTCGCCTCTTACGACATGCATTGTAGGTCGCAGTGGTGTTATTCTTTGCTTCCCTTGCGGGCTCAGGCATCACATGGGCGATACAATTTACAGGATTCGTCTTAAACGTGTATTTTAGAGTGTCTTCATCTTGTGTCTTTGACAGCTAATCTCATTCCTCATGGCACTACAGTAAATAACCATGCTTGCAGCGATCTCTTTAATACATAGGAAGATCTTAGTGACAGTACATGAATTCCGTAGCACCGGCGAGAGTCCCTGATGTTATGTTTAGTATGGTGAAAAGTTGTAGGATTATGATTTAATTATTTACGAACTTTTATGATAGAAGTTTTCTAGGCAACACTTATCGATTTTTTTAACTGCCAATGGTTCTTTTAGTGACAACTGTTATAAGAAAGAGAAGATGGAGATATGTTGGGCACACCTTGAGGAGAAATGATCAACGAATATCAAAGCAGGCATTGAAGTGGGATGCAAAGGGTTCAAGAAAGAGAGGTCGACCTAAAGAGACCCTGAAACGATCTTTGCTGAGAGAGGCAGGAAATATCGGTCTCAGTTCCATGGAGGAGATTGATCGAGTTGCCCAGGATAGAGCGGTATGGAAAAATTACTTGCAGGCCATATGTAACGTATAAGGTACGAGAGGAATTATTATTATTTATTAATGGTTCTTTTACATTCTCATCTTGAACCACTGAACCCATGTCTTTTTCCCATCTCTGATAGGACTAGAAACATGATCGCACTTACATTGAGATCAGGGATAACTGAAAAATATCCTGATCGTTTCACGAGAGAACCGAACAGAGAAGGTCTGAAGCGAGAGATGATCACATTACTATTACATCACCTTCATTGTCAACGTTTTAGTGCATACATATTTGATTCGCTTAAAAGCAAGTTAAAAAGCTTTGGATACTAGCTTTCTTCTGATAATCGAAATCTTTATAAATTATGAATGCTTAAGGGGGGATTCGGTAGTAAGGGGATCATGAAGCTATTTTCGTTGTTTTCACATTAATGTAAAATTTGTATAACCATTTTGAAAGATTATGATTTAGAATAGTAGAAAAAATTAGTTAAAAAAAAAATGTCAAAGCGTTGCCATGCAAACAATACAAAATGGCCGCCAGAAAAACAAAATTTCAAATCCCTAAGGCCCTAAATCTAATGAATGTAAATGAATTATGTTTTCACTCTAAGGTGCGCAATTGTAATATCTAAAATATTACACATGATTTTTAGGATGTATTAAATATTTAATTTTTTATAAATTTGTAGGTAAAATGTCCTCAAAATTCGGTCAAAAATAGCTGTTATTGGGAAGGGGGTGTTTACCAAAATTCATAAAAAATGTAATATTCAATATATCCTAAAACCATCATGTGTAAGTTTTAGATATTACAATTGCTCACTTTAGAGTGAAAACAGAATTCATTTATATTCATTACTTTCAGAGCCTTAGGCATTTAAAATTTTGTGTTTGGCGGCCATTTTTATTGTTTCCATGGCAACGTGTTGACATATTTTTTAAAACTAAACTTTTTCTACTCTTTTAAGTCATAATATCTCAAAATTAAAATACAAATTCTACATTAATATGAAAGCAACGAAAAAAAGTTTCAAGACCAGAATCCCCTTAATCTGCTGATAAAGTAATAAAATTAGTTTTTCTAATTTTAAGGCGAAGGATTGACTTCATTGCACTGGGTTTCCCAATAATCCTCGGTCCCTTTTAACAAATGTCAAGCCACTTGCCGGAGCGTAATGGACTAGCTTCAGCAACGCTCCAAAGGGATCTCCGTAAAATTGCACTCCTGAACCAATTTAAGCGGTCGAGATTCGAACCTACGATCATAAGAACGCAAGGCAAATGACTGAACCTTCTAGTCCCAGAGATTCCTTCAAGGAGAAGTAATGACATCCCGACGAGGTCTCTATGGTGTAGAGTTTAGATACTTGCCTTTAGTTCCAACAGTATTTGATTCCCTCCCTCGTGGAGAAATCGTGATCTTATTCCTGAGATTCCTGATCTCAGTGTAGGTGAGATCGAGTTTATAGTCATATCGGAGACGGTCGATAAAACGTGTACAATTTGAGCACGTAAAATAACCTTTTAAAGTTCAAAATCGAGAACAGCAGGCTGAAAAGCCGATCTCTGCGACGATTGTTGTTTACTAGGGTAGCTTCCCTATGCCCCTACCTCAGTCGCCTCTTACGACATGCCTTGTAGGTCGCAGTGTTACTATTCTTTGCTCCTCTTGCGAGCCACGACAACACACGAACGGAAGTTACATCTTCATTATTGTTCAACAGTATCAAGATGAACAACGATTGGTTCTTCAACATTAGTTAATTAGATAACCAACAGTACTGACGTATCCTGAGAGCCGCTGTAGCGTAGTTGTTAGTGAACTCGCTTCTCAAGGCTGGTGGTCTGGGTTCAGCTCCGCAATGCACGTGGAATTTTTCCCGACCGCGACGGCTCTCAGGTCGACCCAGCCTCAACTGGGTACCAGACATGCTCTGGGAAAGTAGAGGCGGCCGGCGTGATGCTGACCACATCACCCATTGTGTGCCGACGGTCAATGAAAAATACAGGCCTAACACTGTATTGACCTATATACCACGAGGTATGAAAGGGTTCCTTTACTTTTACTTACTGACGTATCCACCAACAGTACCGACGTATCCACCAACAGTACTGACGTATCCTTCAACAATACCGACATATCCACCAACAGTACCGACGTATCCACCAAAGTACTGACGTAACCACCAACAGTACCGACGTATCCACCAACAGTACCTATATATCCACCAAACGGTATCACTATGCAACTAACAGTTCCTAAGTATCCAAACGTACCTAACATTACAAACGTACCACCAACAGTTCCCATGTACCCACCACAGTTACCACGCACCCACCAACAGTTCCCTTGCATTCCCCAACAGTTCCCTCGCATCCCCAACATTACTTACAAGAATCGAACTCGGCTCTAATTGTTAACAATAATCCTAATGTTAACATGTACGTATTGATCTCATCTTTTCCATGTGTTTTTTATCCATCTGTTTTCTATCCATTTGTTTCCTATCCATTTGTTTTCTATCCATTTGTTTTCTATCCATCTGATTGTTTTCTATCCATCTGTTTTATGCCCATCTGTTTTCTATCCATCTGTTTTATGTCCCTCTATTTTCTTTCATTTTTTTGTTTTGCTTGTTGACAATTCATTTAAAGATTTTTATTTCAATTAGCGATGATTTGTAAAAGATAGCTGCTCTAGACAGATTGCAAACATTCTCTTTTAAGGCGGTACTTACCTGAGCACATATGTCTGGATTGTCCAGGTCGATATCCAAAATGCCAGACGAAATGTGTCGTGCAGATGTGAGACTCGTTTATTTTGTTATTGTCTCTGTGCGTCAGTCTGCCTGTCCGTTCAGCAATCAATGTCTAAGTGTTAATTTGTCTACCTGTTCGGTTGTATACTTGTCCAGTTGACTACCTGTCCAGTTATCTACCTGTTTAGTTATCTACCTGTTCAGTTATCTACCTGTTCAGTTATCTACCTGTTCAGTTATCTACCTGTTCAGTTATCTACTGTCCAGTTATCTACCTGTTCAGTTATCTACCTGTTCAGTTATCTACCTGTTTAGTTATCTACCGTTCAGTTGTCTCCTGTTCAGTTATCTACCTGTTCAGTTGTCTACCTGTTCAGTTATCTACCTGTTCAGTTACTACCTGTTCAGTTACCTACCTGTTCAGTTGTCTGCCTGTTCAGTTATCTACCTGTTCAGTTATCTACCTGCTCAGTTACCTACCTGCTCAGTTCATCTGTTTAGTTATCTACCTGTTCAGTTATCTACCTGTTCAGTTATCTACCTGTTTAGTTATCTACCTGTTCAGTTATCTACCTGTTCAGTTATCTACCTGCTCAGGTGTCCATCTGTTTAGTTATCTACCTGTTCAGTTATCTACCTGTTCAGTTATCTACCTGTTCAGTTATCTACCTGCTCAGATGTCCATCTGTTTAGTTATCTGCCTGTTCAGTTATCTACCTGTTCAGTTATCTACCTGCTCAGTTTATCTATCTGCTTCAGATTCTCACTCTGTTTAGTTATCTACCTGTTTAGCTCTCTACCTGTTCAGTTGTCTACCTGTTCAGTTGTCTGCCTGTTCAATGTCTAACCTGTTCGATCTCACCTGTTCAGTCCTACCTGTTCAGTTGTCCACCTGTTCAGTTGTATACCTGCTCAGTTGTTTACCTGTTTAGCTCTCTACCTGTTCAGCTCTCTACCTGTTCAGTTTTCTACCTGTTCAGTTTTCTACCTGTTCTGTTTTCTACTTTCGCACTGTTCTGTTTTCTAGCACTTCAAATGTCTATTTGTATGTATTCCTTTATCTATGTTCACCTGATCAGTTGTCTATTTATCAATCCATCAGACTGATTGTTTACCTGTGATTGTTTGATTGAAGGAGGGAGAAACAGAATACAACAAAGAGAGAGACAACATTGCTAACATTATCCTCAATGTAATCTTGTAATATTACATTCTGCATTGTTAAGCTATACGGTTCCTGATGCGAAGTGATTAAAACGTTTGCTTTGCGTTCTGAAGGCTGCTGGTTCGATCCGGATCGCGACGCTGAGTTCACATGAGCATTTTTTTCAGAGATTCCTAGGATTATTTATGAAGCTACGGAGTTCGTGCTTTGTGCAACACACAGCAGTTTGTTTATCATTTCTGCTCAAAGCGACGGAGCCATATAGAAAAATCCAATAAAGTAAAGGCTTCACATTTGAAACATTGTTTTTTTTCATGCTTAACGTGTTCTTCTTCTTCTTCTTCACCTTTCAACTCCCAAGGAGCACAGGTCTTCAACAAACTTCTTCCAGTTCTTCCACTCTCTTGCCATCCCTTCCAATTCTCTCCATGTTTTTCCTATCCTTTTTAATATCACCCTCCAGCTCTCTTCTCAATGTATGGCTAGCTAGGCCTTCCCCTACTCCTCTTTCCCTGCGGGTTCCAAAACAGTACCCGTCTTATAGTTCTGCTTTCCATTTTTTTGAAGATGTTGGCTTATTTTTCTACAGGGTGGTAGAACGAAACCTCCTTAGACGCCTCTTACGACATGCTGGCAGATACACCTTACTGCATATTCTTTGCTCCCTGTCGAGCCCCGACAGAACACGGACGGTCAACGCCTACTACTATTCTCTTCATTACTTGTATTATCTAGTTATTATAGCTAATTTGAATCGCATACTTTTCCTGATCCAGTGGCGGCTCGTGATCATTTTTGTTGGTGGGGCCAGACAGATATTTTCGGAAAAATCATGGTTTCGGTTAGGATATAATGTAATGTATAAAATAATAAATACACGTTACACTTATTTTTGTGGAGCCCGGCCCCACTGGCCCTTAATAATGAACCACCACTGTGCTGATTTATATACTTTTTTTCTTACTTCTCATGCCTTTTCCAAACTCCGTCTATCACATTCCTCACTCTCTTTCTCGTCAAATCTTGTTCCTATATCTCTCCATCCCTCCACTGGATACTTCTCTCGTGAAATTGCTTCACACAAATTGATTAACTGTCTTTGCAGATAGCTCTTTCGTTCAACGTTCCCGAAGACAAGTCGAGAGCTAAAAAGAATCGAGAGCTCTCATTCATGTGTTATGTGACAGATTGAATACTACAACAGTGGATTATTAAGAGAAATTGTACATAAGTTTGATACATTCAATGCGAACAGTAAGAAACGTGAAAAGAGCAGACAAAATTGGAGAGTTCTAAAAACAAAACACTCAAACTGGATAAAGATTAAATTTTCAATTAACATAAAAAAGACGGTATGAATGCAAAGGATTTATTCAAAACAAGTTTCGAGTCTGGAATATAATTGCATTGTACTTGGATGTTTTCTCTATTTAAATATCCCTGATCTCAGTGTAGATGAGATCGCGTTCCTAGTCATATAAGAAACGGACGATAAAACGTAGGTTCCGTGTATAATTTAAGTATTAAATGACGCCTTAGCAGTTAAAAATCGAGAATAGCATGCTGGAAAGCCGCTGCCCGGACAAAATTCATTAGAAAAGATTGAAAATAAAATTCCTACATAAATATCTTCACCATCTTCAAAATTACATCGGGACCTCGCCTGTGCTACGGAGCTCGTGCACTGCAGCTGAGATAGTCCTTTGTAAGAAAGACATCATAAATTTTGCTACATTCTTTCCTGACTGTCATTACAGATCTGTAGTTATTTTTTAACTTATCGCATTATTATTTCCCCAGACCTCGTCGTGGCTCTTCAGATCGACATGGACTAGGACTACTCAATTCACAGAATATTATGTCCCCTCAACATCAGGGGATGCAACAATTGTCACCAAACTCAAACAAAGGTCCGGGTGAGTTATCTCCCTTTTAATATCGTCAGTTTTGTTTACTTTTTGTACAACCTCTTTATCTTTATAATGTTTCTTTTCTTATTTCTCAATTATATCGTTTTCAACTACGCATTTTCCCATGTATTTCATTCATCTACTGACCTGGTCATGGAGGTGTTAGAGACAATAAGCAAACTGGTTGGCAGCAATTATACAAGGTGTTCAAGATAACTGCATCCCGTGAATGGAGCTAATCCGGCATATATGTATGGTAATGGGAAGGTTCAGTTATGACGTAGTATAGGTCAAGGTTGTGTGACGATGTGTAATTTTAGTGCGGGAAGGGGCGATGAACAAATATGACGTAGGACAAGCTAGTCAGAACCGGTTTAAATAGTAGATAGACACAACTCAATTTGAACCTGGCAACTTTCGAATTGTCAATGGGGCTGCAATTATCTTGAAAACCCTGTAGTTCGTGTGTTTGAAATGGACAAAGAAGACATAATGGGGTTGCTTAGAGATAGGTTAGTGAGCCGAAGTCACAGCACTCCAGTCAGGGCCATATGTACTCAATCTCCCCAACATGGTTCCAGTGGCTCGATGGTTAAACACACTTCAGATCCATCTTTTGCGTGGACGGCGTATTATAATGTATCCACTGTATCGTAGTAATATCGATCTTTGAGGTGCACTGTCTGTTGGTAATCTACTTACGTAATACAACCATTCAACATGTTGTTTCTTGATGAAGTTTAGAACTGATGTCGTACCCACTTTTTTCTTGTCTTGAATTCTAAACCGGTCACTTCTTGATACTCTCAGCATTCTGCCTGGACATTTCATCTCTGTCGTGACTAGTTTTCTTCTATTGTTTGATCTTTGTTCATTGTCCAGGTGTGGCACGATAGCATAATCATAATAGTAATAATAATACTCTCCTACCGTTATACGCTACGTAGGGCCTGGGAGCAATTTCTCCATGCCGCTCTATTCTGGGCAACTCGCTCAATCTCCTCCATGGAACTGAGACCGGTATCATAATGTTGGGAGAAATATTGTGTTGAACAATGCTCATTTAGTGTTCGTGAACAACTCAAACAACATGCCTGTAAGCTAATATTGGGAAACAAGAAAGTTATAGGAAATAACAAACAATCAGAAAACCTAATTATATTACAAAATTAAATCATATAACAATAACAGTATTTTGTATACCTGAGAAGTACGGTAATTCAGACAGGAACAACATTGAAAACTCAAGAATCATGTCAAACTTTCGCCACGCTCAACAATATCTGAAGTGAAATCATGTCAAACTTTCTCCACACTTAACAATATCTGGAGTGAAATCATGTCAAACTTTCGCCACACTTAACAATATCTGAAGTGAAATCATGTCAAACTTTCGCCACGCTTAACAATATCTGAAGTGAAATCATGTCAAACTTTCTCCACGTTTAACAATATCTGAAGTGAAATCATGTCAAACTTTCTCCACGTTTAACAATATCTGAAGTGAAATCATGTCAAACTTTCTCCACGTTTAACAATATCTGAAGTGAAATCATGTCAAACTTTCTCCACGCTTAACAATATCTGGAGTGAAATCATGTCAAACTTTCTCCACGTTTAACAATATCTGAAGTGAAATCATGTCAAACTTTCTCCACGTTTAACAATATCTGAAGTGAAATCATGTCAAACTTTCTCCACACTTAACAATATCTGAAGTGAAATCATGTCAAACTTTCTCCACACTCAACAATATCTGAAGTGAAATCATGTCAAACTATCGCCACACTCAACAATATCTGAAGTAAAATCATGTCAAACTTTCTCCACGCTTAACAATATCAAGTGAATCATGTCAACTATCGCCACACTCAACAATATCTGAAGTGAAATCATGTCAAACTATCGCCACACTCAACAATATCTGAAGTGAACCAAATTATTAAATCTTAAAACAAAACTTAACATATATAGAAGCAGTGTCCTGGAAAGAGAGGACGACCTAAGCAGACCCTGAAACGAACTTTGCTGAGAGAGGCAAGAAATATCGGTCTCAGTTCCATGGAGGAGATTGATCTAGTTGCCCAGGATAGAGCGATATTATGAAATTGCTTGCAGACCCTATGTAACGAGAGGGATTATTATAATGTCCTGGAAGTGTTTAGTTTAGTTTAGTCGTCGAATCATCATCACTGCACGTCGAACAAGTTAGTCCATAAGTGCTCCGATCTCCTCCTCAGTATGTCTTTCAGCGTTTGGCGACTAACAACACCGGCTCTTTCTTGGTTTACTATTCTTCTTTTTTGGCTACCAGCATAGCTTATCTAGCTACACCACATTTGACTTGGAATTCTTGCAGTCTGGTTAGTGTTGTAGATTCACCATTATTACTTGAATCATGTAGACGTGCTCTCCCCCTTGGGAAATTATAATATCAGCCTGGTCCATTGCTAGGCCACTTTTTACAGCAGGAATACCTGCAAGCCTATCGGCGAGATCATTTGTCCTTGCACCTGCATGCCCTGGAAGTGTTATTATACAGTAGTGAGTGCTGGAAAAAACCATAAAATCACACATAGGTATATATATATATATATATATATATATATATATATATATATATATATATATGCAGATTTAAGGAAATAACAATAGTAATGTACTCTATTTAATATTCTACAGTTCTTGCCCCTACAGAAATAGCTAGTGAAAGTAAAATTTCCCTAGTCTTCTCAAACCATAGGGTATGAAATGCCTGTCACTTCACATACATATGTCCTAGTGTGCAGGAGGTAGGAGGCCAATTCCTGTCCACATATCTGGAACGTCGAGTGTGGGACTAACCTCACAACCCTCTTGTATCCGAGTCTATAGGCGAATTCGTATGCATTACGCGAATCCATACCACAACAAAATGAACAACTTTTGCCTATTCTCATTAGATCCATACATGGTTCGTCTCCGTGTCCTCGTCGTTTCTGCGACTATGACCAACTGCGACTATTGAAGTAGTCGGTCTTATTGCTGCCCTCATCGCCGTCGTTTTCGTTTTTCACGGTATTGTCATCTTCACTGTTCTTCTCACTGCTCTCTTTGTTGCTACTGTCGTCGTTTTTTTGCTGTTCTCATCTCTGTCCTCGTTGATATTCTCACTGCTGTTTCTGTCATTTTCCTTTTGCTGTCCCTCGTTGCTACACCTTTTGCTGCTCGCCGTTGTAGCTTTTGGGGTCCTCGTCACTGTTCTTGCAGTCCTCGTCGTTGTTCTTACAGTCCTTGCTGTTGTTCTTCCAGTCCTCGTCCTGTTCTTCAGTCCTCGTCACTGTTTTGCAATCCTCGTCACTGTTCTTGCAGTCCTCGTCACTGTTCTTGCAATCCTCGTCACTTTCTTGCAATCCTCGTCCTGTTCTTGAATCCTCGTCACTGTTCTTGCAGTCCTCGTCACTGTTCTTGCAGTCCTCGTCACTGTTCTTGCAATCCTCGTCACTGTTCTTGCAGTCCTCGTCACTGTTCTTGCAATCCTCGTCTGTTCTTGCAATCATCGTTGCTGTTCTTGCAATCCTCGTCACTGTTCTTGCAGTCATCGTCACTGTTCTTGCAGTCCTCGTCACTGTTCTTGCAGTCCTCGTCACTGTTCTTGCAGTCCTCGTCACTGTTCTTGCAGTCCTCGTCAACCTCGTCACTGTTCTTGCAGTCCTCGTCAACCTCGTCACTGTTCTTGCAGTCCTCGTCAACCTCGTCACTGTTCTTGCAGTCCTCGTCACTGTTCTTGCAGTCCTCGTCAACCTCGTCACTGTTCTTGCAGTCCTCGTCGCTGTTCTTGAAGTCCTCGTCACTGTTCTTGCAGTTCTCGTCACTGTTCTTGAAGTCCTCGTCACTGTTCTTGCAGTCCTCGTCACTGTTCTTGCAGTCCTCGTCAACCTCGTCACTGTTCTTGCAGTCCTTGTCAACCTCGTCACTGTTCTTGCAGCCCTTTGTCAACCTCGTCACTGTTCTTGCAGTCCTGTCAACCTCGTCACTGTTCTTGCAGTCCTCGTCACTGTTCTTGCAGTCCTCGTCACTGTTCTTGCAGTCCTCGTCACTGTTCTTGCAGTACTCGTCACTGTTCTTGCAGTACTCGTCACTGTTCTTGCAGTCCTCGTCAACCTCGTCACTGTTCTTGCAGTCCTCGTCAACCTCGTCACTGTTCTTGCAGTCCTCGTCACTGTTCTTGCAGTCCTCGTCACTGTTCTTGCAGTCCTCGTCACTGTTCTTGCAGTACTCGTCACTGTTCTTGCAGTCCTCGTCACTGTTCTTGCAGTCCTCGTCAACCTCGTCACTGTTCTTGCAGTCCTCGTCACTGTTCTTGCAGTCCTCGTCAACCTCGTCACTGTTCTTGCAGTCCTCGTCGCTGTTCTTGCAGCTGTTACTTTTGTCAACCTCCCCACTGTTCTCGCTGCTGTCATTGCCCTTGTCGTCGATATTCGCGTCTTCTGTCCTCGCACTATGTTCTCATAGCTATTATTCTCATTGACACTGGTTTCCCCTTCTTTAAGACATCATCCTCGCCCGCCTGCCCAGCGTGTTCGTAGCGCGTTGGACTGCGAGTGACAAGTCTCTGTGAGTGCTGGTTCAATTCAGCAGACTGGCAGAAAAGCCACAGGTTCTCCAGATTTACGGTGTTCGTGGCACCGAAACGAAGGGTTACGATGTCCATGGCACTGAGCCGAAGAGCTGAAAGCTCAAGTGCTTCTGGATCGAATACAAAAAAAAAGAACATCATCCGTCAACACGGCATCTGGTACATAATAAGCAAACCTCGTTGAAAAATTAACCCATACCACAAATATCAATTGTAACAAAAACCATGAGTTTAAAAGTGCCTGCGTCCTAATAGTTGCAACTATAGTTGTTCTCTCCAGTATATATGTCAACAAACTTCATCAATAACAAGCAACCAATGTTTACATGCCCACACATGCGCCATATCTTCCAACTTAAGCTATCGATCGAGAGTCCATCGAGGGCATTATTGTCTCGAGGATCGCCAGCGTTACTACGTGACCTCTTTACTTGTGACTTCAAAAGGTGAATATGTTAAAGGTCACCTGTACTTTAACTCTGTCTTGTAGTATGCTTGTTACAAACATGTTATACTGTACAGAAAAGACGATGTAACGTTTTTTTGAAAAGGACATCAGAACAAAATCGACATTATGGCGAAAAGTTCTTCATCAAGAACTTCTCCTTCGAACGCTCCATATCGACCACTTGTCAACTACTCTGTGTGATTTGTATGTGCTCTGAGCCTAAGAGCGATTGTACGTTGTGCCAGTTATGCACCTACAAGTAGGCCAGCACATCCGATTTCTGCGACTCTTTATTTACTAGGGTAGCATCCCTATGGCCTTCATTAGTCGCCTCTTACGATACGCTTTGTCGGTTGCAGTGGTACTATTCTTTGCTTCCCTTGTGGGTCCCGGTACCACACAGGCGTCATCAAGAATTCGTTACTTCTTTGTTTTTCTTTTATCAACTCTAATCAGCACATCACCAAGATATATATATATATCCGTCTCGTACAACCTCTTTACAACCATTATAAGTAAAAGTAAAGGAACCCTTTCATACCTCGTGGTATATAGTTCAATACAGTGTTAGGCCTGTATTTTTCCGTCCGTCGGCACACGATGGGTGATGTGGTCAGCATCACGCCGGCCGCCTTTACTTTCCCAGAGCATGTCTGGTACCCAGTTGAGGCTGGGTCGACCTGAGAGCCGTCGCGGTCGGGAAAAATTCCACGCGCATTGCGGGGAGCTGAACCCAGACCACCAGCATTGAGAAGCGAGTTCACTAACAACTACGCTACAGCGGCTCTATTATACGTTACATTTTTTTTTTTTTTTCGACCCAGAAGCACTTGAGCTTTCAGCTCTTCGGTTCGGTGCCATGGACATTGTAACCCTTCGGTTCGGTGCCACAAATACCGTAAATCTGGGGAACCTGTGACTTTTCTGTCAGCCCGCGAAATTGAACCGCACTCACATGGGGCTTGTCACCCATCGTCCAACGCGCTACGAACACGCTGGGCAGGCGGGCATACGTTACGTAAGACCTGTCAGTAATTTTTACATACTGCTCTGTCCTGTGCAACTCATTCAATATCTCTTCCATGGAATTGAGTCCCATATTTTTTTGCCTCTCTCAGCAAAGTTCACTTCATAGTTTCCGTATCCCTAGGAAGTCATCTTTTTCTTGAAGACTTTGCCTCCCACTTCAATGCCACCTTTGCAATTATTTTATTTATACGTAATAAATGAAGAGAGATTTCCTAATAAAGAACAAAATATGCAGTAAACTAAAAACACTGGATATGGTTATGAAAATACTTTTCAAAAGCCACAGCAGAAACAGACTAGCCATGGTTTTCCAGAGGGTGGTCAGCATAAAGAAACTATGACACGACACAAGCAAAGAAATAAAAGTAAGACTTCTGAAAACATGCATATTCTCTGTGGCAACATATGGATGTGAATCGTGGACAATAACACAAACAGTAAAGAACACAATTGAAGCTTTTGAAACAAGGTGTTACAGAAAAGTTCTTAGAACATGCTGGACAGAGAAGATAAAAAACAAAGACATCCTACGGACCTTCGTATCAATTCCATCGAAAAGCATTGGCTCATAAATAGCATCATATCCCGGAAGATGAAATATTTTGGCCACGTTAAACATCACAGTGGTTTAGAGGGAACGGTAATGGAAGACATGGTTTCTGAAGTACGAGACAGGGAACGACCAAGACGAAGGGGGCAGCAGAACCTCAAAGAAACCTTGAACATGACGCTGAAAGAGGCGGAAGAACTTACAAGAAGCGGAGAGTATTTCAGGAGGGCTGTGATTAAAGCGACGTTCCGCAAGGGACATGTTACTACTTGATATCCCTGCAGAGTATGATTATGGATGGTTCATTATCGAAATGATATCCATGAATTTGTTTGGTATAAAAATTATGATATCCATGGATATGGTCTTATGTGTATAAAATATGATATCCATGGATATGTTTGATATAAAAATATGATATCCATGGATATGTTTGGTATAAAAATATGATATCCATGGATATGTTTGGTATAAAAATATGATATCCATGAATTTGTTTGTATAAAAATATGATATCCTGGATTTTTTGGTATAAAAATATGATATCCATGGATATGTTTGGTATTAAAAATATGATATCCATGAATTTGTTTGATATAAAAATATGAAATCCATGGATATTTTGATATAAAAATATGATATCCATGGATATGTTTGGTATAAAAATATGATAATCCATGATTTTGTATCAGAACAAAAAGTACTCACATCGGAGACTATGTTGATAAAATATATTCATGATTTTTGAATAATAAGTTCTTATGTTGCTTAAAAGTATCGATATGGCGATATGATTTGAGCTAGCTATGAATCCTATGGATATGTTAAGACAACTGTAGTAGCCATGGTTTCTGATATTATATCGTTCCTGTTCTTTGCATATAAAAAGACCATGGATATGTTTGATATAAAAATATGATATCCATAGATTTGTTTGGTATAAAAATATGATATCCATAGATTTGTTTGATATAAAATATGATATCCATGGATATGTTTGATATAAAATATGATATCCATGGATATGTTTGATATTAAAATAATATGATATCCATGGATATGTTTGATATTAAAATAATATGATATCCATGGATATGTTTGATATAAAAAATATGATATCCATGGATATATTTGGTATAAAAAATATGAAATCCATGGATATATTTGGTATAAAAAATATGATATCCATGGATATGTTTGATATTAAAAAAATATGATATCCATGGATATGTTTGATATAAAAAATATGATATCCATGGATATGTTTGATATAAAAAATATGATATCCATAGATTTGTTTGGTATAAAAAATATGATATCCATAGATTTGTTATCCAGAGACAAAAACCGTCACTCAACATCAGCGAGACCCATGCTGCAAACACATATTCTCATATTTTGAAATTAAGTTCTTATTTGCTCTACAAGTACTCGTATGGTCGATATGTGATTTGAGCCTTAGCGCGCGAGTCCTAGTGTCAGTTACACGCCTACAGACCTGTAGGTCAGCACACCCAGTTTCTGCATGATTTTATATCGGGTTCGCCTTCCTTTGCATGACCCACAAAAAAGACCTAGGATAAACCAGACTCCCGTTAACCTTTGACTTCGCGGTTAAAGTTTCCTAATCTACACTACTGGGCGTGGGTTGGCTTGTGTGTTCTATTGATCATCAGCAGGCTACTAATTTCCACTTTTCATCTTTCTTAAGCGAGACTAGCCGACCCTAACTCTGATTATATACAGAGGCAGGGCGTAGAAAACACTGTGTAGACCCTCCTATGAGTATCTTACTGATAATATATTGTTTACCCCATCCACAGACGACTCCTACATGAAGCTGGCAATGGAAACCCTGGAAGGGGCTGGACTGGTGCATGCAACAACTGGAAACTATTCAGACACATCGGTCTGTCAGTGATATGGCTTCTAGCAAGGTAGGGGGACATTCACTCCTAAATATGTGTGTCCTGTCTTAGGGTGGATCATCACAAATATAATAAATCTTCCTCTGGCACTGTGGGCGCATGAGGGCAAGTCATGTTCTCCATGTCTCGTCTCGTTGCTATCTGTTATCTTTAATGTTTACTAGGCCATCGTTGAGCCTTCTCTGGTGATGGTTCTACCAAGTCTCTTGGTCTTCCTCTTCTTTTTCCCTCTGGTGTCCATATGAGGGATTGGTAAGGGAGTCTTCTCTCATCCATTCTAAGTGTGTGGCCGATGTAGTTCACGCGCTTTCTTATAAAATTTGATACATTTTCTTGCTTGGTCTCTTGTCTTATTTGTGTATTGGGTCTGAAATCTGACCATTTGAGGTTCAATATTCTTCTAAGACATTTATTCTCAAAGTTATCTAATTTTCTTTCTAGAGCTTTTGTTGCTTTCCAACTCTCGCATCCATAAGTTAATACTGGAATCACACAAGAGTTAAAGATCTTTAATTTTAAGTGCTTGCTGAGTGAATTGGACTTCCATATATTTGACAATTTGTTAAAAGCACTTGATGCCAATGCGATTCTGTGTGGAATTTCTGGCGCTGTATCCCCCGTAGATGTCATCATACTCCCTAGGTATGTAAAACTTTTGACTTTTTCAAGAGTGTAGTTTTTAGTTGAATATTTTCTGGACTGCTGGTAAGGTCAACAATTTTTGTTTTCATCACAAATAATCAACATAAAATATGCATATCTTGATTACTGACCTACAAACTTTATTACTGACCTACTAACTTTATTACTGACCTACTAACTTGATTACTGACCTACTAACTTGATTACTGACCTACTAACTTGATTACTGACCTACTAACTTGATTACTGACCTACTAACTTGATTACTGACCTACTAACTTGATTACTGACCTACTAACTTGATTACTGACCTACTAACTTGATTACTGACCTACTAACTTGATCGCTGACCTACTAACTTGATTACTGACCTACTAACTTGATTACTGACCTACTAACTTGATCGCTGACCTACTAACTTGATTACTGACCTACTAACTTGATTACTGACCTACTAACTTGATTACTGACCTACTAACTTGATTACTGACCTTACTAACTTGATTACTGACCAGCTAACCCGATTACTGACCTATTAACTTGATTACTGACCTACTAACTTGATTACTGACCAGCTAACCCGATTACTGACCTATTAACTTGATTACTTATTTCTGACTTGTTGACTTGCTGTTTTCATTACTAATTTGATTAATATATTGTACTAGCTACATCAGTTATATTGTACTAGCTACATCAATTATATTGTACTAGCTACATCAATTATATTGTACTAGCTACATCAGTTATATTGTACTAGCTACATCAATTATATTGCACTAGCTACATCAGTTATATTGTACTAGCTACATCAATTATATTGTACTAGCTACATCAATTATATTGTACTATCTACATCAATTATATTGTACTAGCTACATCAATTATATTGTACTAGCTACATCAGTTATATTGTACTAGCTACATCAATTATATTGTACTAGATACATCAGTTATATTGTACTAGCTACATCAATTATATTGTACTAGCTACATCAATTATATTGTACTAGCTACATCAATTATATTGTACTATCTAAAAAAAAGTGAATTGCATATCCTTTACAGGACTTTGCGAATCAACCCCAGCTTTTAACACTGTTTGTGATTTTTCTAGGCATTATTACGTTCAGTAGTTTGCCATTGCTTTCTGAACGGGTGGTGTCATCGTCCTTTTGTAAAAATCTACGCGAAACAATTTGCAACCAAACTGTCCGCAGCGTGATTCGAACTCAGAACGTCGGAGTTAATAGACCGAGTCACTATCCCCAAAGCCATATTTATTACTTATATTAATTCGATTGTATTTGTTAGATTAATGTTATTGTATTATTTCAATCAGCACGGCTGATGTAGCTAAATACTTATATTGTTTTACCCACAGTAACCGCGATAGCGTAGTGATTAGCTCACTTACTTGGTAAGCGCTTGATTTCGAGTCAAATTCCACAGCAGGTGTGTTATATGTTACTGAACTGAAAGTCAGAGAACTTCGACAGACCCATCAGGGCTCAGTCTCCTCCAACATATGTCGAAGGTACACGTACTGATGGTTCCTGTGCACGCTGGTTAAACACACTTCTCTCTCTGCTCCTGAAACATCCAGTTCTACTTGTACAACCTGTAATTCTAAACTTATTAAATCGCTGCATTTGAAAAATATCTGGCCAGCAATGGCGGAATGCGAGAGGGCCATTCAGAGTCAGGACTGTTTGATTCTGGACACGACTTTGCTAGCGCATTTCCGTCATGTTTGGTCGGGTATTTTCCGGTTTCGTTTGCCGAGCTACTGAGTTAGTGCTTGAGCAACGCTGTGAGCTATGGATGTTACATGGAATGCTTTTGCTGTGTCAACCGTGCGTTTGTTGTGTGTATTCAGAAAATGGCGGACAGCGGTTATGACAAACCGACTCTATCTGCCGTATGCAGTGATATTGCGTGTGCAGAAAGCTGGATTTTGTCGTGATTGATGTTCCTTCGACATGAATTACAATTCAAGAGATGATCAGTTTTGTGTTGACACTTTACAGCGACGGCCATATGCATTTATGCGGTGCAGGTTGCTTATTGTGGCGGTATACGGCTGTTTCATTCTGTAATTAGTTCACACAGGAAACGTGTCACTGTTGTTAGCTTTTTGTGTGATTTTCGTTGGCACAGGTACGGAACAATTATGGGGTGACCCGTTGACGTGAAGTTGGAACCGTACATATGAACTATGAACTCTAAATCGCTGGATCGATTCAACGTCAACTTTAGTGTCCTCGTCCAACAGTAGGTCGGCAAGAGATTGAAAACCATTACCGTATCCATCCTATGCTCCTCAAGAATCGGTGCTTTCTTTTGTTATGACTAAACTGAGACTCTCAGATTGACCTGGCCTAAATTCGGTGCCAGAGGAATACTTGGAAGTAGAAGTGGTCTCTCTGAATATCTTCTTCTTTGCGTTCGTTCTTTACGACCAATTTTCATCACTCTTTGTGATATGTTTAATCTTTGCCAAGAACGTGTATACATTGCACATTGGTTTGGTAGGCCCTAAATGCATAGACTTCTACGTTTAGGACATGTGCATCCGATTTCAGCCAAACCTCCTTAGTCGCCTATTACGATATGCGTGGCAGGTAGCAGTGGTTCTATTCTTTACACCCCAAATGTGGGCCCTGGTAACCACTCGGGCGTCTCTGAATATAACTGTTACAGAAGAGTCCTTCGTATATAATGGACAGAGAAGAGAACAAATAGATCTATCCAGAAAGAATTCAAAATCAAAGAAAACTGTCTGATGCTACAAATAAGAAAGAGAAAATTGAGGTATTTTGGACATATAAAAAGACATGAAAGGCTGAAGAAGACCATCATGAAAGGAGGCATACCGGCAAAGAAAAGAAGAGGAAGACCACGGAGAAGATGGATTCAGGATGTAACTTATGGGTTGAACATGACGGCTGCAGAGGCAGGGCATCTGGCCTATGAGAGAGAGACATTCTAGAGGACTGTTGGGGTGGCAAAGTTCTGCTCAGGACAAACTATTTGATGATGAGAAGCTGTCTGCATGTGATGACCGCATCAATCATCGTGTGAGACTGATTAAAGAAAAATACAGGTATATAGGGGTATCTGTGGTGTAGATGTTAGTTTCTCGCCTCTCATTCAAAGGTACTCAGTTCGCTTCCGTGTGGAGAAATCTGGATATTTTTCCAGCAATCCCTGATTTCAGTGTTTTGGTGAGATCATGTTCATAGTCATATAGAAGACGGACGATAAAACGTTGTTCTCGTGTTGAAGTAGAGAACGTAAAAGAACCGCTAAAAAGAACCGAAAAGAACCTTTTAATTTGAAATATGTTTGCTCTAATTAAAATAATTTGATATATTTAGTTGCAATAATTTGATATATTTAGTTGCAATAATTTGATATATTTAGTTGCAATAATTTGATATATTTAGTTGCAATAAGTTGATTGTTTTAGATACAACAATTCCATTATTTTAGTTTCGGCAACTTTCGTTTTGTTGATTCAACTTTTCCTTTTTCCTCAGTTTAAACGAATGTTAAATAGAGAACTCAGCCATTTTGCAGAATCCAGCAAATCAGGCAACCAGATAGCAGAGTACATCTGTAGTACATATTTAGGTAAGCAACTTCTTCTACCTGTTGGTTTTACATTTCCTTCCAACAAACCACACCTTCGTGTACCTGTTTGTTTTACCTTTTTTCTTCCAACAAACCACACCTTTGTGTATCTGTGTGTTTTTCCTTCCAACAAACCACACATATGTGTACCTGTGTGTTTTTCCTTCCAACAAACCACACCTTTGTGTACCTGTGTGTTTTACCTTTTTCTTCCAACAAACCACACATATGTGTACCTGTGTATTTTACCTTCCAACAAACCACACCTTTGTGTACCTGTGTGTTTTACCTTTTTCTTCCAACAAACCACACATATGTGTACCTGTGTATTTTACCTTCCAACAAACCACACCTTTGTGTACCTGTGTGTTTTACCTTTCTTCTTCCAACAAACCACACCTTTGTGTACCTGTGTGTTTTACCTTTTTCCTTCCAACAAGCCTTCCAACCACACCTTCTTCTACCTGCTTTACCTGTCCCATCGAACACATTACACCTTCTTCTACCTGTTTGTTTCACCTTTCCCTTCCAACAAACTTCTGCTTCTTCCTTCTTTTTTCACCTCTCCATACAGTAAATATACCTTCTTGTACATATTATTATATTTTTCATTTTTCCCCACATTTTTTCCCCCACAGATTTTTCGTGTTGCATTTTTTTCTCGTTACTTGGCATTGTTAGTTCAAATCGATTCTTTTGTTTCGAAGTTATTTCTATTCTTATGGATATCGACTACTTGTTAAACAAATCTTTGTGATTTGTATGTAATCTGAGCCTAAGAGCGATTGTACGTTATGCCAGTTATGCGCGTACAAGTAGGTCAGCACATCCGATTTCTGCGGTTCTTTTTATTTGGTAGGGTAGCTTCTCTAGGTCCCTTCCTCAGTCGCCTCTTACGACATGCCTTGTAGGTCGCAGTGTTACCATTCCTTGCTCCCCTTGCTAGCCCCGGCAACACACGGGCGCCTCGTCATTCATTGATACTTGTAATTCAGATCTTCACGTACATGATCAGGGTCTCCTATAGTACAACTGTGCACCTGGTGCACATCGAGAATGATCAACAGTTGTTCATCACTTTCCCCGGTCTTTGGATGTGGATTGATTTAGATCATCGGTTCCCAAACTTTGCATTACCGCGAACCCCCACTCCCCACCCTCCTTTTCCGATCCAGAAACACTTGAGCTGAAAGCTCTTCGGCTTAGTGTCATGCCTATGCTCCACGGGAACGGAGAGAAATAAGTGATATATAAATGTCTTTGTTTGTGTCGAACTTTTATCCAGCAGAACAAATAGATAAATCTTCTAATATATATATATATCACACATTATCCAATCTTTCAGTTTTTGGTAGAATTATCTAACCAAGAAAATATTCCCATCTGCATTGTTCTTTCTGCGTACATAAATCGAATTCCAACCAAAAAAAGTATACTCTCTTTCTCTCTCTCTCTCTCTCTCTCTCTCTCTCTCTCGAATTCTCTCTCTCTTTCTATCTTTCTCTCTTTCTCTCTCTCTTTATCTCTCTCCAACACTTTCTTTCTTTCTTTTCTCTCTTTCTCTCTCACTCGCGTGCATTCTCTCTCTCTCTCTTTCTTTCTTTCTCTCCCACTCTCTCTTTCTTTCTTTCCTCTCTCTTTTCTCTCTCTCCTCCTCTCTCTCTTTCTCTTTCTTTCCTCTCTTTTTCTCTCTCTTTCTCTCTTTCTCTCTTTCTTTCTCTCTTTCTCTCTCTTCCTTTCTCTTTCGCTCTTTCTCTCTCTCTCTTTTTTTCTCTCTCTCTCTTTCTCTCTCTCTCTCTCTCTCTCTCTCTCTCGTAAATACATGCAATTTTTTGTTATGCTCATGATCTTCTTGACCACCTAACAAAAATCTACCAACATCTAGTTGCTGTGTGGGCAGGCTATTGGAGGCCATGAAGAGATCTACCAGATAAACCATGTCCACGAGTCCAGAGACATGATAATGATGCCAATTTCAACGAGTGTTGATCTCCTTGTTTGAAACGTCTTACCACCAACTCCCTGCCCCCTATCCCCACCAGTTTATGGTGGTTAGTAACAAAGCCACATCATAGATAATATATCACAGATACGATACCAGTTATCGCTGTATTTTTTTTTTTTTTTAATATAAACTATATTCTACGCCGGTACTACTATTTAAATGTGTGACTACTACTTATGCCGGCAGCTACTTTCTAAATGCATGACTACTTTCTAAACCACCGACTACTTTCTATAGTGTGAGTGAGTGAGCGAGTGAGCGAGGAGGGAGGGAGGAGGGAGGGAGTGTGTGAGTGAGTGAGCGAGTGAGCGAGGGAGGGAGGGAGGGAGGGAGTGTGTGAGTGAGTGAGTGAGTGAGTGAGTGAGTGAGTGTGAGTGAGTGAGTGAGTGAGTGGTGGTGGTGAGTGGTGAGTGGTGGTGAGTGGTGGTGAGTGGTGGTGAGTGAGTGAGTGGTGGTGGGTGAGTGGTGGTGAGTGAGTGGTGAGTGGTGAGTGAGTGAGTGAGTGGTGAGTGAGTGCTTGTTTGTTTGCTACCTCTCAACCAGTTGAATCACTCTTTGTGATATTTTTGGTTTGTGCCAAGAATGACTAGACGTTGCGCCTCGGTTCATATGCCCCTACACATGTAGGACAAGCGCATCCGGAATATTCGGCCTATATTGAGTGAGTGGTTATTTTGAATGACTGAATGAGCGGGTTTGGATAGATGGAGATTAAATATAATCGAGCGGATTATTGTATGAGTGACTGACGATGCTAGAGTGAAAGAAAAGGGGAGTATAGAAAGTAAACTGAGCAACAGGCCACCAGTACGATTATCATATCAGACTCGATGAGTATGCTTCAAAGGAGTGAATCTGGAAGTCTGCGCGCGGAATGGGTGGACAGCATTCGGAGATCACATCTTAAGAAAATGACTTGGCTGTATACACCTGGACATGCTGGAGTGTGGGGTAACGAGTGTGTTGACTTTCTTGCAAACAATGTCCCGTCACAAGCTGGCAGAAGTATGGACAGAGGCGATATCATCAATGCGGCACGCTCTCATTTATGTGACAAGAGCAAGTCTCAGACACTGGAATGAGTTCGAGAATTAGGCATTAAGTTTTGACATGCCAGACAGTGTCGTCTTCGTGGTAGAGAGAGAAGATATACTAATAAACTTCTCATGGGTACGATAAGCAAGTGGACTTTGGGATGGTTGCAACAGTGGAGCACGCATGGGATTGTACAATGTGCCATTACGTTGATCGCATAATATAGAAAGCAAAATAAAAAGAAGAATACATACTTCACCTTCTTCTTCAGTGACCTCTGGTCATGCGCTTAGTTTACTGGGAATACAAACTAGGCAGTCAGCTTCAGTGATCTCTGGTCATGCGCTTAGTTTACTGTGGAATACAAACTAGGCAGCCAGCTTCAGTGATCTCTGGTCATGCGCTTAGTTTACTGGGGAATATAAACTAGGCAGTCAGCTTCGGCGATCTCTGGTCATGCGCTTAGTTTACTGGGAATACAAACTAGGCAGTCAGCTTCAGGTCTGTTAAGTTTCCCTAAAGCTTAGTTTTTAGGTCGACTGGGTGTAGCCACATGCTGCTTCTCAGCTCGCACAGGAGAGAACAGTGTTGCAGGACATTATCCGGTGTCTGTTCCACCTGCTGACACTGACAGATAACTGGTTGACTTATTCCCATTCTATACAAGTGTTTGTTGAGTCTGCATGAATCGGGGACAATAACACAAACATTAAAAACAAAATTGAAGCTTTTGAAACAAGGTGCTATAGAAAAGTTCTTAGAACTTCCTGGACAGAGAATAGAAGAAACAAAAACATCCTCCTACAAGATCTGCAAATCAAGGAGCATTGGCTCATAAATAACATCATGTCCCGGAAGATGAAATATTTTGACCACGTTAAACGCCACAGCGGTTTGAATAGAAATGTAATGGAAGGCATGGTTCCTGGAATACAAGGCAGAGGACGACCAAGACGAAGATGACAGCAGGATATCAGAGAAACCTTGAACATGACGCTAGAAGAGGCATGAGAACTTCCAAGAGACATAGCTTTTCAGGCGGGCTGTAATGAATGCCACCTTACGCAAGGCACATGCTACTACTTGAGCCGGCAGTGCCGGTACGTCGCCGAAATATAATGACCTGGTATGTTCTGATGTCTTTGAATACAACAAAAATACACCATTAAAACTAGCTATCTCTGCAGAAAATATTCACAAGAAGAAGAAAAAAATTCACTAGAAAATACTTGAAAAATTAAATTTTCACAACATAATTTTAGTGTTCTTAAAATAGACACTTTTAGCCTAATTTCTTACAGATGAGCTCGTATCTAGGTCAAGAGGTCAAACCTGGCTTCCAGACTGTTTTCACCACTTTACTTAATACATTACAGAGATGAGAATTACTCGATCGTGGGTAGATATTAGCTGCCAGGCCAGGAGATGAAGGAATGTACATAAAATGTTTCATTCTCAACAAAGATTGTATCTTAAGGCAAGCATTCCTTTCTGATCTCTGGCACTATTTATGAATAGCATAATTTCTGAGAGTAAAGTTATTTTAAGTTAAAGTACTTCTTAGAACTTAGTGTAAACGTGGCCATCCGTAACAAAAGTCTGTTCAGTCCAATCAGAAAATCGGAAATTCCCTGTTGATGTGGGCTGGCTTTTATATATGTTTGATTGACACCTGGCTTCTTCATTACACCTGGTTTGTTCACTACACCTGGTTTCTTCATTACACCTGGTTTCCTTATTACACCTGGTTTCTTCATTACACCTGGTTTGTTCATTACACCTGGTTTCTTCATTACACCTGGTTTCCTTATTACAACTGGCTTCTTCATTACACTTGGTATCCTTATTACACCTGGTTTCTTCATTACACCTGGTTTCTTAGTTACACCTGGTTTGTTCATTACACATGGTTTCTTAGTTACACCTGGTTTCCTCATTACACCTGGTTTCCTCATTACACTTGGTTTCCTCACATGGCTTGGTCACTCTCCGCAGAAACAACACGCCACCCGCCGAGCTTCGTAGCTCCACCTAAAAGATCTCGGGAAACAAATGTTTTCAAATTGTGAACTAGAAACTCGAACAAATTCGTCAAGGAAACCTGATCTGCTCTACCACTTCTATACAGAGATATCCCCCCTTCCCTCCCCACCAATAACTTCATTCAATGAACTTTTTATTTCATTAAGAGCATTCATAGAACTCCCTTCCCCCACCTCTCTCTCCCCAACTTAGGAAGAAATTCCATCAAAATTTGTCATTTTTATCGACATATTTTCCGGAAATTCCGAGAAGCATTAAGAATGTGGTGTGTTATTTTTTTTGTCGTCTCTGGACTCTATCCACAAGTTTCCCATAACCTATGGGAAATTAAATCATGTCGCATCCAGCAGAATGCTGGGAGTATCAATAAGAGACCGGTTTAGAAATGAAGACATCAGGAGGAAATGGGTACAACATCAGTAATGGACTTCATCAAGAAACAACAAATTAAATGGTTTGGAGAGGTTACACTCTTCTATTCTCGAGTCCCCTTGTTTCCAGAGACCGCTAGGATTGTTTCCGGAGATTTGGAGTTGTGCTTTGAGCTTCTTCTTCTGCGATCAACTTTTGCTATGCGACTACTCCGGTATGTGTCATAAACAGGGCGGTGCGCTTGAGGTTTTCACCGGTTCCCCATAGTTTGTCTT
Source organism: Arion vulgaris (assembly GCA_020796225.1). NCBI lineage: Eukaryota > Metazoa > Mollusca > Gastropoda > Stylommatophora > Arionidae > Arion > Arion vulgaris. Next base: position 7,373,778 of record CM036769.1, read on the forward strand.
GTAGTGTTGTTTCTGTTGGCCAGATCTCCAATCTCTCACTACTCAGACTAGGGCAGTCTTGCAGGATGTTCTCTGGGGATTGCTTTGGTGCTCCACAGGTGCAGGCCGCCGAGTCCCTGAGACCCATTCTGTGGAGGTGTGCTCTGAGACTGCAGTGTCCGTTCTAAGTCTGAAGATTGTGGTCTGTGCTTTTCTGTTTAGTGTATTTATACTGTCGTGCTCTGGATTGTATCCTCTATTTGTTTTTCGTGCTTTGAGCAATAATCTCTGCAGATGGCGTGCCATTTTTGCAGGGAGGGACCGAGCACTGTAGGGTAAATCCCGGTGCAATGAAGTCAATACTTTGTCTTTCCACTCCTATTTTACCTGAAATAGAAATGCTACTCTAATATAGTGGATACAAAACAAAAGGCAGTCCACGTAAAAGGTGGATGGAAATAACAGAGGTGGTGAAAAACACTTTATGAAGCGCACACAAAAGCCCGTTCTATGAATCTCTTCTTATCCTGACTCTGCGATGAAAAACAGGATAAGAGAAAAGTAGAAGAAAGATTCTTCAACATTTTCACCTTTCTGAACCATAACCTCGTAACCCTAGCTTGGGAACAAGCAAAAGAATAAAGTCATTTCCTGGAACCGCCCGAGTGGTTACGGGGCCCAAATTTGGGGTGTAAAGAATAGAACCACTGTTACCTGCCACGCATGTCGTAAGAGGCGACTAAGGAAGTTTGGTTGAAATTGGATGCATGTGTACGCTAGGGAATGCTAACCGAAACAAATGCTTGCAGAAAACGGATACACCAGGCCGTAAGGCGCATAACATGGTGCAACGACCCTCACAATGAGGAATGGGATAACGGATTCTACGGTCGCCGATCTGCCTCGGAGATTTAGCCACGCAGTGAGAATGTCAGACCTTCCATCACAAGGGTGGCCAAAACTTACTGCGGGAATAGGTCGGCACAAACGAAAGCAGAAATCATAGGAATTATGTCCTACAGAACTGTCCCCAGTATGCAGACTTGAGAAGAAAGAGGTGGCCCACTTACACCAGCATCCAAGACAAAACTGTATGGCGTGGCTGATAATCTGAGGCAGACGGCTGCCTTTATTAGAGAAACCGAAGTCCCAATCTGAGAACGCAGAAGAAGAAGAAGAATTTCCTTGAACAATGGAAACATTTTCTAGAACATTGTTCTATTTTGTTAGTTGTATTAATTTAAAAAATATTTTTTCCATTTTTATTGCAATTCATAGACACCTTATAAGACGCTAAGCGTTTCTCGAGTTCATATCCAAGTCGTTAGGCTTTACGCTGGACTTTACCAAGACAAGTCTAACCTACTTTCGAATATTATCCCTAGCGACCTATACAAAATCGATTTGTGTGTTCTTTTCCTGCTCATTGACGTCACACACAGCACACAAAAGGTTACCGCTGTTGTGTTACGCATTTTTCATGATATAATTCTAAACATATTTCTCTAATGGACGGACAATCAAGGGAGAGACGTCATTTCTGAACTTTGATAGCCCTTCGGTTGTGTCCTGTAATTTAAGATATAAGGGTCCTTCGGAGAATTATGACAGTTACTCAACTGTTTGCGTAATTTATTATAAAGTTCATTTTTCAGAGCAGTCGTTTTCAACCCGTTGTTCTAAGCCAGCGATTTCCAAACTGGTGTCCGCGAGGTACTCACAAGGGGTCCTCACAGGGGGTCCTCGCTGGGGGTCCTCACAGGGGATCCTCACTCGCTTGACGAAATATTACCATCTTTGACATTTCAAACAGAAACATAAATTTTAAAAACGTGTAAAACAGTGGTAAACTAATTCCGCTTCGAAATCAAAGTACCCTGATCAGAACGTAGTCTAAATGTCTGACAGGACAAATTTAAGATTATTTTTAAAGTTTCCCGCAGTTTAAGAAATTGGAGCCAGCTTGACTGTTGGCGTGGTGTAATAATAACTCCATCGCTAGAAGATTTTCATATATAGAAACGTTGGTGGTCCGTGGCAGTAAAATGTATTTAAAAGGGGGTTCGTGATAATGCAAAGTTTGGGAACCGCTGTTTTAAGCTAAACTTTGCCCGTCTGCCCAGCGTGTTCGTAGCGCGGTGGACTACGGGTGACTATCCTTCTGTGTGTGCGGGTTCAATTCCGCGGGTTTGGCAGAAAAAGCCACAGATTCCCCAGATTTACGATGTCCATGGCACCGATCCGAAGAGCTGAAAAGCTCAAGTGCTTCTGGATCGGGAAAAAAAAGCTAAACTTTCTTTTGTTTCATTTTGTGTTGGCGTCCATTCTTACTTGCTCTTGGGCAGAAAACTACTTCTTAAATCGCACGTGAGACTCACAGGTAAGGAAGTCTGCTGCAAAACTGAACACCTGTACGCGAATAAATCATGAAGAGTATAAGGAGATTTTTAAGAACCCCAGAGGAAGCACCGGAACCAGTAACTAAGATTAATAAATAGACAGCGAACAAGTATTTGGTGCTTCCTAGTCATGTCGGAGACGGAAGATGTGGCGTCGGTCCCATGTTTAAGTTGAGCAGGTAAAAGAACCCTTGGCAGTTCAAAATAGAAAATAGCAGATTGGAAAGTGGCTACCTGGGCAAAATTAAATAGCTAAACACGTAAGAACAAAATACTATAGTTTTACAAAATACAGAAACAGTGATGATAAACAGCAACGTTTCGACCAAAATGCATTTATCAAGTAAACGATACAACAGGAGTGACGAATTTCAAAGAACACTACATATGGACGACTACACACGGAGACATTCAAACGTATCTAATGAAAATATGGGAATAAAAACGAATGAAATTCGTCATTCCTGTTGTATCGTTTGCTTGATAAATGCCTTTTGGTCGAAACGTTACTGTTTATCGTCACTGTTTCTGTATTTTGTAAAGCTATAGTACTTTGTTCTTACGTGTTTCGCTATTTGACTAAGTTTTTCTGCAGTCTCCCCCGTTTTCACAAAATTAAATAGAAAGATTAAAAAATAAAATACCTAAAAAAATATTTTCACACCATCCTCTAAATTACGCCGGCGACTCTCGTCGGTGCTACATAGTTCGTGATCTGCCTCTGAGATCTTGATGTGTAAGAAAAAGATTGGAGCACACATGGTTGCTCATCGAAGTGCAATGATGATGGTCCTATAAATCAATCAGCCAATCAGTTGTACAGAACCTTGCTTGAATTACATTGAGAAACAAAGAATGAAGTGGTTTGGCCACTTAATAAGAATGCATCCAAACTCCACAGTATACAGAGTATCCTACAACAGAACATCAGGAAAGAAGGCGAGAGGAAGACCACGAAAAAGATGGTTAGATGGCATAGCAGAATCCTGTGAAAGAGCAAAAATAACAATCACCCAAGTCACCAGAACAACGCAAGACAGAAACAAAAAACCACAACACTGGGCAACAACCTGGTAGCAGTGTGACGACAAAAGAAGAAGAAGAAGAATCAATCAATCAAACTTCAATTCTACTACGCAATAACGAGTAAATTAACAAATAATTTGTCCTCGAAAATTCTCTCCATTTTATTGTTTCTAAGGCAGACAGATAATCGTTTGTTGTTCGTATAAGTAATTACAGCTTTCATATTTAGATCTAGTTTTTGGGTTTTTTTTTTTTTAATTTTCTATTCGCAGATTTCTGTTGTTGATGTTGTTTTCAAGTAAATTGTACTTAATTGTTAGGATTATTCCTGGCCTCTATATTTGTTATCTTTTTGATAGTGTTGAAATAATGGTGTTAGGGATTCACGATGGTATTCATTAAGTTTGTTGTGCAGACTTTATTGCATTCTTTATGTTCTTCTTTTTTGTGGATATCCGTTGATAGAAGAACGAGAAAACTGCCACTTTTTGTGAACACCTGCGTGGAATCTCTGTTGGAGAATGATTGCTATTCATTATCATCATCAGGTGCCGTGCCGGCTGGCGTAGGCGATCATGGATCTCCACAAATCTCTGTCGTTGGTGTTTGCTATCAACTCAGATGTTGACGCTCTACCGTGCCATGAAGTCAGGCTATCCAAAATGTTCTCTCTCTGTCTTCCCCTGTCTCGTCTACCCTTGATTGCTATTAACTCTTTTAATATAATGAATAGTATGGGGTCTTTGTGGTGAAGGAGTTTAGACGTTTGCTTTACGTTCTAGTGATTGTTGGTTCGAATTCGGATCTCGTCTTTCAGTTCACATGTGTATTTTTATTCCAAACATTCATATGATTATTGCTGGAGTTACGGAGTTCAGACTTTGTGCAACACTCTCAGCAGGTTGTGGTGTGCCAGCTCTAAGGAGAAGGACCGAGCCAAATAGGGGCACTTTGTGCAATGAAGTCAATCCTTTGTTTTTATACGTTTTAGACGCCCAGCGAGTTGGACGACGAGTGACAAGCCCTCTGTGAGTGCGGGTTCAATTCCGAGGGCTGGCAGAAAAAGCCACAGATTCTCCAAATTTACGATGTTCGTGGCACCGAACCGAAGGGTTACGTACGATGTCCATGGCACAGAACCGAAGAGCTGAAAGCTCAAGTGCTTCTGGATCGGGAAACATTTTAGACCACTGTGATGAGATATGTCTTGTTTTGTCCACGGCCACACCCAGTTGACCTAAACACTAAGCTTTGGAGAAACCTGACAGACCTGAAGCTGACTGCCTAGTTTGTGGTTCACAGTAAATTAAGCGCATGACCATAGATCGCTGAAGAAAGAAATCTGACAGACCTGAAGCTGACTGCCCAGTTTGTGGTCCACAGTAAATTAAACGCATGGCCATATGTCGCTGAAGAAAGAAATCTGACAGACCTGAAGCTGACTGCCTAGTTTGTGGTTCACAGTAAATTAAACGCATGACCAGAGATCGCTGAAGAAAGAAATCTGACAGACCTGAAGCTGACTGCCCAGTTTGTGGTCAACAGTAAATTAAACGCATGACCATATGTCGCTGAAGAAGATGAAGAAGACCACTGTTATGAGATTTGATATGGCCATACAAGATTCCCCAAGACTGAATAAGTATGGTATGACTGTAGTATATATACAGTGCCTTGTGATACGGAGCTACAGAGTTCGTGCTTTATGCAACACTCTCGGCAGATGGTTTGTCATCTCTGCTGAAAGAGACGGATCTATATGGGAAATCCCGGTGCAATGAAGTCATCAATGTCCCCTTAGATCTGTTATCTATGGCATACCATCAGAACATAAACAATATTAGTGTTTCACAAAGTGTCACAACAGAATAGCTAAATATTTGTTCAACCCTTACTTAGAGGGTGGGGTCTCTGTGACGTAGTGGGGTCTCTGTGACGTAGTGGGGTCTCTGTGACGTAGTGGGGTCTCTGTGACGTAGTGGGGTCTCTGTGACGTAGAGGTTACGTGCTCGCCTCCCGTTCCAAAGGTAACCGGTTCGTTCCCTCGTGGAGACATCGGGATATTTTGTTACAGAGATCCCTGATATCAGTGTAGGTAAGATCGAGTTCCTAGTCCTATCGGAGACGGACGATAAAACGTAGGTAGGTCATGTGTTCAATTTGGGCATGTAAAAGAACTCTTGGCAGTTCACAATCGAAAAGAGCAGGCTGGAAAGCCGCTGCTCGGGCATTATTCCTTAGAAAAATTACAAAAATAAATTCCTACAAAATATTGTTACCGTCTTCTAAATTACACCGGGGACACTCGCTGGTGCTACGGAGTACGTGCACTGCCGCTGAGATCTTTCTTTGAAAGAAAGAGGTCGGAGCACACATGGTTGTTTATTGACGTGCAATGACGATGGTCCTATCGATCAATCAAACAATTCAGAGACCAGGGACAGGAAATTACTCTATCATGCGCCTCACAGTTCCAACGAGCCTTGTCCAGCTGTTGTGCGCATGCGCTCATGTCCAGCAGAGATAAGAAGCTGCACGCTAGATAGAGAAAGCGCTGGCACTGTCGCTTACGCAGTGCTAACCCTGTTGTGCAAGTGTAAGGCAGTGTTTCTTCTTTACTCAGCGTGTATTATGCTTCTTCTTCTTCAGTGATCTCTGGTCATGCGCTTAATTTACTGTGGACCACAAACTGGGCAGTCAGCTTCAGGTCTTTCAGGTTTCCCTAAAGTTTAGTTTTCAGGTCGACTGGGTGTGGCCACATGTTGCTTCTCAGCTCACCCAGGGAGGACAGTCTTGCAGGATATGCTCCGGTGTCTGTTCCGCCTGCTGACACTGGCAGAGAGCTGTTTGACTTATTCCTAGTCTATATAAGTGTGTGATGAGTCTGCAGTGTCAGGTACACAGTTGAAATATAATGACCTGGTCTGTTCTGTTTAGGTCTTTGAGGGAGTCTTTTTCATAATCATATCCAGTGTTTGTCTTCCAGTCTACTGCAGATTTTCTCTGTGTGAGGGTTTTAACCTCCTGAAAAGACAGGGGTTGGTAAATTTGTTCTTTGGCACTGCCCTCCTTAGCTAAGACAACGGCACTCTCATTGCCTGCAATGCCACAGTGAGATGGAATCCACTGCAAGTGAATTTCTGCCTTTTCTGAAAGCTGAGCACGTTCTTCTTCTTCTTTGCGTTCGTTCTTTACGACCAATTTCAATCACTCTTCGTGATATGTTTGATCTTTGCCAAGAACGTGTATACGTTGCACATTGGTTTGGTAGGCCCTAAACGCATAGACTTCTACACATTTAGGACCCATGCATCCGATTTCAGTTAAACCTCCTTAGTCGCCTCTTACGACATGCGTGGCAGGTTACAGTGGTTCTATTCTTTACACCACAAATTTGGGCCCCGGTAACCACTCGGGCGGCTGATCAAGTTCTCTTTTTAGGTTGTGTACTGTGCTGTCAGCGGTATATGCTTAATAACAGTGTATTATATTCTTTAATGTGATAAAGTGCAGATGATTATCATGATTTCAGATATTCTATTTCATTCATAGTTTTTTTTTATCTGTTATATTATTTTATATTATTGGACTGCAGATAAGCTATGAAAAACAAATATAATGAAGACACCTATGGCAAGTAATGCAGATATCACACTGGAATCTAAAATGATAAAAATAACAGAGCAGTTCACCTATTTAGGTAGCAATTTTGATTGCACAGGAAATGTTAAAAAGAAATTATGATACGAATTGGCAAAGCAACATCAGCTTTTAAAAGTCTAAATAAAATATGGAACTGCAAGTTATATAGTATTAAACTAAATTACGAATTTTCAATTCAAATGTTGTATCAATCCTAACATATGCCAGCGAGAGTTGGAAAATGACTTAAGATATAGAAAGCAAGTGGAATGCATTTGAAAATAGATGTCTGCGAAAAATAATGAATATAAAATGGAACGAATTCAGAGAAGTGATGAAATCAGAGACATGTCTGGTCAACCACTAGTGACAACTGTTATATGAAAGAGAAGATGGAGATATGTTGGGCACACCTTGAGGAGAAATGATCAACGAATATCAAAGCAGGCATTGAAGTGGGATGCAAAGGATTCAAGAAAGAGAGGTCGACCTAAGGAGACCCTGAAGCGAACTTTGCTGAGAGAGACAGGAAATATCGGTCTCAGTTCCATGGAGGAGATTGAGCGAGTTGCCCAGGATAGAGCGGTATGGAGAAATTACTTGCAGGCCCTATGTAACGTATAACGGTACGAGAGAGGAATTATTATTGTTATTATATTATTTTACATCTTCCCATCTATGAAAGCTACCTCTTGCCAAATTTCAAGTCTGTAGGATGTCCAGATGTCTTCAATTAAAGTCAACAGACATATATACATACTAATTCCTACTTTATCTTATTTATATATATATATATATATATATCATCATCATCACGCCCGCGTGCCCAGCGTGTTCGTAGCACGTTGGACTACGGGTGACTAGTCCTCTGTAAGTGCGGGTTCAACTCCGCGGACTGGCAGAAAAGCTACAGGTTCCCAGATTTACGGTGTTCGTGGCACCGAGCCGAAGGGTTACGATGTCCATGACACCGAGCAGAAGAGCTTTCAGCTCAAGTGCTTCTGGATCGGGCAATATCATCATCATCAAATAGCTTGTCCTGAGCAGAGTTTTGTCGCAGGACCGTGCGATATATTTTCTCAGTATGATGCAAGTCTTCGAAATGCCATCCCTTAAATATTTTTTCTTTAAAATAACCTTCAATTGTGATTTTTATTTCGCTGCTCACGCCACCCCCTTACGTCCCGCCTGATGCAGCCGCCTCTCTGCATTGTAGCACGGCACGGCCCTGCTTTGCCACTCAAACAGTCCTCTGAAAGTTCTCTCTCTCTCATAGGCCTCTGCAGCCGTCATGTTCAAACCATCAGTTACATCCTAAATCCATCTTCTCCGTGGTCTTCCTCTTCTTCTCTTTGCCGGTATGCCTCCTTCCATGATGGCCTATATGTACGAGGGTGCATTGAAAAGTAATGCCTCCAAGTCCATAACTTTGTTAATAGTGTTCGGAGGCAATTGACACCGATATCAGAATAAAGTATATGTAAGTGTGTTTTCAGGACAGTAAGTGTCAAGTGTCTGGAATGTTGCGCATGCGCACAACATTATCCAAGATGGCGTAATACATGGAAATTCGGTTGAAGCAAAGAGCTGTGATTGAATTCTTGACGGCCGAAGGTTGTGTTCCCATCGACATGCATCGGAGAATGAGAGCGGTATATGGTGACGCCTGTGTGGATGTGAGTACTGTTAGGAGGTGGGCAAGGACTGTTAAAGGCGACAATCCAGCGACGATGACCTTGCATGATCAGGCTCGCAGCGGGAAAAGTTTTGATGACCATTTTTGGGACTGCCAGGGCGTAATCCACACAGAATTTTGGAACGCGGCAATACTATCAATTCTGATCGGTATGTGGAAACGATGAAGAAACTACAGGCAAGACTGCTACGTGTTCGTCCTGGAAAACACGCAGTCCTTCAACATGACAATGCTCGTCCACACACCAGTAGACAAACAGCGGCAGCATTAGAGCGTCTCAATTTTGACGACATTTTAGCGCACCCACCATATAGCCCGCATTTGGCACCTTGTGACTTTTTCCTGTTCCCAAAGCTCAAGGAACATCTCAAGGGAAACAGATATGCTTCTGACGAGGATGTGGCAGCAAATGTGCGTACCTGGCTTCGTGAAAAATCATCAGATTTTTCTTCGACGGGATGCAACAACTAGTTCGACGTTGGGGTGTGTGTGTGGAACGTGGAGGTGACTATGTCGAAAATAATGACTCTATTGTGTAGTGGACATCTCAAGCTTTCTGAAAATATATGTTTCATTTGTAAATTATGAATATTAACAAAGTTATGGACTTGGGGAATTACTTTTCAATGCGCCCTCGTAGATAGATTAAAACAGTGACCAAACATCTTCTGAAGCAGCACCATCATTACTTGTAGCTACGAGCCGCCAGTTCACCCAGGACTCACTACTTCTATATATTTTAAGTAGTGGTTTTTGTTTTTGTTGTTTTTTTTTGGGGGATGGGTTTTTTTAAACCGATCCAGCACTTGAGCACTTGAGCTTTCAGCTCTTCTGCTCGTTGCGATGTACGTCGTAACCCTTCGGTTCGGTGCCACGAACACCGTGAATCGGGTGAACCTCTGGCTTTTCTGCCAGCCCGTGGAATTGAACCTGCACTCACAGGGGGCATGTCACCCGTATTCCAACGCGCTACGAACACGCTGGACAGACGGGCAAGTATTGTTTTAAGATGTAATCTTGTGGGTCCATGGGAGTTCATATGTTAAGACAAAACGGGGGTGGGTGAGATAGACTAGTTCCCCCTCTCTCTCTCTCTTTCTCTTCTCTGCCCCCCTCCTCCTCCTTCCTTTCCTCCTCCCGGAAATGAATTTTAATAATACATTTTCATGCAAATCTTGTATTTTCCATTTCCGCGTAGTAAATTACTAACTCATTTATTTTTTTCACTCTGCCCATCCCTGCAAAATCCTCTGTGCACGCCTATGGTCTGGGTCTACCTTCTGCATGTAACGAATACACTGTTCTGTGGAGTGCAGTTACTTCTTGACATGTCGTGACTATCGTACCTTTCATTTATTCATTATCTTGCTGTGTTTACGGATGGTTTTTTTTAAACTGCTAATGTACACAAGAATTACGAAACAAGGTCACAAACTACCATTGAGGTTTCTGTTTGCCTTCTTCTGTCATATCTGACTTTTTAAAATTTGCGTTAGACACAGATTGTGTGTAGAGTTGGATCTGTTGTGCTCTCTAACTGCGATGTATTACATAACAGTTAATGTGCACAAGTAATCTAACAGCTAATGTATTTCTCGAGAGAATCAAGAATGTCAATATATGTTGAAATGTTGTTCCATAAGTGTTATCTTTAGACTAGATCTGTAGGTCAATGCGACCATATTTCAGTTAGTAACAGGAACATATCTCTGATATTTTTACTTTAAAGAGAGGGGATCGACTTGGACGATTATAACTGTGGTTTTCAACAGTTTTCTAGTTATAGTCTGTCCATTAATTCGTGAGCACGTTTGAAATTGATTTTCTCGAAAACTACCTGTTGGATCTCAGTGATTTTTGCATGCAGCCTTAGAATATCCATGACGCTAAAATAAAGCTAACCAGTAGTCCATAGATGCTACGGATTTTGCACATCGGCGAATTCCTTTGATCTTTTATGACAATTGCAAATACGGGGGCTCAAATTTTAGATTTTACAGTATCCCTAGAATTTGTCCATGTCAATTCTATTCATAGGTGTATCTCCATATTAACTTGATAGGTCAAGTAATTAAGTGTGTTGCCCTTTATGTGCAATCGTGAACTTGGATACAATATGCAACAGTTAGTCCTCCCTTCGGTCACCATTAGACCCCAGGGTGTCTTAACTTCACCACAAATTGTATGATGGTAGACGCATTTGGATATGGAAATGTATACGTTGCTATTTCTCAGTCTGTAATCAAAATATGATTTGTATCATCCCGAATCTGACGATTCCATGAGGTTGATAATTGTTACTGGCTGGACAAATTGTAATCCATCTCGGTGCCAGTACTCGTCTTCCTCTCGGAGCACATGTTCAACACACTTCTTCCAGAACTGCATGTCTATCATTGAGAAGGACTCACATGTCAGAACTTCAACATCACACATTTTAAACGTCCTGTTCTGTTCGGCAACTTGCCCTTTTACTTTAGCCCAGACAAGCTCTATCGGATTGAGCATGATATGGAGGTAGTCGCAAAGACGTGTGGTCGTATTCCGCAATGATTTTGTCAATATGAAACACCTTTGTCTTATTTGTCATCCTCACCAGGTGCAACAACTCGGGTTTCAAATATGTATCATCGAAGCTGACATTTTCCTTAGCAAGCCAAGTCCTAATTTGATCTTTTGTATTTGATGCAGTTGGTACTTTGTCTTCCGCTGATACTGCGTTGTGATAGGATGCATTATCCATTACCAAGCATGATGGTCTGTTTAGAATTGGAAGTAGATCTTTCTCCATCCAGTGCCTGAAAATATGTCCATTCATTTCTGTGTGGTAGTCCCTACCGTCGGTACTTTTTGATTGGAAAATAAGTCCAGCGTCATGGACAAGACCTTCTTCACTACTTCCTGCATGTGTTAGTATAATACGCTGGCCTTTGCTGCTTGGTATTTTTCTTTTCTGTTCACCGTCTACTGATTGCCATTCTTTAGCATTGGTGTGGTGAGCATTGACCCAGGATTCGTCCAAATATACAATATCATAGCCTTGCCTCCGCCGCTCACGGATCTGCCTCAGGTATTTACTTCGGGCAGGGGGACTGCCTAGAGTAGTTGATAGTACGGCCTGCTGCTGTGAGACGCCTCATAGCTCGGGTTCGAACCTACTGTCCGGCATTAGTTCGAGTCCCCTGGTCTTACTCAGGACGATAACGTGAGTACCTCTGAAGTCGGAGAAATCTGCCTGTATGGCGAGGGAATACTAATTACGAGTACATTGAGACACGGCTGCCAGTGTAAAGTAATTTACAATGTGCACGCTGCTGCCATTGTAAGAAATTGAAAACAAACGGATTTTCACGCAAAATTCAGTTTCAGAGATGAAACTTCGTCTGAGTTGAAAGCGGACGAAAGAAAAAAGAAAAAAGAAAAAAAAAAAAACTTCGGGCAGCAATTAAATGTGGCTTTTCACAAATAATATTCCTGCCGCCTATAGTTTTTCTGAAGGTGAAGCTGGCGGCTCTTACAATTTTTCATAGAGTACTTTTAGAAATGTCTATGCTGCAATCTGATTGCAGTTTTAATTTCAGTTTCCTGAGAGTAACAAGTTGATTTGTCGCAAACATTTTCAAGAGCTCCCGTCTTATGACATCTATGTCAAAGTCGTCAATTGTTCTTTTCCGTCCTTGCTTGACATTAGTGCACTTTGTGTCCTGTTTAATCCATCGGGAAAAGGATTCTCTATTCAGACCAAGTGCCAGTTGCGTTCGTTTCTCAGGGTTATGAATATCGCAATATAGATGACCTCTCTAGATTCCCTACGGAAGTGTTGGTATAGTAAAACTGTAACCTTCTGCATTGTTATAAATGTGCACTTCAGACTCATTATGAATGTGATATCAATGTCAGTTTTGATAAGCCAACAAATATGATACAATAGCTTCATACAAATAGCGAGATACGCCTATAACTATACAACGGTATCCCAATTATAACGTCATATGCTTTCCGCTTTCAAAGTCGACTGGGTTAGGTGCACGGGATTTCGTGAAATTGTTGTATACTCACGATATTTCAATGTTACCATAATGTATTTTTAGAACAACGCGTCTGTGTACCGTAGATCTGTTACTATTGTGTACAATCCGGTGAGGTTGATTTTAATATAACCTGAAGAAGAAATATTTCAAACTACATCAAATTTTCTTGGAAAAAATATTTCTCTAGCGTCATGGATATTCTAAGGCTGCTTGCAAAAAATCACTGAGATGCAACAGGTAGTTTTCGAGAAAATCAATTTCAAACGTGCTCACGAATTAATGGACAGACTATACCTCAAGTAGTAGTATGTCCCTTGCGGAACATCGCTGTCCTCACATCCCGTCTGAAAACTTATCTCTAGCACGTTCTCCCGCCTCCTCCAAGGTCATATTCAAGGTTTTGTTTTAAAGGGTTTTAAAGCCGAAGGATTGACTTCATTGCACCGGGTTTTACCCCATACGGCTCGATCCCTCTCCGCAGAAATGGCACGCCACCTACCGAGAGTATTGCACGAACTCCGTAGCTCCAGCAACAATCCTAGGGTCTCTGGAAAAACTGCACTCGTGAACAGAAGGCCGCGGTCCGGATTCGAACCCACGACCTTCGACTCGCAAGGCAAAGGGCTTAACCACTCAGCCACAGAGACTCCCCAAGGTTTTGTTTATGCCCTGGTGCTACCTTCGTCTTGCCCGCCCCCTGCCTCGTATTCCATGAACCATGCCTTTCATTACCGTTCTCTCCAAACTACTGTGACGTTTAACCGGACCAAAATATCTATGACATAATGTTATTTGTAAGCCAATGTTCTTCGATATGCAGGTTTTTGTTTGTTTCTATTCTCTGTCCAGGATGTTCTAAAAGAAATTTTCTGTAACACATTGTTTCAAAAGCTTTAATTTTGTTCTTTAATGTTTCTGTTAAGGTCTACGATTTTTTTGTTCCGATCCAGAAGCACTTGAGCTGAAAGCTCTTCGGCTCGGTGTCATTGACATCGTAACCATTCGGCTCGGTGCCACGAACACCGTAAATCTGGGGAACCTGTAGCTTTTCTGCCAGTCCGCGGAGTTGAACCCGCACTTACAGAGGACTAGTCACCCGTAGTCCAACGCGCTAGGAACACGTTGGGCACGAGGGCAAAGGTCCACGATTCACATCCATATGTTGCCACAGGGAATATACATGTTCTCAGAAGTCTTAATTTTCTTTCTTTGCTTGTGTTGTGTCATAATTTCTTCAAGCTGACCACCCTCTGGAAAGCCATTCCACTTGTGTACCCCTTTTAAGTTAACCAAGAACTACCTGTACTGTGTCAACAAGAGAATATGAGCACCATCATTCTAAAGAGACGCCGGAGATGGATCGGACGTGTGATACGCATGGAGACTAACTCTGTCACGAAAACTGCACTGAGATGGATACCAGAGGGTAAATTATAACTGGCAAGACCCAAAACAACCTGGAGGGGAACAGTAGGACAGGAACTGAAAGAAATGAATCACAGCTGGAACACAATACAAAGGACGGCCAAGAATATACAAGAATGGTGTGCATTTGTGCTCCCAAGCATCAGTGGCGTCACAGCCTAGAGAGATCCCTTTTAAACGAATATTTTTGCTAAACATTTTTGTTACCCCACCTCTTCCTACTTCTGACCCTCCTCTCCACCAGAATGCTGAGTACAGATACATGATAATCCACCATTACCATCTCACCACCAGAAATGCTAGATAGTACGAGATACCAGTTATCATGAGAATATCAATTCTGGTAAAAAAAAATTAACAAACAATGATCTTTTAGCCCAGCGTTTCCCAAAGTGGGCGGTACGTCCCCTAGTGGGCGTTGAAGCGTTCTAGGGGGGCGATAGTGGATTCAGAAGAATTGGGGGTTGTGTTGAAACGATTACGGGTCGGTGGTTTCTTAAAGAAGAAATTAATAATAAATATTTTAAAATAAATTATTCTCGTGATTTTTGCGATTGAATAATCATTTAAAATTTGAATTCTGCATTTTAATTCATCTTATGTCCGTCTTATACGATCCATTTTTTTCATCAATTTTCTATTTCATGCATATAATCATTTGAAATTGACCATGTATTACAGAAATATATATCAGTTTTCTATGTCAAAGAGAATATAGAGCATGCATATATGTGGAAGGGGGCGCTGCCAAACTGTTATAATGTAGAGGGGGGGGCGCTACAACGTTTATGTCGTGCAAAGTGGGCGGTGGGGCGTTAAAAAGTTTGGGAATCTATGGTTTAGTCGGTTAATATAAATAAATAACTTTTTTTCTTCTTTTTCTTGTCTCTAATCCTGTTTTATCTCACAGTGTCAGGATAAGTATTTTCTTTCTGTCTCTAATCCTGTTTTATCTCACAGTGTCAGGATAAGAAGTGATTTCTTCTTTTTCTTGTCTCTAATCCTGTTTTATCTCACAGTGTCAGGATAAGAAGTGATTTCTCTTTTCTTGTCTCTAATCCTGTTTTATCTCACAGTGTCAGGATAAGAAGTGATTTCTTCTTTTTCTTGTCTCTAATCCTGTTTTATCTCACAGTGTCAGGATAAGAAGTGATTTCATCTTTTCCTTGTCTCTAATCCTGTTTTATCTCACAGTGTCAGGATAAGAAGTGATTTCTACTTTTCCTTGTCTCTAATCCTGTTTTATCTCACAGTGTCAGGATAAGAAGTGATTTCTTCTTTTTCTTGTCTCTAATCCTGTTTTATCTCACAGTGTCAGGATAAGAAGTGATTTCTTCTTTTTCTTGTCTCTAATCCTGTTTTATCTCACAGTGTCAGGATAAGCAAGTGTCTAATCTGTTTATTCATTAGGTAGCTCTCAATCCTGTTTTATCTCACAGTGTCAGGATAAGAAGTGATTTCTTCTTTTCCTTGTCTCTAATCCTGTTTTATCTCACAGTGTCAGGATAAGAAGTGATTTCATCTTTTCCTTGTCTCTAATCCTGTTTTATCTCACAGTGTCAGGATAAGAAGTGATTTCATCTTTTCCTTGTCTCTAATCCTGTTTTATCTCACAGTGTCAGGATAAGAAGTGATTTCTTCTTTTTCTTGTCTCTAATCCTGTTTTATCTCACAGTGTCAGGATAAGGATTTCTCTTTCTTGTCTCTAATCCTGTTTTATCTCACAGTGTCAGGATAAGTATTTCTTTTCTGTCTCTAATCCTGTTTTATCTCACAGTGTCAGGATAAGAAGTGATTTCTTCTTTTCCTTGTCTCTAATCCTGTTTTATCTCACAGTGTCAGGAT
This sequence comes from Arion vulgaris, assembly GCA_020796225.1. NCBI lineage: Eukaryota > Metazoa > Mollusca > Gastropoda > Stylommatophora > Arionidae > Arion > Arion vulgaris. The sequence continues at coordinate 7,389,821 of CM036769.1, forward strand.
AAGAAGTGATTTCTACTTTTCCTTGTCTCTAATCCTGTTTTATCTCACAGTGTCAGGATAAGCATTCTCTTCTGTCTCTAATCCTGTTTTATCTCACAGTGTCAGGATAAGATTTCTTTTGCTGTCTCTAATCCTGTTTTATCTCACAGTGTCAGGATAAGAAGTGATTTCTTCTTTTCCTTGTCTCTAATCCTGTTTTATCTCACAGTGTCAGGATAAGAAGTGATTTCTACTTTTCCTTGTCTCTAATCCTGTTTTATCTCACAGTGTCAGGATAAGAAGTGATTTCTTCTTTTTCTTGTCTCTAATCCTGTTTTATCTCACAGTGTCAGGATAAGAAGTGATTTCTTCTTTTTCTTGTCTCTAATCCTGTTTTATCTCACAGTGTCAGGATAAGAAGTGATTTCTTCTTTTTCTTGTCTCTAATCCTGTTTTATCTCACAGTGTCAGGATAAGAAGTGATTTCTCTTTTCTTGTCTCTAATCCTGTTTTATCTCACAGTGTCAGGATAAGAAGTGATTTCTTCTTTTTCTTGTCTCTAATCCTGTTTTATCTCACAGTGTCAGGATAAGAAGTGATTTCTTCTTTTCCTTGTCTCTAATCCTGTTTTATCTCACAGTGTCAGGATAAAATGATTCTTTTGCTGTCTCTAATCCTGTTTTATCTCACAGTGTCAGGATGAAGATTCTTTGCTGTCTCTAATCCTGTTTTATCTCACAGTGTCAGGATAAGAAGTGATTTCTTCTTTTCCTTGTCTCTAATCCTGTTTTATCTCACAGTGTCAGGATAAGAAGTGATTTCTTCTTTTTCTTGTCTCTAATCCTGTTTTATCTCACAGTGTCAGGATAAGAAGTGATTTCTACTTTTTCTTGTCTCTAATCCTGTTTTATCTTGACGTGTCGAGGATAAGCGATAGTGATTTCATGCCAGAAATCTTTTTTTTCTCTAGATCCTGTTTTATCTGCACGTGTCAGGTAAGTGATTTCTTCTTCCTTTCTGCCTCGCAATCAAGTCCTTATTAAATCAGTGTCAGGATAAACCTGATTCTATTTCTATTTTCTTTCTCTAATCTGTTTTATTCACAGTGTCAGGATAGCTTAGGCTGCTCTAATCCTGTTTTTATCTTGAAAGTTTCAGGATAAGAGTGATTTCTTTTCTTTTTCTTGTCTCTAATCCCTGTTTTATCTCAAGTGTCAGGACTCAGAAAGGATTTCTTACTTTTCTTGTTCTAATCCTGTTTTATCTCACAGTGTCAGAGGATAGAAAGAGATTTACTTTCCTTGTCTCTGTCCTGTTTGTAGTTCACAGTGTCAGGATAAGCTTGGCTGCAAGGTTATCTGTCTTTCGTTCCAGTATCAGGATGCTTGGTGCTCTAATGCTGTTTACTCACAGTGTCAGGATAAACTTCTAGCTCTATCCTAAAGGATCTCACAGTGTCGGATAAGAAGTAAGATTCTTCTTGAATCAAGTCTCTAACCTGTTTATCTCATTAGAGTCAGGATAAAAGTAAGATTTTCATCTTCTTCTTTGTCTCAATCTAGTTTTATTCACAGTGTCAGGAAATGAAGTGATTTCTTCTTTTTCTTGTCTCTAATCCTGTTTATCTCACAGTGTCAGGATAAAGTGATTTCTTCTTTTTCTTGTCTCTAATCCTGTTTTATCTCACAGTGTCAGGATAAGAAGTGATTTCTTCTTTTCCTTGTCTCTAATCCTGTTTTATCTCACAGTGTCAGGATAAGAAGTGATTTCTTCTTTTTCTTGTCTCTAATCCTGTTTTATCTCACAGTGTCAGGATAAGAAGTGATTTCTTCTTTTCCTTGTCTCTAATCCTGTTTTATCTCACAGTGTCAGGATAAGAAGTGATTTCTTCTTTTTCTTGTCTCTAATCCTGTTTTATCTCACAGTGTCAGGATAAGAAGTGATTTCTTCTTTTTCTTGTCTCTAATCCTGTTTTATCTCACAGTGTCAGGATAAGAAGTGATTTCTACTTTTCCTTGTCTCTAATCCTGTTTTATCTCACAGTGTCAGGATAAGAAGTGATTTCTACTTTTCCTTGTCTCTAATCCTGTTTTATCTCACAGTGTCAGGATAAGAAGTGATTTCATCTTTTTCTTGTCTCTAATCCTGTTTTATCTCACAGTGTCAGGATAAGAAGTGATTTCTTCTTTTTCTTGTCTCTAATCCTGTTTTATCTCACAGTGACAGGATAAGAAGTGATTTCTTCTTTTTCTTGTCTCTAATCCTGTTTTATCTCACAGTGTCAGGATAAGAAGTGATTTCTTCTTTTCCTTGTCTCTAATCCTGTTTTATCTCACAGTGTCAGGATAAGAAGTGATTTCTACTTTTTCTTGTCTCTAATCCTGTTTTATCTCACAGTGTCAGGATAAGAAGTGATTTCTTCTTTTTCTTGTCTCTAATCCTGTTTTATCTCACAGTGTCAGGATAAGAAGTGATTTCTACTTTTTCTTGTCTCTAATCCTGTTTTATCTCACAGTGTCAGGATAAGAAGTGATTTCTACTTTTCCTTGTCTCTAATCCTGTTTTATCTCACAGTGTCAGGATAAGAAGTGATTTCTACTTTTTCTTGTCTCTAATCCTGTTTTATCTCACAGTGTCAGGATAAGAAGTGATTTCATCTTTTCCTTGTCTCTAATCCTGTTTTATCTCACAGTGTCAGGATAAGAAGTGATTTCTTCTTTTCCTTGTCTCTAATCCTGTTTTATCTCACAGTGACAGGATAAGAAGTGATTTCTTCTTTTTCTTGTCTCTAATCCTGTTTTATCTCACAGTGTCAGGATAAGAAGTGATTTCTTCTTTTCCTTGTCTCTAATCCTGTTTTATCTCACAGTGTCAGGATAAGAAGTGATTTCTACTTTTTCTTGTCTCTAATCCTGTTTTATCTCACAGTGTCAGGATAAGAAGTGATTTCTTCTTTTTCTTGTCTCTAATCCTGTTTTATCTCACAGTGTCAGGATAAGAAGTGATTTCTTCTTTTTCTTGTCTCTAATCCTGTTTTATCTCACAGTGTCAGGATAAGAAGTGATTTCTTCTTTTCCTTGTCTCTAATCCTGTTTTATCTCACAGTGTCAGGATAAGAAGTGATTTCTTCTTTTTCTTGTCTCTAATCCTGTTTTATCTCACAGTGTCAGGATAAGAAGTGATTTCTTCTTTTTCTTGTCTCTAATCCTGTTTTATCTCACAGTGTCAGGATAAGAAGTGATTTCTTCTTTTTCTTGTCTCTAATCCTGTTTTATCTCACAGTGTCAGGATAAGAAGTGATTTCTTCTTTTCCTTGTCTCTAATCCTGTTTTATCTCACAGTGTCAGGATAAGAAGTGATTTCTTCTTTTTCTTGTCTCTAATCCTGTTTTATCTCACAGTGTCAGGATAAGAAGTGATTTCATCTTTTTCTTGTCTCTAATCCTGTTTTATCTCACAGTGTCAGGATAAGCTTGGCTGCTCTAATCCTGTTTTATCTCACAGTGTCAGGATAAGAAGTGATTTCATCTTTTCCTTGTCTCTAATCCTGTTTTATCTCACAGTGTCAGGATAAGAAGTGATTTCATCTTTTCCTTGTCTCTAATCCTGTTTTATCTCACAGTGTCAGGATAAGAAGTGATTTCATCTTTTCCTTGTCTCTAATCCTGTTTTATCTCACAGTGTCAGGATAAGAAGTGATTTCTTCTTTTCCTTGTCTCTAATCCTGTTTTATCTCACAGTGTCAGGATAAGAAGTGATTTCTTCTTTTTCTTGTCTCTAATCCTGTTTTATCTCACAGCGTCAGGATAAGAAGTGATTTCTTCTTTTTCTTGTCTCTAATCCTGTTTTATCTCACAGTGTCAGGATAAGAAGTGATTTCTTCTTTTCCTTGTCTCTAATCCTGTTTTATCTCACAGTGTCAGGATAAGAAGTGATTTCTTCTTTTTCTTGTCTCTAATCCTGTTTTATCTCACAGTGTCAGGATAAGAAGTGATTTCTTCTTTTCCTTGTCTCTAATCCTGTTTTATCTCACAGTGTCAGGATAAGAAGTGATTTCTTCTTTTTCTTATCTTTAATCCTGTTTTATCTCACAGTGTCAGGATAAGAAGTGATTTCATCTTTTCGAACGCTCCATATCGACCACATGTTCAGCCACTTTTTGTGATTTGTATGTGATCTGAGCCTAAGAGCGATTGTACGTTGTACCAGTTATGCGCCTACAAGTAGGCCAGCAAATCCTATTTTTTTTTTACTAGGGTAGTATCCCTAGGGCCTTCATCAGCCGCCTCTTACGACATGCACTGTAGGTTACAGTGGTACTATTCTTTGCTTTCCTTTCGGGCCCCGGCACCACAAGGGCGGTCCTATAATAAATTCCCATTTACAATAAACTCCTTGATTACTATTTTTAGTTTTTCTCATTTCTGACACACTATGAGCACCATAAAAATATAATTGGCGCCATTGTTACGCGCGTTTAGTTATATAGGACACCAAAAGAGAATGCTGGGAAAATTGATGAATTTCGTATGGAATATATTTCAGCGGGAAATCCAATGACGTGTTTTCGCGTATTTACTAATATTTCCTGAGGACTTGAGGAGGCATAAAGACGTCCCGTGGCTAATGTGTGATTAGTAATGACGTCAACGTGGATGAGAAGCCGCCAGCTGCGCAGAAATTGGTTACGAGATGTACTTTTCCTTGAAGTTAATAACAGAAGAATGGGGTTAAAATATATCTACACATTTTTTTGTCAGACTTGGAGACTTCAGACAACAGATAGACATTGCTAATAAAAAGAAAATTAGATAATGAGCTCGGGTGTGTTAGTCGGGGAACAGACAATATTAATAAGTCTCTGTTGTGCAGAGGTTATGTGCTCGCTTCTCGTTCCAGATTAACTCAGTTAGATCCTTCGTGGAGACATCGGAATGTTTGACCTAAGATCCTTCAGCTCAGTGTAGGTGAGATCAAATTCCTAGTCCTATCGCAAACGGACGATAAAACTTAAGTTCCGTGATAATTTGAGCACGTAAAAGAAACCTTGGCGGTTCGAAATCGAGAAGAGCAGGCTGGAACACCGCTGTCTGTGCAAAATTCATTAGAAAGTCTAAAAAATAAAATTCCTATAAAATGTTTTCACCATCTTCAAAATTACATCTGTGATCCTCGCCAGTGTTACGGAGTGCGTGCATTGTCGTTGAGATCTTCCTATGCAAGAAAGAGATCGAAGCACACATGATTACACACCAAACTGCGATGATAATAGCCCTACCAATTAATCATTAATTAATCAATCAATTAATCAATCAATTAATCAATCAATCAATTAATCAACCAATCAATCAATTAATAAATTAATTAATCAATCAATCAATTAATCAATTAATCAATCAATTAATCGATCAATTAACAGGCAAGATCAATAAATGTTTAGTGTTTTTTTTTCACTTTTATTTTCCTCATTTAAAGCCGAAGGATTGACTTCATTGCACTGGGTTTTACCCCATATGGCTCGGTCCCTCTCCACAGAAATGGTACGCCCACTGCCGAGAGTATTGCGCAAATCACGGACTCCGTAGCTTCGGAAATAATCCTAGAGGTTTCTGGGTAAAAAAAAATGCACTCTTGAACAGAACGCGATCTGATTCAGACACGATTCAATCGCAGAGGTCTTAGAACGATTTCAAGTACCCACGACTTTCAACTCGCAAGGCAAGAGCATAAACACTTAACCACAGAGAACCCCTTGATGTACTCAAAGGTTGCAGTTATTTTTGTTAGTAAAATTGTCTTTTATCATGTGTCGTGCCGACTGGCGTTGGCGACCATGCGTCTTCACAAAAGTCTGTTCTTGGTGCCGGCTACCAGTTCGGATGTTGACATTTCTCCCTGCGATGAAGTCAGGCTGGTTCAGGATTTTCTTTCTGTCATTCTCGGCCTTGTCTCCCATTGATTATACTGGTTGTCACAATGTTTCCTTGTGATTTTTCTGATACCCAATTGAGACTGGGTCGACCTGAGAGCCGTTCATCATCATCATCGGCTTTTCTGCCAGTCCGCGGAATTGAACCCGCACTCACAGGTGTAGTCTATAAAACACAAGTAGAGAGCCGTTACGGTCGAAAAAAAATATTCGGTAAAATATTTAGCACTTGTAAAATATCTAAAATATAAAAGAGAAGAAGAGGAAGACCACGGAGAAGATGGATTCAGGATGTGACTGATGGTTTGAACATGACGGCTGCAGAGGCGGGACATATGGCCTATGAGAGAGAGAAATTCCTGAGGACTGTTGGGGTAACAAAGTTCTGCTCAGGACCAGCTATTTGATGATGATGATGAAAATATCTAATTTTGTTTGTATTATTATAGACTATTGAACGTATAAGTGGTGCCTAGAAAATCAACGACTTGTTTACTGTGGTTGATGGCTACGTCCTTTGGAATATGCCACGATTTTCATTTTCATTTGTTACTAGCGTTGATGAACAGTTAGGAACACATGATTCATGGCTCAGATCGGTTTTGGTATAAGCTCAGGTACAATCCAGCTATTATCTACAGACGATGGCTAACTCGCGACACGTAATATCTCACTTCTGCTTCCACCCTCTATTTTTCCCTGCCCGTCCGCGCTATTTGTCTGCGCACTGCTTGTTGAGACTATTGCTACAAACAAGACACTGCCAATTGATAACACCACGTCGTGGTCAGATGTAGCGCGCGATTTATAAATCCCGACTTTCTCGTTCCAACAGAACTCTCGCGACTGCGCTCGGTTTTTGGATGATCTTATGTACATTTATAGTTACATAATCAAGTTGGATTTCTATATTGTGTTTGCTCGAAACAGTTGACAATTGAGAATTCATCTGAAAAATCTACATTGTTGTTGATATTCTATTCTGTTTGACGCATCCCTGGTCTGAATTTGTGCTTGGTGTCGTTTTGACACTGATGTCAACTAAACTGATTTTATATTCTTCCGTGAACATAATTTTGTTTTTTATTTAGAATTAACGTTTTTTTTAAACCGAGGCACATCGCTTTCAACCTAAGGACGAGTCTTATTTTGGTTATATCAGAGCGTGTTTACCAACAAACCTTAGTTAATAATAATTCGATTCTTACTGGAATTCAACTCTAAATCAATGTCTAGTTTATAGTCAGTTGAATAAACTGTGTGTAAAACCAGCGTGATATTGGAACTATCAGCATGCATTCTTTTCGACATCTTCTGTTTAAGACAGGGCATCTATTGATCTGCCAGGATGGCTGTGACATTACTTCTATAACTAACTAAATATAAAAATTAACCCTTTCGTCCCGTGATTCTTCTTTTATGCCAGCGATTATTTATATTGCAGTGTATACTGTAGTTGTCACTATACTGGTTCTGCGTCATCTTAAAAAAATACCACCAGCCAGTAAATCGGTTCAGAAGGACGACTGTGTTAATTTCTGATAAATAAACAAGTGTGTATAATAACTTGAGCGTCAGTGGGAGAGTTTCATTATCAACGACAATACAATATTTATGATGCCTACCCTATGTACCCGGTATCCGATGCCATCTCATTCTGTCAATCAAGCATATTCACCGTTGCACGGCGTTGTCTTGAAGACAATGAAGACTGAATCCATCATCGTGTCTGTTTCAACTGCTCCAAACGCTCACAGTTCACTATACAACAACTCCAGATGTTTTCACGGCTCTAGATGTAAGTTATTATTTCTTATGAACGGGGTATGAATCTGAAAGACAAAAGGAAGGGAATGAGATGAGGTTGTGTTTAACAAATTTTACAGCCCGTCTGCCCAGCGTGTTCGTAGCGCTTTGGACTACGGGTGACTATCCATATGTGTGTGCGGGTTCAATTCCGCGGGATGGCAGAAAAAACCACAGAATCCCCAGATTTACGGTGAACCGAAGGGTTACGATGTCCATGGCACCGAGCCGAAGAGCTGCAAAACTCAAGTGCTTCTGGGTCGGGAAAAAATAAATAAAAAATAAAATTTTAAATTGGCACAACTAGCCTGTGCCCTGCAAAAAGGCGGACATGACAGTATAACACGTACTGCAAGATTGTCAACTGATAGCAGGTATAAGAAAAGAAACCTGGCCCATAAACACAGAGCTTCGCTAGAAGCTGTACGGAGGAACAGAGTCCCTTAAAAACATGGTCAAATTCATGATAAAAGTTGGTTCATCAGTCTAGGCCGGGATCGAGAGAGAGAGAGATGAGCTTGAATTGTTTATTTTATTATAGATATCTATTATTTATTTTTTTCCTTTTAATATACTTTGGTCACATCAAGCGTCACGATGGCCTGGAGATAACAATATTAGAGGCAGGGACCCAGGACAACACATTGAATCTAAGGTCCCTGCAACTAGGGCTGAACATTCATAAGGGAAAGACAAAGATATTGAGAATTAACCAAGCAAACGACAACTCGATCTCCTGGGGTAAATCCCACTTCAAGAGGTAGAATCATACACATATTTGGGCAGCAACGTAGACAAAGAGGGTGGAACAGATAGAGATGTTAAAATAAGAATACAGAAGGCAAGAGGAGCTTTCATTGCACTGGGAAACATTTGGAAGTCCAAAGAAATCAAATCTAGAACAAAAATTCGGATATTTAACTCTAATGTAAAAGCAGTTCTACTGTATGGGTCAGAAACATGGAGAACAACTAAAACAATAGCGCATAAATTGCAAACATTCATCAATTGGTGTCTGCGCAGAATAGAGGGAATAAGATGGTATGATAGGGTCACCAATGAGGAACTTATGGAGAGAACAAGACAGATTCCAGTGAACGAACAGGTTAAAAAGACGCTGGCGCTGGATAGGACACACTTTGCGAAAACCGGAGGGGAATATAACAAGAAGGGTCCTTGCCTGGAACCGCAGGGACAGCAAAAGAAGGAGGCCGAGAAATACATGGAGACGAGATTTGGAGGCGGAGATCAACAATATAAAGAAGAGCTGGAGGGAGCTGCAGGAGATAGCTAGAGATAGGAAGACTTGGCATGAGTTGGTTGAGGGCCTATGCCCCAACCCGGGGTAAAAGGCAAAGAGAGAGAGAGAGCGAGGGACCCAGGACGCAGAGGCAGACCAAGAAGAAGATAGCTACAAGATATTAAAGAAACCATGAATATGACCATCGACGAAGTGGGTGAACTGGCTAGAGACTGAGTGAATTTCAGATGTGCTGCAAAGAGAGCAACGTCCTATAAAGGATACGCACCTTGATGATGATTTTTAAATTCATTTTATGGGAAAAATGTTTGGACTACTTTGTTCTTGTATGAACATGTTGCACTTAACGGGTCGTTTTATGAATAAATGGTGTGGTCTTTTGACATTTTTACCTTGTCAATCTTAATTCAATTGATTGATAGGACCATCATCATTGCACTTCGGTGAATAACAATGTGTTCTTCAATCTCATTCTTAGACAGGAAGATGCAACGGCAGTGAACGATACATATAAGGCAAAGTAGTGCCGATGTGTGTGTGTGTCTGTTCCGTCTATTTGACGTAATTTTCTCGACGTACCACGAACTTGAAATTTGACAAGCGGGTAGCTTCCGTAGTGTAGTGCGCGCAAAGTTAAAAATTATATAACTTGAATTTTGTTATTTATTTAATATTGCGAATAGTTTTTTTTTAAACACAAGTGTTTTCAACTGCTGCTAGTGGCCTCATTTTGGATTACCGAAATTTCCCAAAATCATCCCATCAATCAATAACAAACCGTACAATCATAAACAAAACACGGACTACTATCATCTATATTTGTTCATTACTATGTCCATCTTCTTTCTTCTTTCTTTTGTCGTCACACTGCTACCGGGTTGTTGCCCAGTGTCGTGGTTTTCTGTTTTTGTCTTGCGCTATTCTGGTGGCTTGTGTGATTGTTATTTTTGCTCTTTCACATGATTCTGCTACGCCATCTAACCATCTTTTTCCGTGGTCTTCCTCTTGCCTTCTTTCCCGATGTTCTGTTGTAGAAGACTCTGTATACTGTGGAGTTTGGATGCATTCTTATTAAGTGGCCAAACCACTTCATTCTTTGTTTATCTATGTAATTCAAGCACGGTTTTGTGCCAACTTTCTTTCTTATGCTGATGTTGGTGATTCTGTCTTTTCTTGTGTTGTTGGTAACTTTTCACAGGCAACGCATTTCTCATATGTCCATCAATTAGATTTAAACTATAAATGTGCATGCATAGGCAATGTAGTTTTACAGGGTAGCAGTGGCGGCTCGTGATTGTTCTCGTTGGTGGAACCAGGTACAAATGTTCGGGAAAACATTGGTTTTTTTTATTAGGTTATATTCTAATTTATAAAATAATAAATGCACGTTATACATTATTTTTATGGAGCCTGGCCCCACCGGCCCTTAATGACGAGCCGCCACTGCAGGGTAGTATCTGTTAGTTTTATATATAACAAACTCTGCTTGTTTGTCTTTGGTTTATAGAAGATGTTCCATGTTTGTCTGTCAGCGGTTTCTATACGGTGTTCTAAGTTGTGTCTCTACCTACTCCCTAAAAGTACTTGTCTTAAGCTGTGTCTCTACCTACTCCCTAAAAGTACTTGTCTTAAGCTGTGTCTCTACCTACTCCCTAAAAGTACTTGTCTTAAGCTGTGTCTCTACCTACTCCCTAAAAGTACTTGTCTTAAGCTGTGTCTCTACCTACTCCCTAAAAGTATGTCTTAAGCTGTGCCACCTACCTAAAAGTCATGTCTTAAATGTCTCACCTACTAAAGTCTTGTCTAGCTGATCCACCTACTCAAAGTACTTGTCTTAATTGTGCTCTAACTACTCCCTAAAATACTTGTCTTAAGTGTGTCTCTACCTACCCTAAAGTTGTTCTACTCTTCGTGGACCAGGGCAAAAGTCATGTTTTTAAATGTCACTTGTTTTTAGAATAAATAACACGCTTTAATGTGGCTCCTGGAACAAATACGTCCAACTGAAAACCACGTAGTGTGGTGTTTGGTCCACTAGCTTGTATCTCTATCCACTTCTTAAAAGTACACTCCTTAAGTTGTCCCTCTACCCACTTCTTAAAAGTACATCTCTTAAGTTGTACCAGTACCTACTTCATAAAAGTACATCTCTTAAGTTCTACTTGTTTATAAAAGAACTCAACCTTTGTACGAGTACGCTATGTTGACTCACGATACTGAAGTATTTCCAATTACGATAATAGTGTCTCCATATCGATTCCAGTAATCGATACCTGAGAACTAATGATAGGTTACAATCTGTGAGTAATCGCATCGGATTTCTTTCTTGCACAAGTTTTTCTTATGAGTCATTTTCATAAATGAGGAGATATGCGTTGGATCGATACTGAAAAAGCTTTCAATCTGGCGGTGAGATGCGGTGACTTAGTTGGCATCATAGCTCATCATCAAATAGCTTGTCCTGAGCAGAACTTTGCCACCCCAACAGTCCTCCGGAATTTCTCTCTCTCATATGCCATCCGTGAGAGCCGCTGTAGCGTAGTTGTTAGTGAACTCGCTTCTCAAGGCTGGTGGTGGGGGTTCAGCTCCCGCAATGCGCGTGGAATTTTTCCCGACCGCGACGGTCTCAGGTCGGCCCAGCCTCAACTGGGTACCAGACATGCTCTGGGAAAGTAAAGGCGGCCGGCGTGATGCTGACCACATCACCCATCGTGTGCCAACGGTCAATGAAAAATATAGGCCTAACACTGTATTGACCTATATACCACAAGGTATGAAAGGGTTCCCTTTATAGGCCACCTGTCCCGCATCTGCAGCCGTCCCGCTTCTGCAGCCGTCATGTTCAAACCATCAGTTACATCCTGAATCCATCTTCTCTGTGGTCTTCCTCTTCTTCTCTTTGCCTGTATAACACCTTCCATGATGGTCTTCTCCAGCCCTTCATGCCTTTTTATATGTCCAAAATATCTCAATTTTCTCTTTCGTATTTGTAGCATCAGCCAGTTTTCTTTCATTTTGAGTTCTTTCTGGATAGATCTATTTGTTCTCTTCTCTGTCCAAGATATACGAAGGACTCTTCTGTAACACTTATATTCAAAAGCACATATAAAAGGCTTTTCAGTATGAAGCATATTAAAAACGCACCACTATGATAAATACACCATAAAATATCCAGTTTTCTTTGATTTTGAGTTCTAGATGTTTAGATCTATTGGTTCTCTTCCTTATCTTCGTTGTTTCTTGATGAAGTTTAGTACTGATGTTGTACCCACTTTGTTCCTGATGTCTTCATTTCTCAACCGGTCTCTTCTTCATACTCCAGCATTCTGTGCAGACTCTTCATCTCTGTCGTGACTAGTTTTCTTCTATCATTTGATGTCAGCGTCCAGGTTTGGTACTGTATCCCAGCATAAAGTTTAGAATAGACCATCAATTTATCTATCCGTTGCCACACTTCTGGAAAACTGAACTAACATGAGTGAAGTTTTAGCACAAACCATAGCATCATCTTGGGCCAATGGTTCTCATCTTTTTTTCAGATGGCCATCCTTGAAAATGAGGTAGACTCCAACACCCACCCACCCTATTCTCTTTTCCTCATTCCACCCCCACCCCACCCCACCCCGAATTAACTAATTTTCAAATAGTAAACAGAAAAATGTTTTTAGTATGAGATTTATAACAACACTGTTCCCCAAACCCCTAACAAGAAATTTGGTCAAAATGTCAACATGAGACAAAATCAATGATATTCTAGGTAATTTTTTTAAGAATTTAACTTACAGTTTTATGGGGAAAACGTATTACAACTGGATAAATAAGTTGGTATAAAAACTTTATCCTTTCAGTGCGTAATTTTTTTTTTAACTTTGTACACATTTATATTGTATGTATGCTGAATTAGGCAGAAAGTGGCTTTGCGTCAACTTAAAATATTCTGCCATCCAGTATATCGACTTAGAAGGATGGAGGGGTTAATAAGTCACAAATTCCACTAATTTTCATAATCATTCACGCCATAGCACAAGACCGTGCTTGAATTATCTAGCGAAATAGATAATGAAGTGGTTTGGCCACTTAGTAAGAATGCGAACAGACCAAACTGCCTATGAAGCTTTCCACAACAGAATATCAGGAAGGAAGGTGAGAGGAAGACCGAGGAAAAGGTGGATAGATAACGTAGTTGAATTCTGCCAGGGACTAAGAAAACCATCACACAAGTCACCAGAGAAGGGCAAGACAAATACACAAAACCACTACACTGGGTTAACAACCCGGTAACAGTGTGCTGACAAAAGCAGAGAAGCGCAAGACAAATACACAAAACCACGACACTGTGTTAACAACCTGGTAACAGTGTGCTGACAAGTCACCAGAGAAGCGCAAGACAAATGCATAAAACCACGACACTGGGTTAACAACCTGGTAACAGTGTACTGACAAAAGAAAGAAAAAGAAGATTCACGTCTCCTTTGATACTACATCACGCGTACTTGGGGACGCACCCCTTCCAAGTTGAAAACCACTGGTCTTTACAGACAAAATGGCAGCTTTGTTCACCATATCTTTCATGGAGGGGGTGGGGATATCGCAGGTTGAATATAACTAATGAGAGAAATCCTTGTAACAAAACTGAAGTTTAATTGTAGAAGCTGTATTCTGGGTGGTTGGTAATCGAGGAAACATTCTGAAACAGAACTCGTGTGCGTCCGTCTGACTCGCATATTCATAGTCTCAGGGTTTTCCCTATCACGCATTGTAAGATAAGACGGAGTAGAATAAATGTGGAATGTAGTAGGTTTTTTTTTTAATATAGTTAATTAATTATTGGATTCTCCTCAAGGAGTTAATTTTTATTGTTCATGTTTGTTGGCCTACGAGCTTTGATTAAATCACTGAAGGGTTCGCCCTATCAATCAATCAATCAATCAATCAATCAAACCTTAGGTTGAAAGGATGTGTCTCTGCTTAAAGAAGCTTTAATCCCCTACATAACAATGTAAACAAATTATTTTAAAAAAGCAGTGGCGGCTCGTAATTAAGGGCCAGTGGGCCGGGTCCCACAAAAAATAAGGTGTAACGAGTATTTATTATTTTATACATTAAATTATAACCTAACCGATACCCTGATTTTTCCGAAAATTTCTGTCTGGTCTCACAAACAAAAAATGATTACGAGCCGCCACTGAAAAAAAAAGTAAAGAACATACTTTTATACCACGAAGTGCCCGTCTGCCCAGCGTGTTCGTAGCGCGTTGGGACTACGGGTGACTATCCCTCTGTGTGTGCGGGTTCAATTTCGCGGGATGGCAGAAAAAGCAACAGATTTCCCAGATTTACGGTGTTCGTGGTACCGAACCGAAGGGTTACGATGTCCATGGCACCGAGCCGAAGAGCTGGAAAGCTCAAGTGCTTCTGGATCGGAAAAAAATATACCACGAAGTATATTGGGGATTACCATGTTAGTTGCGTATTTTAATGTTGATCAACGGTGCACGATGAAGGATGTGGTCAGCATTATGTGGGTGTATTTTAATGTTGATCAACGGTGCACGATGAAGGATGTGGTCAGCATTATGTAGGTGTATTTTAATGTTGATCAACGGTGCACGATGAAGGATGTGGTCAGCATTATGTAGGTGTATTTTAATGTTGATCAACGGTGCACGATGAAGGATGTGGTCAGCATTATGTAGGTGTATTTTAATGTTGATCAACGGTGCACGATGTCTTCTTCTTCTTCAAACGCTCCATATAGATCACTTGTTAACCACTCTTTGTGATGTGTATGTGATCTGGGCCTAAGAGCGGTTGTACCAGTTATGCTCCTATAAGTAGGCTAGCACATCCGATTTCTGCGACGTTTTTATTTACTAGGGTAGCTTTCTTAGACTCCTACCTCAGTCGCCTCGTACGACATGCCTTGTAGGTCGCGGTGTTACTATTCTTTGCTCCCTGGGGCCTCGGCAACACACGGGCGGGTGCACGATGGACGATATAGTCGACAACTTATTTCTTACAAGTTTATGTAACTTTCAAAATGTTTTGTGATGAGCTAGCTGACCTCACGCACGAGTCCACCTCCTTTTTCATACGAGCTTGGAAACATCACTAGTAACAACTGTTATAAGAAAGAGAAGATGGAGATATGTTGGGCATACCTTGAGAAGAAATGATCAAAGAATATCAAAGCAGGCATTGAAGTGGTATGCACAGGGTTCAAGAAAGAGAGGACGACCTAGGGAAACACTGAAAAAAACTTTGCTGAGATAGGCCAGAAATATCAATTCCGTGGAGTCGCCCAGGACATAGCGGTATGTAGAAATTACTGAGAGGGGGTCCTACACAAATATGTAGTTATAAAATAGGGTTCGTATTCAGAGTGTACCTATAAATGTAGCGTCTCTTTCAACTGAAAGTTTCAGTGTTAAAGCACTTACGCAGTAGCTTCTGTGACGATTTTACGAAATTTGACTTGAGAAACCAAAACAAAAACCAGCTGATTAACACAGAACTAGGTCGGCCGGATGTCAATATAGCTTCCTGTTACGTTCGGTAACTCTGAGTCACGAACATTATATCTGATAGTCAGTGTATGAGTTACGTCCCTGTTCCTCAAAAGACAATGGCAGGGGCGTGTCCATGATTCACAAGGGAGAATCTAAGACGGAACTGAGGGCCGCTATCTAGTGTCAGACTAATAAGAGAATAGTCCCATTGTTAAAATCTGTTCTCGAAGCTGACTCACTGGCACCGCATGTTGAGTCACGTGCGTGTGAAGGCGTGACAGAATGTCAACCTACTTCTTCTACTTCTTCTTCTTCAAACTCTCCATATCAATCACTTGTTAAACCACTCTTTGTGATTTGTATGTGATCTGAACCTAAGAGGGATTGTACGTTGTGCCAGTTATGTCTCCTACAAGTAGTCCAGCACATCCGATTTCTGTGACGTTTTTTTATTTATTAGGTAGCTTCCTATACCCCACCTCAGTCGCCTCTCACGACATGCCTTTTATCAATATTTAGTTGAATTTCTTATCAATAATTTTATCTTTTATCAATGTTTACTTTACTCTCACTAATCCTTCCCCCTTCTCCTTATCTGTACAGACAAACAGCAAGAACTTGACCTACCGACGCTGAAAGTAGAGCATGACGAACAAGTTTCAAGGGACACGAGTGTGGAGAAGTCAAGACCTATGTGCCAGATTTCTGGCCTACGGAAACTTCAACACGCAAACAGCTTTACTGGCATAGTTCCTACTCACGGAGTAGAGACGCCATATAAGGACGACCTTACGAAAGTAAGTAATATATGTTACTGTTTCGATCCCGACGGAGTACAAGCGTACATCCTTGTTTTCTTGAAGGGGGTATGTTGTCTGGGACGTGGAGGTACAGTGTCTCGCAACAATAAGTACTCGTTATTATGTTCCCTGTGAGAACCTATCGGGCTATTATCCAATGATCCCTGATTTAAATGTACGGGAAATCATGATTCTAGTCCTTTGGGGGGAAGACGATAAAACGTAGACCCTGTGTTTAAGTTGAGATTGTGAAATAATCATTGACAGTTTAGAACTGATAAGAGAAGGCTGAGAAGACGCTGTCTGGGCGAAATGCATTTTAGGGAATTTTCTAAAATTTTTAACTGTCCTCAAAAACATATTGGCAAACTTCGCCGGTGCTACAGAGTTCGTGCACTGCCATTGAGATCGCCCTTTGTTAGTAAGAGATCAGAGTGCACACAAGGCTATTCATCGAAATAACGTGATGACTTTCTACTAATCAGTCAATAAATCGACAATCAATTAGTCAATCAATCAATCAGTTCAGCAATCAGTTAATCAATCAGTCAGTCAAGCAATCAGTCAGTCAATAAATAAGTCAGTCAAGCAATGAGTGTTGCCTCTGCAAGGCAGTGAATCTGTGTACTATAGTCTCTCTGTAGGAGGTACCATGTTTCCTAATTCTTCATCACCATCAGTACGCGTGGTGATGATGGCGGCGATGGTGGTGATTGTGGTGATGTTGGTGGCGATAATTGTGATCATGGTAGTGATGATGGCGGTGATGGTGGTGATCATAGTGATGATGTCGGCGGTGGCGGTGATTGTGGTTATGTTGGTGGGGATGATGACGGTGATCATGGTGATGATGTCGGCGGTGACGGTGATTGTGGTGATAATGGTGGCGATAGTAGTGGTTCTGGTGATTCTGGTAATGATTGCGGCTATGGTGGTGATCGTGGTGATGATGACGGCGATGTTGGTGATTGGGGTAATGATTGCGGCGGTGGTTGTGATCGTGGTAAGGATGGTGGAGGTGATGATGACGGCGATGTTGGTGATTGTGGTGATGGAGACAGTGATGGAGGTGGTGATGCAGTTGTTGCTGCTGCTGTAGTTATTATTATCGACTTACAACCACTTCCTTATGTCCTTAGATTCTCAACGATGTCAACAAATGGGGAGTGGACATGTTTAAGATCCATGAGTACTCCACCGGTAGACCTCTCACCTGTGTCACCTACACAATATTTCAGGTAAGTTACCATCTCATGTCATTACCATCATCGTTGTATCTTCTTCTTCTTCTCTTCCACCATTTACTTCTTTATAGAAGTGTTGGGGTGAAACGTAGTGATCTTGTGTGTGCTTTTTTAAGGCACTTTGTAAGCTGAAATTCATGTTCGTAAGGCTGTTCTTGATGCCGTCGCTCCATCTTTGCGTGGTCTTCCTCTTGCCTTGTACTCATTATACTTTTCTGTGTGGCTATCTGTGGTAGGCGATACCAGGGCATTCTGGTCAGGTGTCCAAACCATTTAATCTGTTGTTCTTTTATGAATAGCATGACTGGTTTCACATCCAGTCTCCTTCTGATTTCTTCAATTCTAATTTTGTCTCTTATTGTCACACCTGCATCTCTTCTAAGACACCTCATTTCTGTCGTTATGATTTTCCGCTCATTAGCTGCTATTATTGGCTATGTTTGACACTGGCAACATAGTATTGGCCAGAAAATCGTTCTTATGAGATTTGCTTTAGTTGTTAGCGGTATCTCTTATGTGACAACAGTGGTGTTAACTGTCCCAGTACTTGGTTAGCGGTATCTCTTTGTGTGACAACAGTGGTGTTAACTATCCCAGTACCTGGTTAGCGGTATCTCTTTATGTGACAACAGTGGTGTTAACTGTCCCAGTACCTGGTTAGCGGTATCTCTTTATGTGACAACAGTGGTGTTAACTATCCCAGTACCTGGTTAGCGGTATCTCTTTATGTGACAACAGTGGTGTTAACTATCCCAGTACCTGGTTAGCGGTATCTCTTTATGTGACAACAGTGGTGTTAACTATCCCAGTACCTGGTTAGCGGTATCTCTTTATGTGACAACAGTGGTGTTAACTATCCCAGTACCTGGTTAGCGGTATCTCTTTATGTGACAACAGTGGTGTTAATATCCCAGTACTTGGTTAGCGGTATCTCTTTATGTGACAACAGTGGTGTTAACTATCCCAGTACCTGGTTAGCGGTATCTCTTTATGTGACAACAGTGGTGTTAACTGTCCCAGTACTTGGTTAGCGGTATCTCTTTATGTGACAACAGTGGTGTTAACTGTCCCAGTACCTGGTTAGCGGTATCTCTTTATGTAACAACAGTGGTGTTAACTGTCCCAGTACCTGGTTAGCGGTATATCTTTATGTGACAACAGTGGTGTTAACTATCCCAGTACCTGGTTAGCGGTATCTCTTTATGTGACAACAGTGGTGTTAACTATCCCAGTACTTGGTTAGCGGTATCTCTTTATGTGACAACAGTGGTGTTAACTGTCCCAGTACTGGTTAGCGGTATCTCTTATGTGACAACAGTGGTGTTAACTGTCCCAGTACCTGGTTAGCGGTATCTCTTTATGTGACAACAGTGGTGTTAACTATCCCAGTACCTGGTTAGCGGTATCTCTTTATGTGACAACAGTGGTGTTAACTATCCCAGTACCTGGTTAGCGGTATCTCTTTATGTGACAACAGTGGTGTTAACTGTCCCAGTACTTGGTTAGCGGTATCTCTTTATGTGACAACAGTGGTGTTAACTGTCCCAGTACTTGCTTAGCGGTATCTCTTTATGTGACAACAGTGGTGTTAACTGTCCCAGTACTTGGTTAGCGGTATCTCTTTATGTGACAACAGTGGTGTTAACTGTCCCAGTACTTGGTTAGCGGTATCCCTTTATGTGACAACAGTGGTGTTAACTATCCCAGTACTTGGTTAGCGGTATCTCTTTATGTGACAACAGTGGTGTTAACTGTCCAGTACCTGGTTAGCGGTATCTCTTTATGTGACAACAGTGGTGTTAACTATCCCAGTACTTGGTTAGCGGTATCTCTTTATGTGACAACAGTGGTGTTAACTGTCCCAGTACTTGGTTAGCGGTATCTCTTTATGTGACAACAGTGGTGTTAACTGTCCCAGTACCTGGTTAGCTTTTGTGCAACAATTGATGCATCGTTGTATGTATCATCACAACTACCATTATCTCGCATTATTTCATCAATGTTTTTGTTGCTATCGTTAACAAAACTATCATCAGATTACAAATCTAATTTCTCATCAAAATTACCTTACACCACCTAATTCATTACTGTTCTAAATTATCATTATTTCTAGCAATCTTTCCATAACGTAATCATTACCCCAAGTCACCATTATCCCACGTCACTATTATCCCAAGTCACTATTATCCCAAGTCACTATTATCCCAAGTCACTATTTTCCCAAGTCACCATTATCCCAAGTCATCATTACCCCAAGTCACCATTAACTCAAATCACTATTATCCCACGTCACCATTATCCCAATTCACCATTATCCCAATTCACCATTATCCCAATTCACCATTATCCCAATTCACCATTATCCCAATTCACCATTATCCCAATTCACTATTATCCCAATTCACCATTATCCCAATTCACCATTATCCCAATTCACTATTATCCCAATTCACCATTATCCCAACTATCAATAAACTTCTTATTTTAATCCACGTAACTTTGACCAGTTCATTTCATTCCTCCACCTCCTCTTCTTTGAACTCTCCATATCGACCACTTGTTAACCACTCTTGTTATTTATAAGTGATACGAGCCTAAGAGCGATTGTACGTTGTGCCAGTTATGCGCCTACAAATAGACCAACACATCAAATTTCTCAGATGCTTTTTATTTACTAGGTAGCTTCCTAGGCCCTCTATCTCAGCCGCCTCTTACGACATGCCTTGTAGGTCGCAGCGTTATTATTCTTTGCTCCCCTTGCGAGTCCAGACAACAGACGGCTGAACTTCATTCAAATTGTGGTTTTAAAATTTCTCAACATTATCAATGTCCTAGCGTGCCTCGTCGATATTATCGTTTCTGACATCTTACTAACTATCACTATCATGTGTTCTACTGTTAATTAGAGCATATCTCTATTGCTTCTGCTGGAGCCGCAGTAGCGTAGTTGTTAGTAAACTCACTTCTTATGTGTATGGTCCGGGTTCAATTCCTCAATGTGCCTAAAATATTTTTTCTAACGTAACGGATCTCAGGTCGACTGTGGTCCTCAGCAACATAAGACCGAATAGCTCATACGGGAAAACCAAAGTTTCTGTTTAATGGGGGCTGGTTTTTATTATATGTTTGATAGAACACTGTAAGCATGTTTAAAAATTTTACTCAATTCTATGAGTCTATGATTATTTATTGATGGAAAATATTAATAATACTGATATTCTCTATTGTTAAACTGAACTTGTTACATAATATAACATTGATTTAACATGTTGTGTTGATTTTTTAAAATAAATTCGTCTTTATACAACAATACTGGAATGTGAGGTCACGCGATGGTTGGGGTCTTATTTCCTAGAATTTTTACCTCAGCTCGTCCGCCGTATGTTATCGGCCACTGGTCGACCTAACCTCAATTGAGTACCAGGAAAAACACTGGGAAGTAAAGGCGGTTGGTGTGAAGTTGACCACACTACCCATCGTGTGCTGACGGTCAGTGAAAAATACGGGCTTACACCGTATTACCAAATATACTACGAGGTATGAAAAATGGTTCCTTTACTTTTTTGTTATTTGTTCTGCAGGAGCGGGACCTGATGAAGACTTTCAAGATTGCTCCCCACACTCTAGTCACGTATTTGATGCATGTTGAAGATCACTACCATCGGGACACCCCCTACCATAACTCCATCCACGCCGCTGATGTCACACAGTCTACACACGTCCTACTGTCAGCAACGGCACTTGAGGTGGGTACGACTTTAGTTTCTATTTTATGGATTCTGATGTCGTTCAAAATTAAGAACAAAAATCCAGTCCTTCGAAACTAAATGCTACAGAAAGATCCTACGAATACCATGGACAGAAAAGAGAAAGAACACTGATATCCTGAAAGAACTAAACGTTAAAGAGAATTGGCTGATAAACAACATACTATACAGAAAAATTACATACTTTGGTCACATCAAGCGTCACGATGTCCTGAAAAGAACAATACTAGAAGGCAGGGTCCCAGGACGCAGAGGCAGAGGCAGACCAAGAAGAAGATGGCTACAAGATATTAAAGAAACCATGAATATGATCATCGACGAAGTGGCTGAACTGGCAAGAGACAGAGTGAATTTCACATGTGCTGCAAAGAGAGCAACGTCCTATAAAGGATACGCACCTTGATGATGATGTCGTTCACAAATAGATCTATCCAGAAAGAACTCAAAATCAAAGAAAACTGGCTGATGCTACAAATACGAAAGAGAAAATTGAGATATTTTGGACATATAAAAGACATGAAGGGCTGAAGAAGACCATCATGGAAGGAGGCATACGGCAAAGAGAAGAAGAGGAAGACCACGAAGAAGATGGATTCAGGATATAACTGATGGTTTGAACATGACGGCTGCAGAGACATGACATCTGGCCTATGAGAGAGAGAAGTTCTGGAGGACTGTTGGGGTGGCAAAGTTCTGCTCAGGACAAGCTATTTGATGATGATGTCGTTGTGAAGACATCGTGTCAAACTGAGTCTGTATCTGACAAAGACACGCAACAGCTTTCTTTCACTCTATCGTTCAATTCTTTCTCTCATTCTCTCCCTTTCATCTACTTTTTACCCTGTCACTCACTCTTAATTTTTTTAAATTTATCTTCCACTATCATTTCTTTCTCATTTGCTCTTACTTTTTCTCTCTCTATTTCTCTTTTATCTCTCTCTCTTTTTATCTCTCTATTTCTCTTTTATTTTCTCTCTCTTTATCTCTATTTCTCTTTATCTCTCTATTTCTCTCATTTTTCTTTCTATCTCTCTATTTCATTCTTTTATCTCTATTTCTCTTTTATCTCTCTATTTCTCTATGTTTTTCTATCTCTATTTCTATCGATTCTCTTTCTATCTCTCATTTCTCTTTTCTCTCTATTTCTCTTTTATCTCTCTTTCAATCTCTATTTTTCTCTAGCTCTCTATTTATTTCTCTACTTCTCTATCTATCTCTCTATATTTATTTCTCTATTGCTCTCTCTCCTTTATCTCTGTCTTCCTATTTCTCTCTCTCTCTCTCTCTATCTATCTCTATGTTTCCCCTATTTTTCTTTCCTCTATCTCTCTATTTCTCTCTATTTCTTTCTATATTTCTCCCTCTTTCTCTCGAATTTTCTTTCTATTTCTCTCTCTCTTCTATTTAAATTATATCTATATTTCTTTCTTTATCTCACTTCTCTCTCATCTTTCTTTCTCTCTTCATCCCTCTAACTCTATCTCTCTCTTCTCTATCTTATTCTCTCATCCTCATCCTCTAAATCTCTATCTCTACTCTCTCTCATCTTACTTTCTCTATCTCTTCTCCTCTAACTTCTATCTCTATCTCTCTCTATCTTACTTCTCATCTTACTTCTCATTCTATCCTCTAAATCTCTATCTAACGACGTGACAATAATATCTGTATTATTTATTTCCAGAACGTGTTTACAGATCTAGAGATGTTAGCAGCAATATTCTCTTGTGCCATCCATGATGTTGACCATCCTGGACTGACTAACCAGTATCTTATCAATACTAGTAAGTTACACTGTCCAGCTCTTCAGACTTAACAAAAGTTTGTGAATGTCAACGGGGGTCTCTATTTGTGAAGTGGTTAGGACGTTTGGCTGTTGTTCGTTCTGAAAGTTGGGGGTTCGAATCTGGACAGAGTCACTGTACACATTGTTTTCATGATATCAATAGACTTACTGCTGGAGCTACGGAGTTCGTGCTGTACGTAACAATCTCAGTACCATTTATGGAGGTCATTACAGTATGTCTGGAGTGGCAAAAGACGCAAACATTCACTCATGCATACTCAGTGACTTTATGAGCATTATACTGACAAAGAGATACATACAACTCACTGTAACACTGACAAGAGAAGATAACTCATCTGTAATACTGACAAAGAGAAATAACTCACTTGTAAAACTGACAGAGAGAAAATAACTCACTTGTAATACTGACAAAGAGAAAATAACTCACTTGTAACACTGACAAAAAGAAAATAACTCACTTGTAACACTGACAAAGAGAAAATAACTCACTTGTAACACTGACAAAGAGAAAATAACTCACATGTAACACTGACAAAGAGAAAATAACTCACATGTAACACTGACAAAGAGAAAATAACTCACTTGTAACACTGACAAAGAGAAAATAACTCACATGTAACACTGACAAAGAGAAAATAACTCACTTGTAAACTGACAAGAGAAAATAACTCACTTGTAACACTGACAAAGAGAAAATAACTCACTTGTAACACTGACAAAGAGAAAATAACTCACTTGTAACACTGACAAAGAGAAAATAACTCACTTGTAACACTGACAAAGAGAAAATAACTCACTTGTAATACTGACAAAGAGAAAATAACTCAATGTAACACTGACAAAGAGAAAATAACTCACTTGTAACACTGACAAAGAGAAAATAACTCACTTGTAATACTGACAAAGAGAAAATAACTCACTTGTAACACTGACAAAGAGAAAATAACTCACATGTAACACTGACAAAGAGAAAATAACTCACATGTAACACTGACAAATAGAAAATAACTCATATGTAACACTGACAAAGAGAAAATAACTCACATGTAACACTATGACATAAGAGAAAATAACTCATATGTAACACTGACAAAGAGAAAATAACTCATATGTAACTGACAAGAGAAAATAACTCCTACACTGTAAGCAAAGAGAAAATAACTCACTTGTAAACTGACAAAGAGAAAATAACTCACTGTAACACTGACAAAGAGAAAATAACTCATATGTAACTACTGACAAAGAGAAAATAACTCACATGTAACACTAACAAAGAGAAAATAACTCACATGTAACACTGTACGTGGCCTCCAATAACACAAGGTCGGCGAGGTGAGGTAAAAAATTGTAGGAAATCAGACCACAAACATCGCGTGCACTTGCATTCCAATATTGTTAGATAAAGACAACAACATTCTAAAACAAGGTTATATTATGTTACAAGTTAAGTTTAAAGTTAAGGAATATCAGTATTAACATTTTTTATCAATAAATAACCATGGACTCGTTGAATTGTGTAATATTGCAGGACAGTCTATCAAACACTTATAAAACATGTATATTTGGTTTTCCCGTCTCAGCTAGTCGACCTTATGTTCCCTGAGGGCCCACTGACAGAGAGAAGATAACTTATTTGTAGCACTGTGAACGAGAAGATAACTCGCTTGTAACAATCACAAAGAGAAGATAACTTGTAAGATATGTTACTGCTGCTTCTGACATTAATGGCCATCCCCTCTATTCTCTTCTAGGCTCAGAACTGGCACTGATGTATAATGATGAGTCTGTCTTGGAGAATCATCATCTTGCAGTTGCCTTCAAACTCTTGCAGGAGGACAGCTGTGACATTCTGGCGAATCTGAGTAAAAAACAAAGACAGTCTCTGAGGAAGATGGTTATTGACATGGTAAGTGTTGACAGGGGGGAGAAGGCATCTTAGATGGGCATGTGCCCGCTGTGTGAGTTATTTTTCTCATCCTGCTTTATGTATGTTCTCACCTGATCGTAGGTGTGTACTTACCTGATCTCAGGTGTGTCCTCACCTGATCTTACATGTGCAAGTGTCTGCTGTGTGAGCTGTTTCCTCACCTGATCTTAGATGTGTCCTTACCTAATCTTAGATGTTTCTCAACTGATGTTATATACATCCTCACCTGATCTTATGTGTGTTCTCATCTGCTCAAATGTGTGTATTCATCTGACCTTAAATGTGTCATCACCTGATATTAAATGTCTCCTCACATGATCATATGTATATCTCAACCTAACCATAAGTGTTCTCATGTAACCATAGGTGTATCTCAATCGCTTGTATACTTCCATCTGCTAGCAGGTGTTTCTCAACCTTTTCTAACTGTAATTGAATTGTCCACATTGAAATCGTTCGGTTACCCAGTATTACGGCATCGTCCTCACGGTTTTCTCCAGATCTGACCTGATCCGATCTGACCACCTCAGATGCGTATGTTTCCGTACATCGCCCCATCAAAACCAAACAACATTTTGAGAAATCTGTGAATATAACGTGTATGGAAGTGATATAATTTTCTTGTGTGTTTGGTCTACCCCATTGCTCTCCAACATTTTCGGATATTGGGGCGTATCTGACCAATGACTGTGAAGGCGTGGGCCCAGTTGCAATCGCAATAATAATAATTAAGTAATATTAAGAGGAGAAGAGGAAGACCACGGAGAAGATGGATTCAGGATGTAACTGATGGTTTGAACATACGGCTGCAGAGGCAGGACATTTGGCCTATGAGAGAGAAAAATTCCGGAGGACTGTTGGGGTGGCAAAGTTCTGCTCAGGACAAGTTATTTGATGATGATTATTAATAGTAAAGCTAATTTTTTAAAATAAAAACAGATAAAATGGAATCCTGATAATCGTTTAATTTTTTTTATTATATTGCGCTTACGAAAAACGGAAACATACCATTATAATACATTTTTTCTCGCAATTCTGATTTAGTGTTAAAACCGGTCAGCCGCCAGAGTGGTTACCGGGACCCAAATTTGGGGTGTAAAAAATAGAACCACAGTTACCTGCCACGCATGACTAAGGAGGTTCGGCTGAAATCGGATGCACGTGTCCTAAACGTGTAGAAGTCTATGCGTTTAGGGCCTACCAAACCAATGTGCAACGTATACACTTTCTTGGCAAAGATCAAACATATCACAAAGAATGATTAAAATTGGTCGTAAAGAACGAACGCAAAGAAGAAGAAAACCGGTCAGTGAAATAAGGTGCCATGGATTGATTGATTGATTGATTGATTGATTGATTGATTGATTGATTGAACCATCATCATTGTATTTCGGTGAGTAACCATGTGTGTTCCGATCTCTTTCTTTACACATAAAGATCTCAGCTGCAGTGCACGAACTCCGTAGCACCAGCGAGGGTCCCGATGTAATTTTGAAGATATTTTTGTAGGGATTTTATTTTTAATCTTTTCTAATGATTTTTGTCCGGACAGCGGTTTCCCAGCCTGCTCTTCTCGATTTTGAACTAAGTCAACCTGCTGCCTTGCAGGACGGCTGGGGACACCCAAAGGCTAACGGAGAGCGAACCCAGTAAACGCTGGCTGAATCCGAACACATCGCCAAAGGATAAGCACCAGAGCTCTAAATGGCGCTGAAGATGTGACGAAACCCATCCACACTAAGGCTGCATGAATCAGATTTCCACATGAATGAATTTATGGAGAGATCTGGTACATCGGTCTTTAGGTGATCGCGAGAGAGAGAGAGAGAGAACTACCAAGTGTTCTTTTACGTGTTTAAATTGAACACGGGACCCCCGTTTTATCATCCGTCTCCGATAGGACTAGGAACTCGATCTCACCTACATTTATATCACAGGGATATATCACAAGGGCGCCATGGCGCGCACGGGCACCACGTTGCACAATGTTTCTTTACACTGTCCATTCTTTATTGGCATGACACTTATAAACTATTTAAGAACGGCGTATAGCAGGAATGAATAATATATGACTATTTGATAATCTATGACTGTTGATCTATTTGTCTGTGTCAGGTGTTGGCTACCGACATGTCTAAACATATGACATTACTGGCTGATCTGAAGACTATGGTGGAGACCAAGAAAGTTGCAGGCTCTGGTGTCCTTTTGTTAGATAACTACCAGGATAGAATACAGGTGAGATAGTAACTAAGGTAGAATACAGGTGAGATAGTAACTAAAGTAGAATACAGGTGAGATAGTAACTAAAGTAGAATACAGGTGAGATAGTAACTAAGGTAGAATACAGGTGAGATAGTAACTAAAGTAGAATACAGGTGAGATAGTAATTAAGATAGAATACAGGTGAGATAGTAACTAAAGTAGAATACAGGTGAGATAGTAACTAAGATAGAATACAGGTGAGATAGTAACTAAGATAGAATACAGGTGAGATAGTAACTAAAGTAGAATACAGGTGAGATAGTAATTAAGATAGAATACAGGTGAGATAGTAACTAAAGTAGAATACAGGTGAGATAGTAACTAAAGTAGAATACAGGTGAGATAGTAACTAAGATAGAATACAGGTGAGATAGTAACTAAGGTAGAATACAGGTGAGATAGTAACTAAAGTAGAATACAGGTGAGATAGTAACTAAGATAGAATACAGGTGAGATAGTAACTAAGATAGAATACAGGTGAGATAGTAACTAAGATAGAATACAGGTGAGATAGTAACTAAGTAGAATGACAATGGATGAGAATAATGAAATAGATGATGACTTGAGATTTAATCTAAGGTTCCAGAATAGGCATTGTCAGATCTGAGCAACTCAAATCGACATCAGACATTGGACAGGTGAGATAGTAATTAAGGGGATTAGACAGATTGAACAGGTCTGATCGTCATGTAGACATCATAAGTCGTACTTAATTGGTGTGTCCAGATTTTGTTAATCTATCTTACTGAACTGTTGTCTTCTCTTTCTTCTTTTCTTCTTCCTTCTCTCTCTTCTCTCTCCTTCTTTTTTTTCTCTTCCACTCCCTCTACCTCTTCCTCTTCTTCCTTCCTCTCTCCCTTCCTCTTTCCTTCTTTCTTCTCTCTCCTTCTCTCTCTCTCTCTCTCCTTTCCCTTCTATTCTTCGCTCTTCTCCTCTCTCTCCTTTCACCTTCTCTCTTCTCTTTCTCTCTATATGTTTTCTCCCATATTTCTTCTTTTTCTATCTTTCTTTCTCTTTTTCTCTTCTCTCTCTCTCACTCTCTCTTCTCTCTTCTCTCTCTCTCTCTCTCTCTTTCTCTCTCACTCTCTCAGCCATTTTAACCCGGATTGTGTCATATGTTCTCAACCAACTCATGCCAAGTCTTCCTATCTCTAGCTATCTCCTGCACTCCCTCAACTCTTCTTTATATTTTGATCTCTGCTCCAAATCTCGTCTCCATGTATTTCTAGGCCTCCTTTGTTCGTTGTCCCTGTGGGTTCCATGAAAGAGCCATTCTTGCTATATTCTCTTCTGATTTTTCTCAAAGCGTGTCCTATCCACCGCCTGCGTCTTTTTTTTTTTTTTTCTTGGTTCACTGGAATCTGTCTTGTTCTCTCCATAAGTTCCTCACTTGTGATCCTATCATACCATCTCAGTCCCTCGATTCTGCGCAGACACCAGTTAAGTTCTTCTGATTTTTTGGATTTTTTTAAACCCTCTCACGCATAGTGTCCACTTTAGTCTACTACTAAGAACTAGCTGTGATGCGTCTATTGTCAGATTGGTAAAGTAACGTGTGCTTCTAGTGTGTATTCAAGATGAAGGATAAGACGATATTCATTCCAAAAATGCATGCATGAAAGAGTTCAGAACTTTTGGGAGTCTCAGTTGGAGTTAGGTGCTAGCCTCTCGCTTCAAAGGTGCGCGGTTCGTTCCCCTCCGCGGAGTAGGTACTAGCCTCTCGCTTCAAAGGTGCGCGGTTCGTTCCCCCTCGCGCGGAGTAAGGTACTAGCCTCTCGCTTCAAAGGTGCGCGGTTCGTTCCCCCTCACGCGGAGTTAGGTGCTAGCCTCTCGATTCAAAGGTACTCGGTTCGTTCCCTCTCATGCGGAGCTATCAGGATATTTTTCCAGAGATCCCTGATCTAAATGTAGGTGAGGTTAAATTCCTAATCATATCGGAGACGGACGATAAAATATAGCAAACATAGGTCCCGGATTAAAGTTGAGCACGTCAAAGAACCCAAATTGGCAAATGAAAAATTTGTAAGAATCTGCTGTAAAGCTACTGACAGTCAAATGAAAAATGGGTAAGAATCTGCTGTAAAGCTGCTGACAGTCAAATGAAAAATTGGTAAGAATCTGCTGTAAAGCTGCTGACAGTCAAATGAAAAATTGGTAAGAATCTGCTGTAAAGCTGCTGACAGTCAAATGAAAAATTGGTAAGAATCTGCTGTAAAGCTGCTGACAGTCAAATAAAAAATTGGTAAGAATCTGCTGTAAAGCTGCTGACAGTCAAATGAAAAATTGGTAAGAATCTGCTGTAAAGCTGCTGACAGTCAAATAAAAAATTGGTAAGAATCTGTTGTAAAGCTGCTGACAGTCAAATGAAAAATTGGTAAGAATCTGCTGTAAAGCTGCTGACAGTCAAATAAAAAATTGGTAAGAATCTGTTGTAAAGCTACTGACAGTCAAAATTCGAAACAAAGTTTAAAATAAAATATCTATTTTAAAAATTCCACATCGTCAAAATAACGTCGGGACCATCGCTCCTGCTAAGGAGTTCTTGCACTTCTGTGAGCGTCTGTGGCTTAACCGGTAGTGAGCTCGATCATAACCCAAGAGTACCTGGTTCAAACTCTGCGGCGGTTTGGAAGCAACTATGTTCCTGTGGATCTTTATGAATGGTAAAAATAGACATCACCGTTCAGAAAGCAATTTCAAACTACTGAACGTATACGTGGTGCCTAGAAAATTAACGACTCGTTTATTGTGGTTGATGGCGAAGTCTTTTAAAGGATATGCCACGATTTTCATTTCCATTTTTCATATTGTAAATTTAAACATAAGTTTATATGTACATTGAACATTGTAACAATGAGTTATATACCAAATATTTCTTAGATCATCCTGGATAGAGAAGAGAAAAATAGACCTGCATATCGAGGAGCGAGAGCCGCGGTAGCGTAGTTGTTAGTGAACTCGCTTCTCAAGGCTGGTGGTCCGGGTTCAACTCCCGCAGTGAAATTTTTCTCGACTGCGACGGCTCTCAGGTCGACCCAGACTCAACTGGGTACCAGACATGCTCTGGGAAAGTAAAGGCTGCCGGTGTGATGCTGACCACATCACCCATCGTGTGCCGACGGTCAATGAATAATACAGGCCTAACACTGTATTGACCTATATACCACAAGGTATAAAAGGGTTCCTTTACTTTTACTTTCTATATCGAGGAGCACTGGCCTATAAATAGCACCATGTCCCAGAAGATGAAATATCTTGACCATGTTAAACGTCACAGCGATTTAGAGAGAAAGTTAATGGAAGGCGTGGTTTCTGGAGTTTGAGGCAGGGGACGACCAAGACAAAGGTGACAGCAGAACATCAAAGAAATCTTATAGTTGACGCTGGAGGAGATGTGAGAACTTACTAGAGACAGAAAGTTTTTCAGGCGGGATATGATCAAAATATCGTTCCGAAAGGGGCATGCTACTTGATACGTGTATACATTCCATACGTATCCCATTATATAGATTCTATACGTATCACATATTAACCATATGTATCTCATTATATACATTCTATACATATCTCATTATATACATTCTATACGTATCTCATTATATACATTCTATACGTATCCCATTATATACATTCTATACGTATCTCATTATATACATTCTATACGTATCTCATTATATACATTCTATACGTATCTCATTATATACATTCTATATGTATCTCATTATATACATTCTATACGTATCTCATTATATACTAACCATACGTATCCCATTATATACTAACCATACGTATCTCATTATATACATTCTATACATATCTCATTATATACATTCTATACGTATCTCATTATATACATTCTATACGTATCCCATTATATACATTCTATACGTATCTCATTATATACATTCTATACGTATCTCATTATATACATTCTATACGTATCTCATTATATACATTCTATATGTATCTCATTATATACATTCTATACGTATCTCATTATATACTAACCATACGTATCCCATTATATACTAACCATACGTATCTCATTATATACATTCTATACATATCTCATTATATACATTCTATATGTATCTCATTATATACTAACCATACGTATCTCATTATATACATTCTATATGTATCTCATTATATACATTATATACGTATCTCATTATATACTAACCATATGTATCTCATTATATACATTCTATACGTATCTCATTATATACTAACCATACGTATCCCATTATATACTAACCATACGTATCCCATTATATACATTCTATACGTATCCCATTATATACATTCTATACGTATCCCATTATATACATTCTATACGTATCCCATTATATACATTCTATACGTATCCCATTATATACACTCTATACGTATCCTATTATATACATTCTATACGTATCCCATTATATACATTCTATACGTATCTCATTATATACATTCTATACGTATCCCATTATATACATTCTATACGTATCTCATTATATACTAACCATACGTATCTCATTATATACATTCTATACGTATCTCATTATATACATTCTATATGTATCTCATTATATACTAACCATACGTATCTCATTATATACATTCTATACGTATCTCATTATATACATTCTATACGTATCTCATTATATACATTCTATATGTATCTCATTATATACATTCTATACGTATCTCATTATATACTAACCATACGTATCTCATTATATACATTCTATACGTATCTCATTATATACATTCTATACGTATCTCATTATATACATTCTATACGTATCTCATTATATACATTCTATACGTATCTCATTATATACATTCTATACGTATCCCATTATATACATTCTATACGTATCTCATTATATACATTCTATACGTATCTCATTATATACTAACCATACGTATCCCATTATATACATTCTATATGTATCTCATTATATACATTCTATACGTATCTCATTATATACATTCTATACGTATCTCATTATATACATTCTATATGTATCTCATTATATACATTCTATACGTATCTCATTATATACTAACCATACGTATCTCATTATATACATTCTATACGTATCTCATTATATACATTCTATACGTATCTCATTATATACATTCTATATGTATCCCATTATATACATTCTATACGTATCCTATCATATACATTCTATACGTATCTCATTATATACATTCTATACGTATCTCATTATATACATTCTATACGTATCTCATTATATACATTCTATACGTATCTCATTATATACATTCTATACGTATCTCATTATATACATTCTATACGTATCTCATTATATACCTACCATACGTATCCCATTATATACATTTAACATTGGGATCTCTGTGGCTAAGTGGTTAAGCCCTTGTCTTCCGTTCCGAAGATCGTGGGTTTGAAACCGGACCGTGACGTTCTGTTCATGTGTGTATTTTTTCAGAGACACCTAGGATTATCACCAGAGCTACGGTGGATGGTGCGCCATTTCTGCGGAGAGGTACGAGCCGTAGGGGTAAATGCAGTGCAATGAAATCAATCCTTCGGCTTTAGACCCTCTCTCTCTCTCCTTTATACATTTAACATCACAAATTTAAACATGGGTTGTTGTTTTTTTTTGTCTTTTTTTTTTTTTTTTAAAGAATTGACTTCATTGCACCGGGTTTTACCCCATATGGCTCGGTCCTCTCAGCAGAAATGGCACGCCACCTGCCAAGAGTATTGGACAAAACACGAACTCCGTAGCTCCTGCAACAATCCTAGGGGTCTCTGGAAAAATGCACTCGTGAACAGAACGACGCGGTCCGGATTCGAACCCACGACCTTCGACTTGTAAGGCAAAGGGCTTAACCACTCAACCACAGATTTAACATGGTTGGTTAAGACATCACTGACTTAACATGATATTTTCTCTTCTGTCAACAGGTTGGATTCATTGACTACATCGTGCACCCCCTGTGGGAGACATGGGCGGACCTGGTATATCCTGACGCCCAGGAAATATTAGATACTCTGGAAGACAACCGTGACTGGTACCACTCCTGCATCCCCATCTCACCCTCATCCAGTTTCTGTAGCACTAAACAAGAAGAGGAGAACAACGATAAGTTTCAGTTCAACGTTGAAGAAGATGCTGAAACTCACAGTCATAGCAGTGCAGAGAGTGACCAGTCTGTAATACGTGTACAAGGAATATCAACAACGACAGAACACGAGCCATCATCCACTTCCATTCAAGCTGCTGCAACTGAACCTACTAAAAACGTCACATACGCATATCATAACATGGCATTATCTTCCGCCCCTCTACAGACAATTACCTACAGCGCGCATACATCCAGCGCGCATACCCCAACGCGCATATCCCCAGCGCACATATCTCCAACAACCAAATCACTGCAGATCCAAGCAATCAAGATAAAAAATGATGCCAGCTTTTCTAATGGTATTGCTAATAAACGAGGCTATTTTTATCAACAGATAAAGATAAAAACGTCTGCAATAGCTAGCTATAGATCTTACCATATGAACAAGTTTGTTTCGTCTAATTGGTAAATTAGAACCTCGGTGAGCTCTGGAATTGACAATGGTGTAAATTGTGAATGCATTGAAGTTCATTTTCAGCACAGACTAAAGTGTGATTTAGCCGCTGTGTTACTTGTCCTGGCTGCTCAATAATTTAAGTAAAAGGACAGCTACAGTGACAACTCGGTTAGGATTATGGTTGAGACCATGTTTGTACAGCATACAACCACAACATAGCTGAGCGTGTTTACTGATAAGAGATGATATGTTACTCTCATTGCCTGCCTGTGATATCGTATGTAGCATGTGCATATCCCTCTGCATGACGACCCTGTTACTAACCACGTGAGACGTGTTTGACCGTTGTCCGAGGTTGAACACTAATGAAACTATTTTATTTTTTCTGAGCTATTATTGAATTAGTTTGGATTTTCTTTGTTTCTTATGTAGGGATTGAGACCTCTATAAGCCGGGCATGCTCCTTTCAACCTAAGGGTGATCAGTTTATCGGTTATATCAGATTTTTTCTGAGCTGTTATTGAGTTAGTTTGGATTTTCTTTGTTTGTTATGTAGCGGATTGAGGCCTCTTTAAGCCGAGGCATGCTCCTTTCGTAGCCGCTAGGGCAATCCGTTTATTGGTTATATCAGAGAATGTAGGCCAACAAACGTGGAAAATAAGAATTAATTCCTTTCGGAAAATCCAAGTTGTTTAGTTGCACTTATATTTAGATTAGCACCTGGGGGCTCTCATATGCCAGTCTTCAGTAGCGACTCGTCATTAAGGGCCAGTGGGGCAGGGCCCCACCAAAAATAATGTATAACGTGTATTTATTATTTTATAAATTAAAATATAGCAACCCAAAACCATGATTTATCCGGGAAAAATGTCTGGCCCCACCAACAAAAATGGTCCCGAGCCGCCACTGTCAGTCTTTATATTGAACTTGATATATGTTGAGTTAACGTTTGGATGAACACCAGGGAGACGTTCATATTCCAGGCTTTATACTCATCTTGCTATCTGTTGAGTTAACCCATTCACTCTGCTGGACCCTTATACAGGCTCACGGTATATTTTAATATGACGTAAAGCCAGTATACTACCTAATTCAGTTTACATTGAATTATAAATTCGTTGGAAGGTAAAAAAATAAGGAGTGAAGTGGTTAATGTTTTGATGAACACAGGAAGGTAGGGGGGGGTGCTCATATGCCAGTCTTTATACTGAGTTTGCTATCTGTGGAGTCAATGTTTGTATGAGTACCGACGGGCGCTCATATTCCAGGCTTTATACCGAACTTGCCGTAAACGAATAGTATTTTATTTTGATGTACAGCTGTCAAGAAAATGAGAGACAACATCTGTATACTAACAAACGAGAGAGACAATTTATAATAACTAACATGAGAACAGTTTTATACTAACATTAGAATTTCAGGCAAGCATGGCGAGCGGCAGTGAGGGGCGGCTCAAAAGAAAAGAAGAAAAACAACATCACATGTGGAAGCAAAAGAGAGCACAGAGTGCAGAGAGAACATCCTATGTATCGGCTCTAGTCTCCAGTTTTACCTGCAGCAACTGTGGCATGGATTGCCACTCCAGAATAGGCCATTACAGCCACAAGAAACGTTGTGATTCTGCACAGAACATACTACGTGACGCAACACCTATTGTCTCCTGAGACAAAGAGGCCAATGATGATGAGAATTACAAAACTGCTTTAAGTATGCTGTTCAAGTATTGTAAAACTAGTCAAGAATATTTGGAACTGCTACAATAATCTGGAAGATAGATTCGAAAATATTGTTTACCGTATGAGAATTTTGAAAAATTTGCATATTGCTAGTAGTGTTTTTTAAAGTAATTTTTACCTGTAGGAGATATAAGAATGTAATTTTACCTGTAATAGAGATAAGAAAATAATTTTACTTGTAGGCGATATAAGAATGTAATCTTTACCTGTAGAAGATATAAGAAAGTAACTGTTACCTATAGGAGAGATAAGAAAATAATTTTGCCTGTAGGAGAGATAAGAAAATAATTTATATTTCTAGGAGGGAGAGATTTGAAAATTATCGTTACTGCTTGTAGTACCGCTTTTTAGGACGGTGTAGGACAGTAGGGACGTGATCCTGTAGAATTTAACGGCCGCATGGCTAGTACAGTCGTCGTGAAACTATTCATGTTAGGATTTTTCCTTTGAAAGATTAATTAGAAAGTAATTGATATTTTAGCATGGAGATTCGAAATTAGTGTATACTTAGATTTGAAATTCTTCCACTATTCATAAACAACTCAGGAACATATTCAATGTGAGGATTTCAAACACATCAATGTTCTCTCTACAAGTTGGACTAAACCTCAGTTTTTTCATTATTTATTGCCTAACTTTTGTGTGTTTTTACTAATGCGTAGTTTTGTTATATTTTCTATTTGTGTGAATTTGGTACAAGGTTTCAGTGTGCAAAGTTAAAACACTGAAGTTGTGTAAATTATATGTGTATTTTAATTTATATAAATATTTGAATATGTGTGTACCTTTTGAATTCCCAAAATTGTTTAAACATATAATTTTGTGCTGTTGTTGGAAGAATGATGATGATGATGATGATGATGATGATGCAAGTGGTGTTGCTTGTATGTGAGTGTGTTCTCAACAGGTGTGCTTAATAGACAGGTTGTCCCAGCAGATAAGTGTTTTAATAGAATGCGTGCCAAAGGACAGGTGTATCCAAACTGACAGGTGTATCCAAACTGACAGGTGTATCTCAACAGACAGATGTATCCCAACTGACAGGTGTATCCCAACTGACAGGTGTATCTCAACAGACAGATGTATCCCAACTGACAGGTGTATCCCAACTGACAGGTGTATCTCAACAGAGAGGTGTATCCCAACAGACAGGTGTATCCCAACAGACAGGTGTATCCCAACGGACAGGTGTATTCTAACAGACAGGTGTATCCCAACGGACAGGTGTATCTCAACAGACAGGTGCATCCAAACTGACAGGTGTATCCAAACTGACAGGTGTATTCCAGCAGACAGGTGTATCCCAACAGACAGGTGTATCTCAACAGACAGGTGTATCCCAACAGACAGGTGTATCCAAACTGACAGGTGTATCCCAACTGACAGGTGTATCTCAACAGACAGATGTATCCCAACTGACAGGTGTGTCCATGTACATTCACTACCTTCGAAAAATATTGTAATATTCATAACATACCTGGACTGTAAATTTTGCTATGAGTCCAAGACAAAATAGCATGTCCACGTACATGAACCCATGTACAGCTAACATGTCCGCGTTCATGAACACGTGTACAGCCAACTTGTTAGCGTACATGAACACATGTACAGCCAACATGTCCACGTACATGAACCCATGTACAGCCAACATGTCCGCGTTCATGAACACGTGTACAGCCAACTTGTTAGCGTACATGAACACATGTACAGCAAACGTGTCCGCGTACGTGAACACATGTACAGCCAACATGTCCACGTACATGAACACATGTACAGCCAACGTGTCCGTGTACATGAACACATGTACAGCCAACATGTCCGCGTTCATGAACACGTGTACAGCCAACTTGTTAGCGTACATGAACACATGTACAGCAAACGTGTCCGCGTACGTGAACACATGTACAGACAACATGTCCGTGTACATGAACACAAGTACAGCAAACGTGTCCGCGTACATGAACACAAGTATAGCCAACGTGTCCGCGTACATGAACATAAGTATAGCCAACGTGTCCGCGTACATGAACACATGTACAAACTGCACGATAGCATACAAAACACACATACAACCAACATGGTAGCGTACACAAACACATATACAAACTAAATGTATACTATTTAAAATTATGTGTATAAATATAAAAAAAGCTAGAAAAATAAGTTAAATACATTTAAAAACATGTCTGCGAAAAGTAGTGAACATGGGATTCGGGAGAAGTGATGAAATCAGAGAAATGTCTGGTCAACTACTAGTAACAACTGTTATATAGAAGGAGAAGATGGAGATATGTTGGGCTTATTCTGAGAAGAAATTATCAAAGAATCACAAAGCATGTATTGAAGCGGGAAGCAAAGGTTTCAAGAAAGAGAGGCGCCCATAGGTTCCCAAAGTGGGCAGCACTGCCCCCCCAGTGGATACTGAAACTTTCTAGGGGATTATAGTGGGTTCAGAAGCATTTGGGGGAGGGGCGCTTAGGCGATCTAGGAGTCAGTGGCTACTCGTAGAAGAAATTAATAATATATATTTTAAAATAAAGAATTTTCGTGATTTTACTATTCAATAACAGTATTCAAGATGAAGCACATATTGACCACTATTTTTTCAATAATTTAACAGCATATGCAGTCATGTATCATTAGTTGCTATTTACGTTGAAAATATCAAACGGCTTGAACATGGAAAACAACTGTTATAATTGGGGAGGGGGGTGGCGTTACAAAATGTATGTCTTACAAAGTGGGCGGTGGCTTGAAAAAGTGAAGGAATCTATGCCTTAGATTCTTAGATGAACCCTGAAATGAACTTTACAGAGAGAGTCGAGAAATTTTCGACTTAATTCCATAGAAGAGATTAAACAAGTTGCCCAGGGTAGGGAGCAATATGGAGAAATTGCTCGCAGACCCTATGTAAGGTATTTTCTTTTTTCTTTGTCTTTCATTCTTTACGACCAATTTTAATCACTCTTTGTGATATGTTTGATCTTTGCCAAGAACGTCTATACGTTGCACATTGGTTTGGTAGGCCCTTAAACGCATAGACTTCTACACGTTTAGGACAAGTGCATCCGATTTTAGCCGAACCTCCTTAGTCGCCTCTTACGACATGCGTGGCAGGTAACAGTGATTCTATTCTTTACACCCCAAATTTGGGCTCCGGTAACCACTCGGCGCATGTAACGTATAACACAGTACGAGATAAATATAATAATGAGTATGTCTGTTGTATGTATGATGTGTTTATGTACATCATTTTCTGTGTTGTCGTTACAAACGAAAGATTAAGCATCAAAATGTTATAAACAGCTCATGTTCGTCTTGTGTGACTAACATTCACTCTAGTGTCATTTTTATCTTCATACTTATTATTGATTTTATTTGAATCATTTTTATCCATTTGTCTGTCAGAAATTAATAATAGTAATTTTTTGTCTCTTAGAAATGAATGGTAGTTGTGGTTTGTAACAAATAATTGATAGTATGTGTTCGGCCGCGGTGCGGATTAGCCTAATGTATAAGTGGTTGCCTATTGCTCAGGCCCAAGAGGGTTATAGGTTCAATCCCACATTCAATGTTCCACACGTGAGGAAAGGAATTGGCCATCCTACCTCCTTCCCACTAGGAAATAGAAATGTGAAGTGGCTCCATACCATAAGGTGTGTATACTGTAGTTTTACAAAGTACAAAAATAATACACAGAAACGTTTCGACCAAGGCCTTTATCAAGCAACCGATACAACAGAAGCGATGAAATTCAGATTTCCTATACGGCTATATGGAAATATTGAATTTTTAAAAAATGTTGGTATGATGATGATGAATGGAATGTATGAATCATAGAATTATTGTTTCAACTCATATAGTGTGTAACGATAACTCAACCAATGTGATATTAACGTGATATTATTTGTATGTGTTTGATAACTTCTTGAATGTATGTAAGATATTTGGGCAACAGAGAACAAATGCTTCTGTTCTGTAACAGTTTCATATTTGCTGGTTGTATGAAAGAGTTGGTTATTACGGTAGACGTATACTAGAACCACGGCCAACGATAATAAAGTTGGCTGTATGGTAGAACCATGGCCAACGATAATAAAGTTGGCCGTATGGTAGAACCACGGCCAACGATAATAAAGTTGGCCGTATGGTAGAACCACGGCCAACGATAATAAAGTTGGCCTATGGTAGAACCACGGCCAACGATAATAAAGTTGGCCGTATGGTAGAACCACGGCCAACGATAATAAAGTTGGCTGTATGGTAGAACCACGGCCAACGATAATAAAGTTGGCCGTATGGTAGAACCACGGCCAACGATAATAAAGTTGGCTGTATAGTAGAACCATGGATATTCCTTAAAAATAAGGTTACATTTTTGCCTATAAAGATCAAAGTGTCCCTTAGTAAGAACATAAAACTAGGGCAATTAAATATTTCGGACACATTAAACAACGTGTGTGCCTGGAGAAGATAATTCTAGAAGGAACCGTGGCTGGAAGAAGAGAGAGAGGAAGACCTAGACGACGATGTGTGCAGGATGTCATTGACGATCTGAGAATGACTGCTTCTGACGTCGAGTATCTTGCACAGAGTAGATTGTTTTTCGGGGCTGCTGTCATGGGAACCAAGTTCCAGAAACAAGCTACTTGATGATGATGATGATGATATGGGTAACTGGTTGTGTTAAAGCGAACAAACAAAAAAAACATAGTTATAGGACCTTATTTTTTCTCAATAGTTGTTGAATCGATCCAGCGATTCAGGCAGTTTGGAGTTACCCGTTGTACAAGTAGAACTGGATGCCCGAGGGGCAGAGTGAGAGTGTGTTTAATCAGCGAGCCACGGGAACCATCAGTATGCATACTCTTCGATATTTGTTGAAGGAGACAGATCACCTATGGATCTGACCTCATCATCAGTCACAAACATTATACAAATTCGCTTGCCCTTTCCCGTTGTGGTTGACATATCCAGATTTCAGTTTTTGTTTTATTTAATTGGTAAATGTTGATATGCGTAGATACCACTTCCCCAGACAGGATAGAAATCAGTTCAAGTCCATGATTGGATACAACATATAATTCATTCTTCGCATGTTCTTTGTTTTTTCTTATCAACCAAGTTAACCATTCTTTGTATGTGATCTGTGTGGTTTGCACTGAGAAGATGTGAGAACAAAATAAGGAGTTTTAATATTCCCAGGAGAAACACCGGAGCTAATGAATGTTATCAATTCGAGAATCAGATTATTCTATGTTCAACAAACGATGCTGTTTATGAAAGACACTTCTCAGTAAAGCTTTTTTTTTGGAGAGCTAGCAGGTTGTGTTCTTTAAAAACCTTGTATTGAAGGTTTAGGCAATAGGTGTCGTAAGAAATAAAAGTCTTGTATTGAAGGGTTAGGCAATAGGTGTCGTAAGAAATAAAAGTCTTGTATTGAAGGGTTAGGCAATAGGTGTCGTAAGAAATAAAAGTCTTGTATTGAAGGGTTAGGCAATAGGTGCCGTAAGAAATAAAAGTCTTGTATTGAAGGTTTAGGCAATAGGTGTCGTAAGAAATAAGAGTCTTGTATTGAAGGGTTAGGCAATAGGTGTCGTAAGAAATAAAAGTCTTGTATTGAAGGGTTAGGCAATAGGTGCCGTAAGAAATAAAAGTCTTGTATTGAAGGTTTAGGCAATAGGTGTCGTAAGAAATAAGAGTCTTGTATTGAAGGGTTAGGCAATAGGTGTCGTAAGAAATAAAAGTCTTGTATTGAAGGTTTAGGCAATAGGTGTCGTAAGAAATAAGAGTCTTGTATTGAAGGTTTAGGCAATAGGTGACGTAAGAAATAAAAGTCTTGTATTGAAGGTTTAGGCAATAGGTGTCGTAAGAAATAAAAGTCTTGTATTGAAGGTTTAGGCAATAGGTGTCGTAAGAAATAAAAGTCTTGTATTGAAGGGTTAGGCGATAGGTGTCGTAAGAAATAAAAGTCTTGTATTGAAGGTTTAGGCAATAGGTGTCGTAAGAAATAAAAGTCTTGTATTGAAGGTTTAGGCAATAGGTGTCGTAAGAAATAAAAGTCTTGTATTGAAGGGTTAGGCAATAGGTGTCGTAAGAAATAAAAGTCTTGTATTGAAGGGTTAGGCAATAGGTGCCGTAAGAAATAAGAGTCTTGTATTGAAGGGTTAGGCAATAGGTGTCGTAAGAAATAAAAGTCTTGTATTGAAGGGTTAGGCAATAGGTGTCGTAAGAAATAAAAGTCTTGTATTGAAGGGTTAGGCAATAGGTGTCATAAGAAATAAAAGTCTTGTATTGAAGGGTTAGGCGATAGGTATCGTAAGAAATAAAAGTCTTGTATTGAAGGGTTATGCAATAGGTGACGTAAGAAATAAAAATCTTGTATTGAAGGGTTAGGCAATAGGTGCCGTAAGAAATAAGAGTCTTGTATTGAAGGGTTAGGCAATAGGTGACGTAAGAAATAAGAGTCTTGTATTGAAGGGTTAGGCAATAGGTGCCGTAAGAAATAAGAGTCTTGTATTGAAGGGTTAGGCAATAGGTGTCGTAAGAAATAAAAGTCTTGTATTGAAGGTTTAGGCAATAGGTGTCGTAAGAAATAAGAGTCTTGTATTGAAGGGTTAGGCAATAGGTGTCGTAAGAAATAAGAGTCTTGTATTGAAGGGTTAGGCAATAGGTGACGTAAGAAATAAAAGTCTTGTATTGAAGGGTTAGGCAATAGGTGACGTAAGAAATAAGAGTCTTGTATTGAAGGGTTAGGCAATAGGTGCCGTAAGAAATAAAAGTCTTGTATTGAAGGTTTAGGCAATAGGTGTCGTAAGAAATAAGAGTCTTGTATTGAAGGGTTAGGCGATAGGTGTCGTAAGAAATAAAAGTCTTGTATTGAAGGGTTAGGCAATAGGTGTCGTAAGAAATAAGAGTCTTGTATTGAAGGGTTAGGCGATAGGTGTCGTAAGAAATAAAAGTCTTGTATTGAAGGGTTAGGCAATAGGTGTCGTAAGAAATAAAAGTCTTGTATTGAAGGGTTAGGCAAAGGTGCGTAAGAAATAAAAGTCTTGTATTGAAGGTTAGGCAATAGGTTCGTAAGAAATAAAGTCTTGTATTGAAGGGTTAGGCAATAGGTGTCGTAAGAAATAAAAGTCTTGTATTGAAGGGTTAGGCAATAGGTGTCGTAAGAAATAAGAGTCTTGTATTGAAGGGTTAGGCGATAGGTATCGTAAGAAATAAAAGTCTTGTATTGAAGGGTTAGGCAATAGGTATCGTAAGAAATAAAAGTCTTGTATTGAAGGTTAGGCAAAGGTGTCGTAAGAAATAAAATCTTGTATTGAAGGGTTAGGCATAGGTACGTAAGAAATAAAGTCTTGTATTGAAGGGTTAGGCAATAGGTTCGTAAGAAATAAGAATCTTAGTTGAAGGGTTAGGCAATAGGTGCCGTAAGAAATAAGAGTCTTGTATTGAAGGGTTAGGCAATAGGTATCGTAAGAAATAAAAGTCTTGTATTGAAGGGTTAGGCAATAGGTACGTAAGAAATAAAGTCTTGTATTGAAGGGTTAGGCAATAGGTGTCGTAAGAAATAAGAATCTTAGTTTGAAGGGTTAGCAAGGTGCCGTAAAAATTTGTATTGAAGGGTTAGGCAATAGGTATCGTAAGAAATAAAAGTCTTGTATTGAAGGTGTTAGCAATAGTGACGAAGAAATAAGAGTCTTGTATTGAAGGGTTAGCAACTAGTTGCAAGAAATAAAGTCTTGTATTGAAGGGTTAGCAAAGGTGCGTAAGAAATAAAAGTCTTGTA
Organism: Arion vulgaris; assembly: GCA_020796225.1. NCBI lineage: Eukaryota > Metazoa > Mollusca > Gastropoda > Stylommatophora > Arionidae > Arion > Arion vulgaris. The sequence goes on from CM036769.1 coordinate 7,433,201, forward strand.
TTGAAGGGTAGCAATAGTGTCGTAGAAATAGAGTCTTAGTTTGAATCTGTGTTTGGTCATTTGTTTTTTCTGGAAGGCCCTTCTACTTGTTCACTGAGAATGTGAGTAGATTGGCCTCATTATACCTCAAAGGCACATCTGATTCTCAGGCAAAGTGTATGCATATATTATCAAACAAATCACAAATTTGTACAGACGGGTAACTCTAAGATTTGACAAACAGAAAAACCTCACTTTAAAGTAATCACATCTGGAGTTATACTGTAGCATGGTATCATTCCTGGTTTGTCAAGGGAGATCGTCAGAGCTGGGATGGAGTGCCACCTTGCTCTATGTACTTCAGCATGGTATCAGATCTGATTTGATCATAGGGAGACCGTCGGAGCTGAGATACAGTGCCACCTTGCTCTATGTACTTCAGCATGGTATCAGATCTGATTTCATCATAGGGAGGCCATCAGAGCTGGGATGCAGTGCCACCTTGCTCTATGTACTACAGCATGTATCAGATCTGATTTCGTGATAGGAAAGCCATCAGAGCTGAGACGCAGTACCACTTTGCTTTCTGTTTCTGTACAACTTTGTTCCCTGATGATCTCTTTGTTCAATTTTTTATTTCATAACATCTTTAGTATTTTCATACAATTTTATGATATTGTCTTCATTGTCAAACTTCTCCCTCTTTGACTGCTAATCCCGCAACGGTTGTAGGAAGCAACACTCATAGTATCAGTGCTGTTTCTGCAACTTTTACGAGATAATAATAAAAAAATTTGAAACTACTAAATAATGTGTTATATTTTATATATATGTCTAAGAAAGCTGCTGAAAATCAAGTGGCAAGACAAGATCCCAGATACCACTGTTCTTGACAGAGCTGGTATTCCCAGTATTAACACCATACTTATGAAACACCAACTTCGCTGGGCGGACATCTCGTTCGCATGCCTGATCACAGGATGCCAAAGATACTATTCTACAGTGAAATGTCGAGTGGCAAACGCTCCAGAGGGGGCCAAAAGAAGAGATTCAAAGACACGCTCAAGTCCTCTCTAAAATCCTTCGAAATCAAGATTGATACCTGGGAAAAAGCAAGCTGCACGGGAAAGAACATCCTGGTGTTCACTCCTACGAAAGGGTGCAAAATCCTGTGAGGCAGCACGTCAAGCAGCATCAGTACTGGGTAGACAAAAGAGAAAGGCCAGTGCACACGAGTCCCAGACTGTAGCAACAATCGCATGCCCACACTGTCCACGACTCTTCAAGGCACGCATCGGACTGACAAGTCACCTACGTGTCCATTGACTGATACTACATTTTGTTGTTGGATGAAATAACTATGTGGTTATAATCATATTTGATTGACGAACATTATTATTATATCAAACAACTCAAAACAGTATGTAACGGAACTGATAAGAAAACAAAGATAAGAATATTAAGAGCATGCATATTCCCAGTGGCAACGTATGGGTGTGAAGCATGGACATTTAATAAAGCAGTGGAAAAACATATATGTGCTTTTGATTATAAGTGTTACAGAGGAGTTTTTCGTATATCTTGGACAGAGAAGAGAACAAATAGATCTATCCAGAAAGAACTCAAAATCAAAGAAAACTGGCTGATGCTACAAATAAGAAAGAGAAAATTGAGATATATTTTGGACATATAAAAAGACAAGAAGGGCTGGAGAAGACCATCATGGAAGGGGTTATACAGGCAAAGAGAAGAAGAGGAAGACCACGGAGAAGATGGATTCAGGATGTAACTGATGGTTTGAACATGACGGCTGCAGAGGCAGGACATCTGGCCTATGAGAGAAATTCCGGAGGACTGTTGGGGTGGCAAAGTTCTGCTCAGGACAAGCTATTTGATGATGATTATGTATATCAACACAGAATTATCTGATGCTCAAAATTTTTCTTGTTTGATCTCTTTTCATAAAGCATACTAACTGTTGGCATATCATTCAATTTGTATATCTTCTTCTCTTCTTTACCCTTCGCCCCCAGGGAAGCATAGGTCCGCAACCAAGGCCTTCCAGCCCGCCTATCCAAGGCCATCTTTTCCAGCTCTTCTCCTTGCTGGGTCCTTTTTCTTCCTTGGGTAGCGAGCTATGAATTTTCCTGGTTGTGGTTTCTGTAGCTATCTAGTGTTTTATGGGGTGGGGTAGCTAGCCCCACCCAACCTCCTTAGTCGCCTCTTACGACATGCCTGGCAGGTAACAGTGGTTCTACTCTTTCCACCCCAATTTGGGCCCCGGTAACCAGTCGGGCGTCAATTTGCATATAATCCATTTTTTTTAAACTGTTGTTACTGCTGTTTAGGCGATGTAGGAAGTGGACGATGCCTGATTAATTTAATGACGCATGGCTGGTGTAGGAAAGTGGGGACGATAGACTGATTAATTTAATGACTGCATGGCTGGTGTAGGACCACTTTGGACGATGACTGATTAATTTAATGACTGCATGGCTGGTGTAGGAAGTGGACGATAGACTGATTAATTTAATGACTGCATGGCTGGTGTAGGAAAGTGGGGACGATAGACTGATTAATTTAATGACTGCATGGCTGGTGTAGGAAAGTGGGGACGATAGACTGATTAATTTAATGACTGCATGGCTGGTGTAGGAAAGTGGGGACGATAGACTGATTAATTTAATGACTGCATGGCTGGTGTAGGAAAGTGGGGACGATAGACTGATTAATTTAATGACTGCATAGCTGGTGTAGTCGCCTTGAAACTGTTGAGGTTAGGATTTTTGCTCTTATGCCCTTGACATAAAAATTATTTCTTTCTTACTGTGGACTGGCTGGGTCCCGCAAGGGAGGCAAAGAATAGTACCCCTGCAACCTACAAATCATGTCGTAAGGTGTGACTGATGTAGTGAGCTAGGGAAGCCACCCTAGTAAATCAAAAGCGTAGCAGAAATTGGATGTGTTGACCTACTTGTAGGCGCATAACTGGCACAACGTACAATCGCTCTTAGGCTCAGATCACACAGAGTGGTTAACAAGTTGTCGATATGGAGCGTTTGAAGAAGAAGAAGAAGACAGTGGACTGAACTTGAGTCTCCTGCGCTCTAATCCATTTGGCCACTCCTCTAGGAGAATAAGACTAGGAGAAAAAGATGTACTTCAAAATTGATAGCTTCTTAGTTGTATATAGTTTCCATTGTGTCACTTCAAGTCGTACACTTCTTCAAGTCGTACACTTCTTCAAGTCGTACACTTCTTCAAGTCGTACACTTCTTCAAGTCGTACACTTCTTCAAGTCGTACACTTCTTCAAGTCGTACACTTCTTCAAGTCGTACACACAATACAGAGACATCAGTCAAGAAAACTGTATAGTAAGAATAGAGTGGACAGAGAGTGGGTGTGTTTGAGTAATAAAACATCCATATACAACTAATCAGGGGAGGGGACAGTGGTAGCAACAGACATCCATATACTTCTCTCTCTCGTGCGCGCGATCACCGCTTAGACTGATGTACCAGATTTCCCCATAAATTCTGCTGTTGTCTTATTCATGTGGAAATCTGATTCATGCAGCCTTAGCATGGGTGTGTTTTGTCACATCTTTAGCGTCATTTAGAGCTCTGGTGCTTATCCTTCGGCGATGTGTCCGGTTTTAGCCAGCGTTTACTGGGTTCACTCTCCGTCAGTCTTGGACTGTTCCCAGCCGACCTGCAAGTTGCTATTTTCTTTTATGGTAGCTACCCTTAGACAACTTTCCCTCCCAGGATGTTGAGCGTCATCTGCCCAGATTACCAGTATTTTTTTTGACTACTTGGTTTGCCTGCCGTCCAGTTTTGTGTACGGTTTGCTCCATTAGCCTTTGATTGTCCCCAAATCAGACTACAAGGCAGTAGTTTCCCTCTGCGAGGGAAAACATGGTTATTGTTCTCTGGATGGAAACCCCATCTTCAAGGCATACATCATTATAGAACCGAGTGAGAGACAGGAAGAGAGAGAGAGCAGCAGACATCAGTATAAAACAGTGAGAGAGAGAGACAGACAACCATTTACAACAAGGGTCCCTTGCCGGAGCTGCTGAGTTCATGCAATGCTGGTCAAATCTTCCTGTGTAAGAAAGAGATTGGAGCACACATTGTTACTCACCAAAGTGCAATGATGATGGTCTTATCAATCAATCATATACAACAGAGTGTGTGTGTATATGTGTGAGAGACATCCATATACAACAATAGTGTGTGTGTGTGTGTATATGTGAGCGAGAGAGACATCCATATACAACAATAGTGTGTGTGTGTGTGTATATGTGAGAGAGAGAGACATCCATATACAACAATAGTGTGTGTGTGTGTGTGTGAGAGAGAGACATCCATATACAACAATAGCGTGTGTGTGTGTGTGAGAGAGAGACATCCATATACAACAACAGCGTGTGTGTGTGTGTGTGAGAGAGAGACATCCATATACAACAACAGCGTGTGTGTGTGTGTGTGTGAGAGAGAGAGAGAGACATCCATATACAACAACAGTGTGTGTGAGAGACATCCAAATACAACAATAGCGTGTGTGTGTGTGTGAGAGAGAGAGAGACATCCATATACAACAACAGCGTGTGTGTGTGTGTGTGTGAGAGAGAGAGACATCCATATACAACAAAGCGTGGTGTGTGTGTGTGTGTGTGAGAGAGAGACATCCATATACAACAACAGTGTGTGTGAGAGACATCCATATACAACAGCGTGTGTGTGTGTGTGTGTGTGAGAGAGAGAGAGACATCCATATACAACAGAGGCACGCCTGCTCAGCGTGTTCGTAGCACGTTGGACGACGGGTGACAAGCTCCCAGTGAGTGCGGGTTCAATTCCACGGGCTGGCAGAAAAGTCACAGGTTCTCCAGATTTATGGTGTTCGTGGCACCAAACCAAAGTGTTACGATGTCCATGGCACCGAGCCGAAGAGCAAAAACTCAAGTGCTTCTGGATCAAAACCAAAAAAAATACAAGAGAGAGAGTGAGAGAGATAGAGAGAGAGGAAGAGAGAGAAAAAGAGAGAGAGAATGAGAGAGACAGAGAGTGAGAAAGAGATAGAGAGGAAGAGAGAGAAAAAGAGAGGAAGAGATAGAGAGAAAAAGAGAGAGAGAGAAAGAAAGAGATAAAGAGAGATAGAGAAAGAAAGAGATGGAGAAAGAGATAAAGAGAGATAGAGAAAGAGATAGAGAGAGAAGAGAGATAGAGAGAAAAGAGAGATATAAAGAGAGAGAAAAGAGAGATATAAAGAGAGATAGAGAGAAAAGAGAGAGAAGAGAGATAGAGAAGAGAGCACAACAGGCATTCATATACAACTAATCAGTGAGAGAGAGAAAAATAAAGAGACAGAGAGCGACGGACATCAATACACAAACTAAACATAGTTTACTGTGCTGTGCGTTTTTATTGTTTGTTTGTTTAGTAGGGGATTAAAGCCTCTTTAAGCCGAGGCACGACCCTTTCAACCTAAGGTGAACCTTTTATTGGTTATATCAGAGCGTGTAGGCCAACAAACATGAAAAATAAGAATTAACTCCTTTCGGAGAATCCAAGAGTAATTTAATTTTTGTTACTACACTGTATAGACAAGGAGGGCTTTTACTCAGTGTGTTGTTAATATCTGCATTGGTTGGTAGGTCAATAACAAATGTAAGAATGTGATACTTCTAACCAACAGCAACTGCTACCCCATCCCCTATTGATACATCTCCCTGTTGTCACTCTATAATGGCTTTTACTCTGGTCCACTAAGAGTTAAAAAACAAAAGAACATTGATATATAGTCACTTAGAGTGCCCCTCCTCAAAGGTGCTCAGCCCCTTTTAGTTACTTCAAAATGCTGAACAAACACATTTAGTTTGGGAATGATTCTGAAATTGGCAGCTCCCAGCTCAGACAATTTACTTACTCATATAACGTGGGTTGTACAACATGGAGAGTTAAAGTATAAAAAAATCTTTTTTTATGTGTAAAATTAAGCTGTATTGAAGCAGTGTCCTGAGAATGTTATTATACAGTGATGCTCGTCCATCACGGGTGATGATGACCACACATTTTCATCCAAGGGAATGTAGTTGCGTTATGTTTGTGTGTGTGTAGATGACTAGTGAGCCCAATACGGGCTTGAAAGGTTCCCAAGCTCGTATTATACAGTAACGACTGTTGGAAAACGATCCACAACATCATATCCATATCCGAGACATTCAAAGATGAGTGTTTAAGATGACTCCAGCATATAATCTGGCCAAATATGATATAGCAAATGAAGAGATTTAGAACAAACAAACTGTGCATCACAGGAAACCAACATTAAAAGATGAAGATGGACTGGTCAAGCGAAAGTATGTGCATTGGCTAGGACAGATTTTTGGTGGATAGCTGAAGGGAAGAGAAGGCCTGGGTGCCCCTTCACCGCTTAGACTGATGTACCAGATTTCCCCATAAATTCTTATTCATATGGAAATCTGATTCATGTAGCCTTAGCATGGGTGTGTTTCATCACATCTTTAGCACCATTTGGAGCTCTGGTGCTTATCCTTCGACAATGTGTCCGGTTTTAGCCAGCGTTTACTAGGTTCGCTCTCCATCAGCCTTGGGATGTCCCCAGCCGTCCTGCAAAGGCAGCAGGTTCTTGGATGTCCATGGGTTTTGACATGAGGAAACAATTGGTAGGGGTTCACATCCCAGACAATAATATACCAAGACCTTCAACACCACTACAGATCATAGTCAAACGGTGCCTATTAGTCAGTATCAGATCATGCATCCAAACAAGAAGTTCATGTGCTCCAAGCTTCAATATAACCATCAGTGTGCAGCAACTGACAGTTTCAGAGTCCTGCAAACATCGTCCACATGCACAGTGTTCAAATCTAGATACATATCCATATAGGGGAACACTGCAGTAAAACTAGGTAAATTGGCATCAAATGTAATAAAACAATATACTGTAGTTTTACAAAATACAATGACAATACACAGCAACGTTTTGACCAAAAAGGCCTTTATCAAGCAAAGCGATACAACAGAGGATAAATTTCACAGCGACCTACATATAGACAACGACAGATATTCCAATGGGCATAACATGAAAATCTGTGACTAAAAACGAATTAAATGCAGAAAAACTACAAGTGGAAAAAGAAAAGAAACAAAATTGTGTTAGTGTATACGTTACAACGTATAATAATTATATTGTGGACTTGCATACGTTCTAGATACACAAAATTTGACTTTAAGTTACTGCAAGCGAGACTTACTAGTTGCTACCTAAATCCGATGTCCGGCCCCAATCAAGATATACTAGTCGCTACCAAAATCTGATGTCCTGCCCCAATCGAGACTTACTAGTCGCTACCTAAATCCATGTGCCCCAATTGAGACTTACTAGCGCTACCTAAATCCGCCCCAATCGAGACTTTACTGATCGACTTACTATCTACCTAAATCCTATGTCTGGCCCCGATCGAGACTTGTCGCTACCTAAATCCGGCCCCAATCGAGACTTACTAGTTGCTACCTAAATCCGGCCCCAATCAAGACTTACTAGTCGCTACCTAAATCCGATGTCTGGCCCCAATCGAGACTTACTAGTAAATCTGATGTCTGGCCCCAATCAAGACTTACTAGTCGCTACCTAAATCTGATGTCTGGCCCCGATCAAGACTTACTAGTCGCTACATAAATCTGATGTCTGACCCCAATCAAGACTTACTAGTCGCTACCTAAATCCGATGTCTGGCCCCAATCAAGACTTACTAGTCGCTACCTAAATCTGATGTCTGGCCCCAATCAAGACTTACTGAATTTCGCTACCTAAATCCGATGTCTGGCCCCAATCAAGACTTACTAGTAGCTACCAAAATCTGATGTCTGGCCCCAATCGAGACTTACTAGTCGCTACCTAAATCTGATGTCTGGCCCATGTCCCAAGTTATAATAGTTTAGTAACCTTGGTAGAATGAAAGATGATTGATTAACATGAGATGCCAAGACTAAAGGACGTTCTAGACCTCCCATAAAGTGCAATGGAAGGTCAACATTGGATAGCCCCTGAAGCTCCTCTCTCAGCTTGGAAAGAAACATGCCGCTGATAGGGTCAGATGGTCTTCTTTATGGATGACCGCTATATCCCAGGGTAGAATTGAACCTAAAATAGATCATGCCATCAATGGTGACAACATCCACTGATAGGATCAGATAGTCTTCTTCTAACCGCTACACTCCAAGGTAGAAGAAGTTATGTTATGCGATTGACGTCACGGCACATTGGGCATTCCCATGCATGCTCTGTCCTCCGCTGCAGCAGCCATCCTAAAGTCCATTTGCTCACGTACCCATGAGAAGTTGATTACTATATCTTCTCTCTACCACGAAGACGACACTGCCTAGCATGTCCACACTTAACGTCTAATTCTCGAACTCTTTCCAGTGTCTGAGACGTGCCCATGTCACATAAGGTAGAAGTAGTGAATCAACTAAGAAATAGGTCATGCCATCAAGGGTGTGTAAACATGCAACAAAACGCTAACTAAAACAGAAATGATAACCAATAACATCTGCAGTTAATAAACAAGAAAATACAGTTTTCATTGATAAAGAATTCAACATAAAAGTGGAAACAACCAGTAACGTTAATTACATTAATGGTGGAAACTTGATCTGAGTAACAATAAACATATATATACTGAGAGGAACAGTTGAGTATGTTTAACTGTGAAATTAGTGTTAACTGTGAATTTTGAGTGTTTAACTGTGGAAATTTTGAGTGTTTAACTGTGGAAATTTTGAGTGTTTAACTGTGGAAATTTTGAGTGTTTAACTGTGGAAATTTTGAGTGTTTAACTGTGGAAATTTTGAGTGTTTAACTGTGGAAATTTTGAGTGTTTAACTGTGGAAATTTTGAGTGTTTAACTGTGGAAATTTGAGTGCTCAACCATGGAAATTTCAAATTTTAATGTTTAAATGTGGTAATTTGAAAGTTGAATGTTCTTTCTTTTCTCTTTTCTCAATCCTGGTTTGCATCACGGCGTCAGGATAAGAAGAGAATTCCAGAACGAGCCCTAGTGTGCGCTTCATAAATAGTGTCTTTCATCGCAGCTGTTATCTATGAGGTCCATTTTTTGTGGAAATTTGAAAGTTAAATTAAATGTGGAAATTTGAAAGTTTAACTGTGGAAATTGAAAAATAAGTTCTTAACTGTAAAAATTTGAAAGATAAGTTACTGTTTAACTGGAATTTGATATTGAAAGCAGATAAAATTGTTTATCAATAGCAAATAAACTCACAGAAAAGTTGAGCGTGTTGAAACCTAAGAAAAATATTCTGAAACATAAGTCGAGTGTGTAACGGCAGAAAAATATGCTGAAATATATGTCGAGTGTGTAGCGGCAGAAAAATATGCACAATAAAAGTATGCAAGTGTGTGACAATTTGAAAAGGGTGTGTTAAATGAAAGGTAGGGATGAGAGAAATATCATATGAGTATGTGACAACAAATCTTCTTCTTCTTCAGCGATCTCTGGTCCTGCACTTAGTTTACTGTGGACTACAAACTGGGCAGTCATCTTCAGGTCTGTCAGGTTTCCTTCTTCAGCGCTCTCTGGTGATGCGCTTAGTTTACTGTGGACCACAAAATGGGCAGTCAGCTTCAGGTCTGTCAGGTTTCCTTCTTCAGCGATCTCTTGTCATGCGCTTAGTTTACTGTGGACCACAAACTGGGCAGTCAGCTTCAGGTCTGTCAGGTTTCCCCAAAGCTTAGTTTTTAGGTTGACCGAGTGTGGCCACATGTTGCTTCTCAGCTCGCACAGGAGAGGACAGTCTTGCAGGACATGCTCTGGTGTCTGTTCCGCCTGCTGACACTGGCAGAGAGCTGTTAGACTTATTCCTAGTCTATATAAGTGTTTGTTGAGTCTGCAGTGACCTGATCTTGACAACATCCAAACATAAAAGAACAAAAATTCTGCAGATGTATTTGGTGTGGACAGTAAGCAGGACAGTAAGCAGCACAGTATACTGACAAAAAAATGAAACGTTCAAAGAATGGCAGTAAAATTCTAAGAAACACGATCTGATTGTGTAGTTATAAAAATCAAAACAAGAAAATGAAACTAATAACATAATTAACCCTTAGTGGACCATAGCAAAAGTCATGTTTTTTACAAGTCATTTGTTTTTATGGTAAAAAACGCACTTTAGTGTGGCTCCTGGTAAAAAGACGTCCAACCCAAAGCCACGTAGTGTGACGTTTGGTCCACAGGGAGTTAATCAAGACAATATTAATTACTATAAGCACTATCTACTTCCGAGCTGGTCCTGATTAATTGGTCTTAGTATGAAGAAATAATGAATCAAGTACAAGAACAATCATGTCATCAACAACACATCTTCTATATCTACACATCTCGATGAAATCTCGATTAATACAATAATAATAAATGGACCATTTAACAGAGAATCTGGTCGACATGTGGAATCTGTGTGCGTGTGGTTGGGGGAATAAATAATAGGTACACTGTACCAATCATGTATGAAGTGAATGTTGACTGTACGCTGTACCCAATCATGTACGAAGTCAATGTTGACTAGGGATAATTAGTCCGGAGAAAAAGAGTCTAAAGCCGAAGATTGACTTCATTGCACCGGGTTTCCCAATATGCCTCTGTCCCTGTCGGCAGAAATGGCACAAGAGTGTTGCGCAACGCACAAACTCCGTAGCTCCAGAAATTAAAAAATTGCACATGACTCAGTTTGAATTTAAACATATAACCTCCAGAATGACAGGCAAATGTCTTAACAACCACTTGGTCTCATTCTCAGATCACATAGAAATCACACAAGTGGTTAACAAGTGGCAGATATGGAGTGTTCAAAGAAGAAGAAGAAGATGATCAATGATGAAAAGTAGGAATGAATGATTTGCATATATGGTCCACAACTTGAATAAATGAAAACATTTTTTATTGAAACTGTAGTTACTGCCTGTAATATTGCTTTTTAGGACGGTGTAGGACAGGGGTGGACATGTGCCTGTAGAATCTCATGGCTAGTGCAGCCGCCGAGAAACTGTTCAGGTTAGGATTTTTCTTTATGCCCCCAACATAAAAAACTCCTTGGCCGTATCGGGGGTTGAACCCAGGTCCCCCAAATGGGAGCCCACTTACTTACTTTACTTAGTTATTCCTCTCCGCAGGGCATAGGGCCTGAACAATTGTTCACCACTTATCTCGGTCTCTGGCTGTTTTCTTTATGGTCTCCCAGGAAAGTCTGTCTCCGGCATGAAGCCCTAGTCCTTCCAAGACTCGAGTTAGTTTTGAACAATTTGTTTTTGTTTTCCGTAACTAGTTTCCGGTAGTTAACCCATCTCACAACCCCCCAACCTAGAGAACCAGGAGACCACATTTAGTCTGGCCTCTCTTCTTTGACCTGTCCAGCAGGGAAGCCCAAGCTCTAATCCAATTCTGCCAGATGCTCCTTCTTCTTCAATTATCACACAAAAAAGTCATCATTGATTTTGCTCATTGAAACTGCTAAAACAATACATATAACATAACACAGTTAGTTGCATATCCTTTACAGGACTTTGTAAATCAACCCCAGCTTTTCAACGCTGTTTGTGATTTTTCTAGGCATTATTACGTTCTGTAGTTTGCCATTGCTTTCTGAACCGGTGTTGCCATCGTCCTTTTGTAAAAATCCATGCGAAACAATTTGCAACCAAACTATCCACGGTGTGATTTGAACTCAGAACGTCAGGGTTAATAGACCGAGTCACTATCCCTAAACCACAGAAGCCACCATATAACATAAATGTCACAATAACTTCATGCATATAAAAAAATGTGTAAATATAAAATCTAGAATTCTGAACATATGTTGATACGTTCCTTAGCTACATCTTCACAAGAAACATAAAACTGTGAAATGTACACATATATTTATATAATACGTCTGTACGACTAATACTAGAAATATAAGTTTTATGAACAACTGTTTGTTCCTCGTATATACAACAACAATTGCTAAGTATCATTCTGAATGGAGAGTATGTAATTGTTATAGCTCGTTCCAAAATTCATGAACACACTACGGTTTAATTTATCGAAATCTACCAGATGGATAACAGTAACTTTTGCATGCATCTCTCTCTCTCTCTCTTGATCGTTTTGGCCATTTTTATCAGTCTTATTGTGATATATAAACAGCCTTTGCCAAGAACGTAATTTTACATCACAATCTTCAGTACCATTTGGAGCTCTGGTGCTTGTCCTTTGGCGATGTGTCCAATTTCAACCAGCGTTTACTGGATTCGCTCTCCGTCAGCCTTTGACTGTTCCCAGCTGACCTGCAAGGCAGCAGGTTCCATGCAGTCTTATATACCTCACAACCTTACAAATTTATGTTGAATTAATTGGTAGGTAGCTTAGTTGATGCAAAAAAAAAACAATGTTAAATATAATAATGCATAAGCACAACAAAATCTTACAGCACGAAAGGTTTGGGTGGGCAAAAAATACTTTAGGAAGTTCGCCACTGTTACCTATATAAAAATGTAAAAATCAATAATTTTGTAAAGTGAATGATTTTATACCGGTCAGTAAAGATGTTCACGAATTTTGGAACAAACTATTGCTGTAACTTCTTACAGGACATGATATTTATGCATTCTTTGGCCTTAAGCTAAACAAGACCTCTACAACATTTTCATCAGCCAGTGTTGAAGTATCCCCGATGTCCCGATCATTCACAGCAACCTTGCGTAAAATACGACGCATGATTTTCCCAGATCTGGTTTTTGGCAGTGTTGGAGCATTCTGGATAAAATCTGGCTGTGCAAATGGTCCAATCTTTGTTCTCACTTGATAAATAGACATAAGGAAATAGTTAATGAATATGCATAATGTCATGAAAATCGTGGCATATTTCTTTACAGGACTTAGCCATCAACAGTAAACGAGTCATCAATTTTCTAGGCACCTCTTACATGTTCAGTAGTTTGCCATTGCTTTCTGAATGGTGAGATCTATTTTTATCGCTCGTAAAAATCCAAGGGGAACTCATTTGCTTCCAAACTTGCCCACCACGGAGTTTGAACCAGGTACATCTGGTTTGTGATCTAGCCCACTACCACTTATGCTACAGACGCTCACTATGCTGGCTAATACTTGCTTCAAATGTGAGGGTTTCTTAATCTTTGTCTTTAGCGTCTGTCATTCTCTCTCTCTCGCGATCACAGCTTAGACCGATGTACCAGATATCCCCATAAATCTCATTCATGTGGAAATCTGATTCATGCAGCCTTAGCATGGGTGTGTTTTGTCACATCTTCAACGCCATTTGGAGCTATTCTGCGATGTGTCAGGTTTTAGCCAGCGTTTACTGGGTTCGCTCTCCGTCAGCCTTTGGCTGTCCCCAGTCGACCTGCAAGGCAACAGGTTGCTATTTTCTTTTATGGTAGCTACCCTTAGACAACCTTCCCTCCGGGATGTTGAGCGTCATCTGCCCAGGTTACCAGTCTTTTTTTGGACTACTTGGTTTGCCTGCCGTCCAGTTGTGTACGGTTTGCTCCGCTAGCCTTTGATTGTCCTCAATCAAACTACAAGGCAGTGCATCTGTCATTCAAAAATTTTCAAAAAATTCACAAATTCAACAATCAACTCATCCTAGAAAGATGAAGCGCAAGTCATGTTCTTTAAGGGACAAGCTACTGAATGAATTAATCATAAGTTCAGATATTTGTATCAAGGGAAACTACACTTATCTTCCAATAGCTTGCCTTGAACAGAACTTTACCACTCAAACAGTTCTTGAAGATTTCACTCTCTCATAAGACACATGTCCCACCTCTGCTACTGTCATGCTCAAATCAAGTCACATCTCCGCGATCTTCCTCTTCTGCTCCTTGCCAGAATGTCTCCTCTTTCCATAAAAATCTTTTCCAACCCTTCGTGACTTTTTTTGTGTCCAAAATACTTCAATTATCTCATTCTCATCTGTAGCATCAACCAGTTTTCTTTGATTTTGCTTGAGTTCCTTCTGGATAGATCTATTTGTTCTCTTCTCTGTCTAGGGAATACAGAGGACTCTTCTACAACATGTACATAGCTTTACACAGCCTTGTTAAATGTCCATGTTTCACACTCATACGTTGCCACTGGGAATACTCTTAGTTTCACTTTCATCACTTCCATCTGTTTGGAAAGCTATGTTTCTTTGATTTCTTCATCCCACTTCCATCTTTTGAACAGAGATATTAAAATTGCTCCAATTTTCTTTTTTTTCTTACGTTCCATATCGACCACTTGTTAAACCACTCTTTGTGATTTGTATGTGATCTGAGCTTAAGAGTGATTGTACGTTGTGACAGTTATGCGTCTACAAGTAGGCCAGCACATCCGATTTCTGCTATGCTTTTTATTTACTAGGGTAGCTTCCTAGGATTTTAGTATTTCAAAACACACTATTGTTCAACACAATCTTTCTCCCCACATTATACTATCATTGCCAAACCTTGACGCTGACATCAAACGATAGAAGAAAACTAGTCACAATAGAGATAAAGTGTCTACGCAGAATGCTAGGAGTATCAAGAAGAGATCGGTTTAGTAATGAAAACATCAGGAAAATCCTGGGTACAACATCAGTACTGAACTTCATCAAAAACAACAAATTAAATGGTTCGACCATATAAGCAGATTACCAACAGACCCTATTGCCTCAAAGAGAAACACTACTGCGATACAGTGGATAAAAAGCAAAAGGCTGTCCGTGCAAAAAGTGGACATCAGAAATAACAGGCGGTAAGAAGAAAAAACTATTTATGAAGTGCACACACACACAAAAGCCTGTTCCGTAAATCTCATTATCCTGATACTGTGAGGCAAAACATGATTCTGAGAAAAGAAGAAAAAACACACTATAATTAGTATACATAAAAAAACCTGCGCTTACCTGCGGCTGTTAGTTCTTTAGCAAGTTCATCAGTAAATACTCGACCCTGCAGAAACGTGATCAAGAAACTGTTACTATTAAATAACTAAATATCTCAAATATCCAACCATAGAAAAACGAAACAATAACTGTTACAAGAACATTTAGAAAATGTGAATATTAAGGAGCGTGTGAATATGGAGCATCTAGCCAAATATATTAGAGCGCTGGAGACCGAGTTCAATCCCGATAAGGCTAAGGAGTTTTTTCTGTCAGAGGTATAAAGAAAGATATTACTTGGACAGTTTCGCGGCCACTGCACTAGCCATGCGACCAGTAAATTCCACCAACACATTTACCCCCATTCAGGTGTAATGAACAAGCAGATAGATTGGCTGGCATTGCTACGGTATCAGAGGAAGCTGCAATGGACCGAAATGACATTCTTAACGCACTGAGAAGTATTTTCGAACAGAAGAAGAGTTTCAGGGTTGCTAGTCTCACTCGCTGACCAGACTGAAATGGGTGTAAATATTGGTACAGCCCGTGAAGAACAATATACCAAATATGCAAAGGGACCGATTAATCAACATCGAACTGGCGGGTTGGGCCGCGGGAAGCTGCTGGAATTGTTGAGACAGAGATCGGAGCACCTATGGACATGTCTGGAATGCTATGATGATAGTTCTCTGATAGCTGTTATCTATATGCGACTAAGATTACAGTCGATAGTCAGTACATCCTTACCATCTACACACATATCACAATAATATAAGCACTACCAACCTCCTTAAGTGTAACAAAACAGTAGATACATTCTCCTTTGATGTGATGAGACACGCTACACACATATCACAATAATATAAGCACTACTAACCTCCTTAAGGGGGACTCTGGTCTTGAAACTTTTCGTTGCTTTGGTATTAATGTAGAATTTGTATAACAATTTTGAAAGATTATGACTTAGAATAGTAGAAAAAATTAGTAAAAAATAATAAAGTCAACGTGTTGCCATGGAAACAATACAAAATGGCCACCAAGCACAAATTTTCAAATCCTATGGCTCTGAAGTTAATGAATATAAATGAATTCTGTTTTCACTCTAAGGTGAGCAATTGTAATATCTACAAATTACACATTCTTTTTAGGATATATTAAATATTACATTTTTATGAATTTTTGTGTAAACACACCCCCAAAAACAGCTTTTTTGACCAAATTTTGAGGGAATTTTACCCAAAAATTTATAAAAAATTAAATATTTAATATATCCTAAAAAGAATGTGATATTTAGATATTACAATTGCACACCTTAGAGTGAAAACAGAATTCATTTACATTCATTAGATTCAGAGCCTTAGGATTTGAAAATTTGTGCTTAGTGGCCATTTTGATTGTTTCCATGGCAACACTGACATTTTTATTACTAATTTTTTCTACTATTCTAAGTCATACTCTTTCAAAATGCTTATACAAATTTTATATTAATATGAAAACAACGAAAATAGATTCTTGATTTTCAAGACCCGAATCCCCTTAAGTGTGACAAAACAGTAGATACATTCTCGTTTGATATGATGAGACACACTACACACATATCACAATAATACTAACCTCCTTAAGTGTGACAAAACAGTAGATACATTCTCCTTTGATGTGATGAGGGTGAGACACACTACACACATATCACAATAATATATGCACTACTAACCTCCTTAAGTGTGACAAAACAGTAGATACATTCTCCTTTGATGTGATGAGACACACTACACACATATCATAATAATATAAGCACTACTTTGCCATCTTCTGGCATCTCCTGCAAACCCTGCTTGATTCCAAACGTATAGACTTTGTCTTTCCTTTGGAAAAACAGTAGGGTAGAGAGGGGTTTGTGCAAAATGGGCAAGGCACATTCTCCATATCAGCTGCCCAGGCTAGGCAAAAAGAGAGACGACACTTCATCTTTTCTTTCGCTCAAGGCACAACACGGAAACTTTTCTATAGATCCCAGCACATGGGAGGGACTAGCTGATGACAGAGTTGTGTGAAAAGCCAAATTACGGAAGGGTGCAGTCTTTTGAGAAGAGACTTATGTACGAGCTGAACAACAAGAGAGAAAAGCGAAAACTCAGAAGTTGTCACAGTAAAACACTTGTCTATTGACCGTCTGTAAAGATGAAAAGGGCCATATATATATATAAGCACTACTAACCTCCTTAAGTGTGACAAAACAGTAGATACATTCTCCTTTGATGTGATGAGGGTGAGACACTGATGCTGCTTCAGCCACAGCTTCATGCTCAATCAGTGCAGACTCAACTTCTGCTGTACTCAACAAATGACCTGACACGTTGACCATATCATCGATACGTCCAGTGATCCAGATGTAGCCTTCTTCGTCTCGTTTGGCACCTAATCTCATGATGAACAAGATAGAAGAATTTGAGAAGATTAAAAATTTGTATTAAAATGTTTCAGTTTGGAATTTATTCATTTCACTCCGGACATGTCCATAGGTGCTCCGATCTCCTTCGCAATATCTCCAACAGCCCAGACATGTCCATAGAAGCTCAGATCTCCTTCGCAACATCTCCAACAGAGTCCAGCGACTAACCGTACAAGTTCGATGTTAAATGATGAGCCTCCTCATATTGAAAAAAAAAACAATTATCTTATATTCAAAGTTTGAAAATGGACTTTGTCGGCTGTTGTCATAGCATATCTTCTATGCGACTACTCCGGTATGTGTTATAAACTGGGTGGTGCGTTTGAGGTCTTCACTAGTCCCCATAATTTGTTCTGAACTGTTGTTCATATTGACCAGATTTCCATTCTCACGCTGTTTAGTCTGGGGCAGTCTTGCAAGATGTGATTTGGGGACTGTAGAGTGGGATCCTTGCTGGTGCAACAATATATCAAGAAACAACAGGTCAAATGGTTTGGGCATGTATCAAGATTACCACAGGACAGTCTCTTACAAGGAGCACTAGCACTCAGATACAACAGCAAAAGACCCAGAGGACGACCAAGTAAATGATTTCACCTTGTACAAATCACATAGGGAGGTGCCTGTGTGGTGTTGGGGCCCTAAGAGAAGCAAAAATAGCACCACTGCAACCTACAAGGCATGTCGTAAAAGGCGACTGACGTAGGATCTAGGGAAACTACACTAGTAAATAAAAAGCCTCACAGAAATTGGATGTGCTGGCCTAATTGTAAGCGCATAACTGGCCAACGTAAATCACTATTAGGCTCAGATCACATACAAATCAGACAGAGTGGTTAACAAGTAGTTGTTGTGGAGTGTTTGAAGATGACATAGAAAGGCTCACTCCAGGTGTCTCTTTTTTCGACCTGACACCTAAATGTAAAACAGGATTAGAGAATAGATAGAGCATTCATGTCAGCCTATGGAATAGAAGCTAACAAAATCCAACACAGATGTAAAAAAGCAAATCAAATGACACCAATTTTAAAATGCAAACATGTCCTCATTAACACTAAACAAGCAATATACAACACAAACTTTCTTCACATCTTATGCTATCAGTTTGAAACCTGGATGCTGACATCAAATGACGGATGAAAACTAGTCATGACAGAGATGAAGTGTCTATGCAGAATACTGGGAGTACCAAGAAGAGAGCAGTTTAGAAAAGAAGACATCAGAGAAAAGATGGATACAACATCAGTACTGAACTTCATCAAGAATCAACAAATTAAATCGTTCGGACACACAAGTATCAACGGAAGTGCATCTCAAAGAGCAATGCTATTAAAATACAGCGAAAGGTCGCCCTCGCAAAAGGTGGGTCACAGAAATAACGAAGGCAGTAAAAGACGCCATATATGAAACAAACACAAAAACCCATTCTAGAAATCTCTTATCCTGACGCTGTGAGGCAAACCAGGATTAAGGAGAGAGAAAGAAGACCAAAGGCATAAACTACACCCCTGACATCGTTGCAACAAAATCTGCTACAGCTGCCGAAGGCTTACGTATAACCAGACTACATATAATAATGACTTACCATCTCCGGTGGTATAGTAGCCGGGAAATTTCTTGAAATATGTCGTTTCAAACCGTTCATGGTCGCCGAAGACAGTTCGCATGATTCCAGGCCAGGGCTGCTTGAAAACCTGAAAGTTACAACCATATTTTTGGGTTATAATGATGAACATAAAGGTTGCAACATCTCAAGTTATAACGATGAACATAAAAGTTGCAACAGTAATATAATGATGAACATAAGAGTTGCAACAGTAATATAATGATGAACATAAAAGTTGCAATAGTAATATAATGATGAACATAAGAGTTGCAACAGTAATATAATGATGAACATAAGAGTTGCAACAGTAATATAATGATGAACATAAAAGTTGCAACAGTAATATAATGATGAACATAAAAGATGCAACAGTATTTCAATTACTATAGCAACCTAAATGTTGCAACAATGTTTCAAGTACCGTGAAAGTTTACCTGACAACTACAGGATACTCTATGGATGAAACATGAAGGAACTCGTCTTCGAGCGTTCTGTATCGACCACTTTTTTTTTGATCCAGAAGCACTTGAGCTTTTCAGCTCTTCGCTCGGTGCCATGGACATCGTAACCCTTCGGTTCGGTGCCACGAACACCGTAAATCTGGGGAATCTGTGGCTTTTTCTGCCATCCTGAGGAATTGAACCCGCACACCGCCTGAGTGGTTACCGGGCCCAAATTTGGGGTGTAAAGAATAGAACCACTGTTACCTACCACGCATGTCGTAAGAGGCGACTAAGGAGGTTTGGCAGAAATCGGATGCATGTGTCCTAAACGTGTAGAAGTCTATGCTTTAGGGGCCTACCAAACCAATGTGCAACGTATACATGTTCTTGGCAAAGATCAAACCTATCACAAAGAATTATTAAAATTGGTCGTAAAGAACGAACGCAAAGAAGAAGAAGAACCCGCACACACAGAGGGATAGTCACCCGTAGTCCAACGCGCTACGAACACGCTGGGCAGGCGGGCTATCGACCACTTTCTAACCACTCTTTGTAATTTGTATGTGATCCGACCCTAAGAATGATTCTACGTTGTGACAGTTATGCGTCTACAAGTAGGCCAGCACATCCGTTTTCTGCGATGCTTTTTATTTATTAGGTAACTTCCTAGGCACTACCTCACCTCAGTCACCTCTTACGACATGTCTTGTAGGTCACAGTGTTACTATTCTTTGTTCCCCTTGCTCCGCACCACAGAGGCGGATGAATGTACTAAAAGTTCAGGAAGGTTCACCAGAAATAGTTGTGTCCCTATGTTCCTGGGGGGATGGACAAGTTTGATGGTGACGACTGAAAGCTATAGCTATGCTCATATTCACTGCAGTACTGATTTGTTATTGGGTCATTCCCATAACACTCAAAGCAGACCCATAGGAACTCGGTAAACCTCTTCCCTCCGCTCACCCCACCTGCCCGGCGGATCTCCACAGACGTAGCACCATATCGAGATTCTATACTAAACATATTCATGATAAAATTTGGTCCATGCAGCCTTAGCATGGGTATGCTACGTCACAACTTTCAGTGCCAACTCGAGCTCAGGTGCTGATCTTTCGGCTGTGTGCTTTACTTCTGTTCTCTATGAATTCAAGTGCAATCATGGCATCTTTGACTGATCTTTGTGGAAAGGTTTGCATTCCTTATCACCAGGATACCTCGACATTCAGGAGAGCCATATTCTGTGACTTCAGAGGTACTTGTAATTTAGTTCCCCAAGTAAAGGATCAGGTGGTCTTCTGTGGTTTAACCATGTACCGGGCCTTCTGTGGTCTAACCATGTACCGGGCCTTCTGTGGTCTAACCATGTACCGGGCCTTCTGTGGTCTAACCATGTACCGGGTCTTCTGTGGTCTAACCATGTACCATGTACATGGCAAGAATTTTTGTCTATGCTGGCTGACCTCAAATCCCAGAATTTCCGGTGTTGTCAACTTCACTTGCAAAATGAAATGCTTGAGGAATTCGGTGGTGGTCATCGGAAAGATAGACTAGAAGCGAGGACATCAGAAGCAGAGTGGGCATAACTTCATGGACCAAATACATTGAAAGACAACAAATGCAGTGGTTTGGACATTTAATGAGAATAGAATACAACAAACCACCAATACCAGCATACAATAAAAAGAGATCAGGTACTAGAGCTAAGGAAAGACCAAGAAAAAGATGGATAGACAATATCAAGACCACACTAAATAAACATGAATATAACACAACGAGGGCGACTCATCTGGCCCTGGAACACAAATTAAAGCTCCTCCTCCTCCTATGCTAGCGCAGAGTGGACAACCAATTCCATCATCAACCTGGTCAAAGACAATCAACTTCACTATTGTGAACCACACCCGCCCCTTCTCCCATATGTTGATGGATAATAACAATTTATATCTAAATAAAGAAGTACTTACTAAATAACCTTCCCCAGGTCCAGAAATCTCTTTCCCATCATCTGTCAGTAAAGCAGGAACAATACCAAAAGACGGAAATGTCTGAAGTAAACAAAAACAATAATATATTTCATCAAAATAATGATGATAAGCAATAATATTCGACTTCTTCAAACGCTCCACATCGACCACTTGTTAAACCCCTCTTTGTGATCTGTATGTGATCTAAGTCTAAGAGCGATTGTATGTTGTGCTAGTTATGCACCTATAAGTAGGCCAGTACATCCGATTTCTGCTACACTTTTTATTTACTAGGGTAGCTTCAAGCTCTACTACCTTAGTCGCCTCTTCGACATTCCGTGTACGTTGTTGCAGTGATACTATTCTTTGCCTCCCCTGCAGGCCCTGGCAACACGTGGCTGAGAAGATATTTGTA
Organism: Arion vulgaris; assembly: GCA_020796225.1. Classification (NCBI taxonomy): domain Eukaryota; kingdom Metazoa; phylum Mollusca; class Gastropoda; order Stylommatophora; family Arionidae; genus Arion; species Arion vulgaris. The sequence continues at coordinate 7,455,012 of CM036769.1, forward strand.
GAACTGGCAAGATATTTGTTGAACTGGCTTTTTTTTGCACTTTGTAAATAGTGCCATTCACTGCCTCTGTTCTCTGAGGTCCACCTTTTGTGTGGATGGCCTTTTGCTTTGTATCCACTGTAGCAGGGTAACATTTCTATTTGGCGCACACAAGCGACAAAAATTACTTGATTATCTAATAGCCGTCCATCATGCGTATGACAACAATCTCAGACGTGTACTGTTGCACCTCTCTGGTGTGTGCGGAGGTGACTGTAGAGTCAACCCTAGAACAGAATCCCGACCACAGGTGGGGCATACATGATCAAGGTTAGACATGTGCGTCTCTGTCTTTCAGCTGCTCGTTTTCTCTGTGACTCAACAATACGATGATTCTCAGCTATTCGGGTTCCTCTTTTGTTGTTACAGCGCCACATTTGGCGATCTTGCGAAAGGGATTCCCAGCACGTATTGTCTATATCGAAGCATTTCAGAGACACTTTAAGAGTGTCTTTAAAACGTTTTTTTTCTGTCCACCAGCTAACGTCTGCCCCTTCAAGCTCGCCATACATCAACTGTTTTGGGATATGCGTTTATCAGGCATCTGTGAGCATGGCAGCAAACATCATGCTGAAGAGTGTTGGGGCCAGTACACAGCCCTGTTTGAGCGCCGTTGGTGACATGGAAGGCTTCCGACAGCTCCTTCGTCAAGTACACGTGCCATCATGCCCTCGTGAAACTGTTGAGCGATCTTGATGAATTTCCTTGGGCATCAAATTTTCCATGATCTTCCATAGACCCTCCCTGTTAACAGTGTAAAGCCTTTGTCAGATCGACAAAGACCATATAGAGGTTACGGTGCTGCTCTTGGCATTTCTCCTGTAGTTGGCGAGCAGCAAATATCATGTCTGCTGTTCCACGACCTGCTCTGAAGCCACATTGGGTCTCAGGAGTAAGTCCTGTTCCAGGTGATCGATTAATCGATTGAGAAGGACTCTGGCCAGTATTTTGCCAGCGATTGACAGGAGGAGATCCCTGTGGTTATCGCAGGCCTGGCGGTTTCCTTTCCGCTTGTACAGGTGGACAATAGTGGCATCCTTTAATTCCTGTGGCACACGTTCGTTACACCAAATGGATGTAAATAACTCTGTCAATTTTAGCATCAAATGGGCCCTCCTTCTTTGTAGACTTCGGTTGGTATTGAGTCCGCCCCCGGTGCCTTCCCGCTGGACATCTGGCTTGTTGCCTTCTTGACCTCTGCTAAGGTAGGTGGAATATCAAGCTTGGCATTGATTGGGACCTGGGGCATGCGCTCTATGGCTTCATAACATATAGTGGATGGATGGTTGAGGACAGAGCGGAAGTGTTCTGCCCAGCGATTTAGTATCTGAGGCTTGTCAATTAGTAGCCTTGCTCCATCTGCATCAGTATGGGAGTGGGGTGAGATTGTTGAGGTCCGTAAACAGTTTTTAGGGCATCGTAGAAGCGTTTGAAATCATGTCTGTCTGCATATATCTGGATTTCATCAGATTTTTGGCTTAGCCATGCGTCTTGTAATTTCCTGATTCTCTCTTGAGCCCTTCTACGAGCATCTAGGAAAGCTGTTTTTGGATGATGATGATGGGTCATTTTGATAGGCTCTGTATGTCTCATGTTTCGTGAGAAGAATAGACTTGATTTCTTCGTCATTTCGTCAAACCAGTCGTGGCTCTTGCGTACAGAGTGTCCTATGAGCTCAGAGGTAGATAGGTACACGGTGTCTCTGAGGGCAGTCCAGTCATCGTCCACGCTGGTTTTGCCAAATTGGAGGTCCTTCAATTTGTCGTCCAGGTCTCTTATTAAACTTTCGGTGACAGTGGAGCTTTTCAATTTGGAGACTGCCAGCTTTTTTTGTTGGTTTGCGACCCTGGTGACGTTTTCTAGGCTTGATGCGGAGGTTGAGCTTTGACACGATCAATCTATGATCGGTCCAACATTCTGCTCCGCACATAGCCTTTGTGACTCTGACGTCACGTCTGTCATTTTCCTTACGATGACGTAGTCAATGAGGTGCCATTGTTTGGAGCGGGGATGCATCCATGACGTTTTGTTTCGGGTTGGTAAGCGAAACAAGGAGTTTGTAATTGTTAGGTGTGGCAGCACATAGTCTGAGTAATAGAAGCCCATTACTATTGCACTTGCCCACGCCGTGTACTAGTACTCCATCCCAGACCCGATGGTCTGTCCCTACTCTGGCATTGAAGTCCCGAGTATGATGAGCTTCTCAGACCTTGGGACCGCTGAGATGGCTGAGTCAAGGTCCTCGTAAAAACCATCCTTGATTTCGCTTGTTCATAAAAATGTGAACAAGACATAAACATGGACAAAAATATAATTCTAGACAAGCTCCAAAAAAAGACAATAACTTTGACATCATCTAGACAACTGTTGCACTGCAACTTCTACTCATGTCAAGAAGTCTTACCGCAGATCCAGGTTTGGTTTTAGTTGCTCCAGGCAAAGGTGTGATCACATGACCGCCCTGATATCAGAACAACAAAACATCAGTTAAAACTTGTCTCGTGCATTTATAAAAACATACATGAAATCACGGTCAGTGAAAAATCTCAAAATCATTTCTATTTATTTCTTGGAAAACCAATTAGCCAAAGTAGTATATTTATTCTTCTTCAATGATCCAGCGGCACTTGAGTTCTTGCCCTTCGGCCCAATGCTATGTAGTGGTATATGCATGTGTTTGTTCTTTTGCTCGGTATAATGTGTTCCATTTATCTAGCCTTGGAGGAAGGAGCATCGTCCTGACATCATCTAGCGCTTGCCACCTGAAGAGGTGGTAGTGAACGGTTTCATGATGATGTGCACACAGCTGGCACTCCGGAGTGTGTTGTGGTTGAATTCTGTTCAAGTGATTGTTAAGTATTATGTGTTGGGTGCGAAGTCTAAAAATGGTGCTCTGATCTCTTCTTGTAAGGTGGTTGATGTTGTCAAAAAGGCTAGGGCTGGTCTTATGTCTGTAAATCTCTCTTCCCATGGCCCATCTGTCAACTAAATTTCCTTATTTGTTATCGTTAGGATTTTCTTGGCTGTATGGAGAGCTGTGGCCGTGATTGGTAGTTCTTTTGTTGACCCATTCTTGGCTACCCTATCTGCTCTATAATTTCTGTGTACATTTATTCCATCTCTGTTGTTATTTTATTGTTTTTGACAGCTGATTAACCCAGGAAGTGCACCTATTCAATCTCACCTTTTTTCTTGGAAAATTATTTCTTCTTCTGCGTTCTCACTAGATTGGGATTTGGATTCTCTAATAAAGGCAGCCGTCTGCCTCAGATTATCAGCCACGCCATAGAGTTTGTCTTGGACGCTAGTGCAAGTGGGCCATCTCTTTCCTCCCAAGTCTGCATACAGGGGCAGTTCTGTAGGATATAATTCCTATGATTTCTGCTTCCCGTTTGTGCCAACCACTCCACAGCAAGTTTTAGTCACCCCGTGATGGCAGGTCTGACATTCTTACTCGCAGCTAAATCTCGAGGCAGTCTGGCGACCATAGAATCCGTTATCCCATTCCACATTGTGAGGTGTTGAACCATGTTATGCGCCTTACGGCCTGGTACATCCGTTTTCTGCAAGCATTTGTTTGGTTAGCATTCCCTAGCGGACACATGCATCCGATTTCAGCCTAACCTCCTTAGTAAGCGCTTATGACATGCGCGGTAGGTAACAGTGGTTCTATTCTTTACACCCCAAATTTGGGCCCGATAACCACTCGAGGGGAAAATTATTTGAATAATATTCTATGAACTTAAGTTATCCTGCAGATGCACAGTCTATTTTTTCTTCATTGCTATGACAACAGTGTTTACTCTGATGTGTCATGGCGTACAGCAAGGTTGCAATATCTTCACCTTTCAACCCAACACATCTATTTTCATCACAGCATTTATGAGACTGTACTGGTCTACACTTTTTTTTACCTCTACTCACTTAACCAGACTGCATTGGTGCACGCTATTGTCAGGACCACTACTTGGATGTGAGAGCCGCAGTAGCATAGTTGTTAGTGAACTCACCTCTTAGGCTAGTGGTCTGGGTTCAATTCCACAGGGGACATGGAATATTTTTCCGACCATAACAGCTCTCAGCTCGACAGTCTGGTCATTTTCAAGTTGTATTGCAAACTAAAGTTTCATTTTTTTCAGTAAAGGCAGCCGGCACGATGTTGACCATCGTGTGCCGACAGGTCAATGAAAATATGGGCCTAACACTGTTACCCTATATACCATGTGGTATTACAATGGTTCCTTTAAGAGGATGAAGCCACCAGAGCAGCACAAAATAAAAACAGAAAACAACAACACTGGGCAACAATCCGGTAACAATGTGCGACAAAGAAGAAAGTTGTGACCAATCAAACAGGCAAAACCACAACACTAGGCAACAATCCAGTAACAATGTGACGACAAAAGAAAAAGAAAGTTGGTGACCAATCAAACAGACAAAACCACAACACTAGGCAACAATCCAGCAACAATGTGACGACAAAAGAAAAAGAAAGTTGGTGACCAATCAAACAGGCAAAACCACAACACTGGGCAACAACCCGGTAACAGTGTGACGACAAAAGAAGAAAGTTGGTGACCAATCAAACAGGCAAAAACCACAACACTGGGCAACAGCCCGGTAACAGTGTGATGACAAAAGAAAAAGAAAGTTGGTGACCTATCAAACAGGCAAAACCACAACACTGGGCAACAATCCAGTAACAGTGTGATGACAAAGAAAAGAAAGTTGGTGACCAATCAAACAGGCAAAACCACAATACTGGGCAACAACCCGGTAACAGTGTGACGACAAAAGAAAAAGAAAGTTGGTGACCAATCAAACAGGCAAAACCACAATACTGGGCAACAACCCGGTAACAGTGTGATGACAAAAGAAAAAAGTTGGTGACCAATCAAACAGGCAAAACCACAACACTGGGCAACAACCCGGTAACAGTGTGACGACAAAGAAAGAAAGTTGGTGACCAATCAAACAGGCAAACCACAACACTGGGCAACAGCCCAGTAACATGTGACGACAAAAGAAGAAGAAAGTTGGTGACCAATCAAACAGGCAAAACCACAACACTGGGCAACAGCCCGGTAACAGTGTGATGACAAAAGAAGAAAGTTGGTGACCAATCAAACAGGCAAAACCACAACACTGGGCAACAACCCGGTAACAGTGTGATGACAAAAGAAGAAAAAGTTGGTGACCAATCAAACAGGCAAAACCACAACACTGGGCAACAGCCCGGTAACAGTGTGACGACAAAAGAAAAAGAAAGTTGGTGACCAATCAAACAGACAAAGATTACCGTTTCTGTCTGCCAGAAAGTGTCAACAATGGAGCACTGACTGTTCCCTACAATTTTGTGATACCACATCCAAGCTTCTGGGTTGATAGGTTCACCAACAGTACCAAGAATCTTCAGAGAAGACCTATCGTACCTGAAAGTATACCAAACAAGAAAAACTGCTGTTATCTTCTGTCATTGAAATTAATATAGTTGTATGTCTTGCTGCCCCTATTCAGGAGACTCGGGTTTAATCCACAGTAAGGCCAAGAAGGTTTATTTTCTGTCTGGGGCATAAAGAAAAATCCTAACGAACAGTTGAGGCCACTGCACTAGCCATGCTGCCATTAAATTCCACAGACAAACATCCTACCCTGTCCTAGACCGCCTAAAAAGCGGTATTACAATCTGACCTGAGCTGACAATCCCTTACATCTTCGGTCCTCGGATGTCCAACACTCTTTACTGATCATTTTCTAGCCACTCAATGTGGCATATGGTATGATCTACTTCAAAGAGTATGTTCATGTTCTGCCCCTTTTCTGACTTCGGTTGAGGTTGTTCCTTGCACTCACTCTGGGGCGTGTGTCACCACCAGGCAGATTGGTTCTGCCCCTTTTTCTGACTTTAGTGAGGTTGTTCCTGGCAATCACTCTGAGGTGTGTGTCACCACCAGGCACTCTGAAGTCTCCACTTTCTATTTTCACTTCAGAAAGAGAAGAAAGATTAGGCTGGGGCTGAACACACAAGTATAATTTACTTGTTAGTTAGTTAGTTCGTTTCTTTCGTGCCAAAGGCGGCACATAGGGTAGAGGTTTTAGATCTCCAAGTAAATTAGGAATGGCAATTTCATTACGGTGGCATCTGTGACTTAGGGGATAGTGACTCGGTCTATTAACCCGACGTTCTGAGTTCGAATCACGCTGAGGACAGTTTGGTTGCAAATTTTTACAAAGGACGATGGCACCACCCTTTCAGAAAGCAATGGCAAACTACTGAACGCAATAATGCCTAGAAAAATCACAAAGAGCATTAAAAAGTTGGGGCTGATTCGCAAAGTCCTGTAAAGGATTTGCAATTAAACTTTAGTTTCATTACTACAGGACATGCTAATCCTTTTCCTGAAGATCTAAACTACAAATACTTCTGAAGTCAGGGCAAGCCTTCATGCAAAAATCAGTCGGAGGTGCCACCATAACTATGCTTGAATTCATAGTAAGTGCACAAACACAACAACAACAAAACTCACTTGGTCACAAAGCTATCGTCAAACTTCATCAGGGAGCGGATGGCAGTTGGAGCAGTATAGAACTTTGTCACTTTGTATTTCTGAACAACTTCCCAGAATCTTCCAGCATCAGGATAGAATGGGGTGCCCTCAAACTACAACAAAGAGTATATCAGTACAAATCAGTACAAAAAATACCAATAATGAAACAAAAAATAGCAGAAATAATGGGGGAAAAAAATACCAATAATGAAACAAAAAATACCAATAATGAAACAAAAAATACCAATAATGAAACAAAAAATACCAATAATGAAACAAAAAATACCAATAATGAAACAAAATATACCAATAATGAAATTAAAAAATAGCAATAATGTAAAAAAAAATACCATTAATGAGACAAAAATACCAATAATGAAACCAAAAAATACCAATAATGAAATTAAAAAATAGCAATAATGTAACAAAAAATAGCAATAATGAAACAAAAAATACCAATAATGAGACAAAAATACCAATAATGAAACCAAAAAATACCAATAATGAAACAAAAAATACCAATAATGAAACCAAAAATACCAATAATAAAACAAAATATACCAATAATGAAACAAAAATACCAATGAGACCAAAAATACCATTAATGAGACAAAATACCAATAATGAAACCAAAAATACCAATAATGAAACCAAAAATACCAATAATGAAATTAAAAATAGCAATAATGTAACAAAAATAGCAATAATGAAACAAAAAAAACCAATAATGAAACCAAAAATACAATAATGAAACCAAAAATACCCTCGTGGAGCAATCAGGATATTTTTCCATCCAGAGAACTCTGATATCAGTGCAGGTGAGATCGAGTTCCTAGTCCTATCGGAGATGGGTGACAAAAAAGTAGACCCCGTGCTCAAGTTGAGCGCGTAAAAGAACCCTTGGCAGTTCAAATTCGAGAACAGCAAGCTGGAATGCTGCTGCCCTGGCAAAATTCATTAGACAAAATATATAAACTTTTTAAAAATGCCTACAAAATATTTTTACCATCTTCATAATTACATCCGAGATCTTCCTGTGTAAGAAAGAGATCGGAGCACATATGGTTACTCACCGAAGTGCAATAATGATGGTCCTATCAATCAATTATATTACAATGCACATACTGGCTTAGCTTGTGACTATAATAATAATAATTCCTCTTGTACCGTTATGTACATAGGGCTTGCAAGTAATTTCTCCATACCGCTATATTTCTCAATCTCATCCATGGAACTGAGACCGATATTTCTTGCCTCTCTCAGCAAAGTTCGTTTCAGTGTCGCCTTATGTCGACCTCTCTTTCTTGAACCCTTTGCATCCCACTTCAATGCCTGCTTTGATATTCGTTGATCATTTCTCAAGGTGTGTCCAACATATCTCCATCTTCTCTTTCTTATAACAGTCACTAGTGGTTGACCAGACATGTCTCTGATTTCATCACTTCTCCCGCCCGAGTGGTTACCGGGCCCAAATTTGGGGTGTAAAGAATAGAACCATTGTTACCTGCCACGCATGTCGTAAGAGGCGACTAAGGAGGTTTGGCTGAAATCGGATGCACATGTCCTAAACATGTACAAGTCAATGTATTTAGGGGCCTACCAAACCAATGTGCAACGTGTACACGTTCTTGACAAAGATCAAACATATCAGAGTGATTAAAATTGGTCGTAAAGAACGAACGCAAAGAAGAAGATCACTTCTCCTGAATCCGTCCCATTTTATATTCATTATTTTTCGCAGACATCTATTTTCAAATCCATTCAACTTGCTTTCTATATCTTTAGTCATTTTCCAACTCTCGCTAGCATATGTTAGGTTTGATTCAATATTTGAATTGTAAATTCGTAATTTAGTTTTAATACTATATAACTTGCAGTTCCATATTTTATAACTTGCAGTTCCATATTTTATTTAGCCTGTGACTATGAGTCATCTTAAAAAATACTGCAAGTTAGTATATCGTCTCTTAGAAGGATAAAGCGCCTAAGTGGTTACCAGGTCCAAATTGGGGTGTAAAGAATAGAACCATTGTTACCTGCCACTCATGTCGTAAGAGGCAACTAAGGAGGTTGGGCGTGGGGCTAGCTACCCCGCACCGTAAAAACACTAGATGGCTACAGAACGGAGAGCGAACCGAGTAAACGCTGGCTGAAACCGGACACATCACCGAAGGATAAGCACCAGGGCTTCAAATTGTGCTGAAGATGTGACGTAAAACATACCAATGCTAGGGCTGCATAAATCAGATTTCCACATGAATAGAATTTATGGGAGGTCTGGTACATCAGTCTGGGTGGTGATGAGAGAGAGAAGGATAAAGGGGTTCATTGACAAAAAAGATAACTCACTATAATCCCAGTCACTCCATTGCCAAGAGGTCCGTAGCAGACATATGTATGGCCTGTGATCCATCCAACATCAGCTGTGCACCAGTATATGTCATCTGGATGAAGGTCAAACACATACTTGGTTGTGGCTGCTGCATACATCATATAACCAGCTACTGTGTGCAGTACACCTTTAGGTTTGCCTGTAGATCCACTGAAACAAACAAACGTAAGAAAAACTGTTAAGTGTGTGTGCTTATTGCAGAACAATGAACTCATAAGGGAACACAAACTTTGCAACCAGTTTCATAAACAGGGTATTTATGTAATGAAAATCGTGGCATATCCTTTACAGGATGTAGCCATCAACAACAGTAAACGAGTTGTTGATTTTCTAGGCACCACTTATAAGTTCAGTAGTTTGCCATTGTTTTCTGAACGTTGAGGTCCATTTTCATCATTTATAGAAATCCAAGGGAATTAGTTTGCTTCCAGAGTATGTGCAGAGTTTGATCCAAGTACGATTGGGATCAAGCTCACTACCGTTTAAGCTACAGATGCTCAGAGAAGGTATTTATACAAGGATCATATATGTGAAATATTATACTACTTGAAGTGTCATATATGTGAAATATTATACTACTTGAAGTGTCATATATGTGAAATATTATACTACTTAAAGTGTCATATATGTGAAATATTATTTTTCTTGAAGTGTCATATATGTGAAATATTATACTACTTGAAGTGTCATATATGTGAAATATTATACTACTTGAAGTGTCATATATGTGAAATATTATACTACTTGAAGTGTCATATATGTGAAATATTATACTACTTGAAGTGTCATATATGTGAAATATTATTCTTCTTGAAGTGTCATATATGTGAAATATTATACTACTTGAAGTGTCATATATGTGAAATATTATACTACTTGAAGTGTCATATATGTGAAATATTATTCTTCTTGAAGTGTCATATATGTGAAATATTATACTACTTGAAGTGTCATATATGTGAAATATTATACTACTTGAGAGAAAAGTTTTATATATGGGATCTCATGTGACATGAAGACAGAACAATGCCACAAACATGTCGGATGATACCTGCAGTCTGTTTATGTATTTTAAGTCTATGTGTGCTTACTTGCTGTATGCTCATGTGCTGTATGTGTTCTTATGTGATGTATGTGTGCTTACGTGCTGTATGTCTGCGCTTATGATTACCTAGTGTACAACATAAATAACGGGTCCTCTGCATCCATCCACTCTGGGTCACATTGATCATCCACTGTATGCATCAACTGGTGCCACCAAACATCTCGGCCAGTAGACCAGTGGATCTGCAAAATAATTTTCTACATATTTATAAAATGAAGAAAAAAAACACCTTTTCACACCATGAGATATATTGGGAACTACAGAGTTAGACCTATATTTTTCTTTGACCGGCAGTACATAATGGGTGTTGTGGTCAACATCAAATCAGCCACATTTGCTTCCAAATGTTTCACTAGTACCCAATTGAGGTTAGGTCATTATGAAAGCATTTCATGTTTTCATACTCAACGACTCCATGAGCATGGTTCATAAAGTGGAATTAGAAATGGTGAGACGAAAATGGGTGGAGGTACTGGTATAGTCAGGGATCAGAGAAATCATCATCATTTTTATCCCAAGGCACACAGGAGTTGGTTGTAATGAACGAGCTGATAAATTGGCTGGCATGGCTACACTATCAGAGGGAGCTGTAATGGACTGAAATGACATTCTTAACGCACAGGAGTCTTTCCGAACAGAGGAGTTTCAGGGCTGTGAATGACACTCACTGACCAGATTAAGAGAGATGGGTGTCGATATTGGTACAACCCAATTGATTAATTATTATTGAACTGGCATGTAGGGTCGCTGGATTTGCTGAGGCGGAGATCGGAGCACCTATAGACGTGTCCGGAGTGCTATGGTGATAGTCCTCATATAACTGAAAGCAGTTACTGTCTGGAAACATTCCCCTCATCATCAACCAATAGCTTGTCTTGAGCAGAACTTTGCCACACTAACAGTCCTGAATTTCTGTCTCTTGTGTGTCAAATGTCCTGCATCTCATTCAATGTTGGAATATCTTCATTGCACTTCGTACTCGTACATGTCCATAGATGCTTCGATCTTCTTCACAATATCTCCAACAGCGTGCAGCGACTAACTGTACCAGTTTGATGTTGATTGATGATCCCACTCATATACCTGTTGTGCTGTTATTTTCTGGTCACTTCAATCCAAGCTCCTGCAATCTAGCAGTTGATGTGGATTGGTTTAAATGAAAATCCTCTTTGCTGCCACACTCAATGAGGACGTTCAGAATGCCAGTGCTATCCATTGGCTGACCCCCTGGTACGGTGGCAGAGCCAGCCAGCCTGCTCTCTCATTGTCCTCGACACCCATGTGCCCCGGAACGAAACTGAATGTAATATCTCCTTCGATGTATAACAGGTCACAATCATTTGAAATAAGACATACCTTTAATTTTCCACAAGGTCTTTTAGCTACAGGACCCTCATCTTCACTGTCTTCTGTGCCGTTTGAGTTCAAAGTCACTTCCTCTTCATTGGGACTGAGGTGACGAACTACAACACAAATTTCCACAGGCTTGCCTCTGCAATCAGAGAATATTTGCATGAAATCACACATATATATATATATATATACTTATTTCTCTTGTACCTTTATATGTTACATAGGGCCACACAGTAATTTCTCCATGCCGCTCAGTCCTGGGCAACTTGCTCAATCTCTTCTATGGAACTGAGTCCAATATTTATCTCCTCTCTCAGCAAAGTTTGCTTCAGGGTTTCCCTAGAGCCTCCTCTTTCTTGAACCTGACTCCCACTTCAATGCCTGCTTTGTGATTCGTTGATAATTTCTGCTCAGAGTATGTCCAACATATCTCCCTCTTCTCCCAGTTGTTACTAGTGGTTGACCAATTTCTTTGATTTTATCCCTTCTCCTGAATTCGTCCCATTTTATGTTCATTATTTATCGCAAGCATCTATTTTCAAATACATTCAACTTGCTTTCTATATCTTTAGTCATTTTCCAACTCTCGCTGGAATATGTTAGAATTTATACAAAATTGGAAATGAAAATTCGTAATTTAGTTTTAATACTATATAACTTGCAGTTCCATATTTTATTTAGACTTTTAAAAACTTATGTTGTTTTGACGATTTGTATTATAATAAATTTTGTTAATCATTTCTAGTGCAATTATAACTGCTACCACATCGGTAAACTGTTGTTGTGTTATTTTTATCATTTTGGAATCCAAGGTAATATCTGCATTAATTATCACAGCTGTTTTCATTATTTTTGTCTTTTCATAGCTTATCTGCAGTCTAACTTTTGATGCTATAAACTACAAGTTATCTGTTTTTCTTTGTACATCTTGGTTATTTTTTACTTAACAAGACTCTCGCCCATGTGGCGCCAAGGCCCGAAGGGGAAACAAAGAATAGTACCACTGCAACATACAAGACATGACATAAGAGGTGATTAATGTAGGACCGAGGGAAACTATCCTAGTAAATAAAAAGCTTCACAGAAATCGGATGTGCTGGCCTACTTGTAGACACCTAACTGACACAACGTACAATCGCTATTAGACTCAGATCCCATACAAATCACACAAAGTGGTTAACAAGTGGTCGATATGGAGTGTTAGAAGAAAAAGACTTAAGGCAACATCTGTCAAATCCATATCTTCGAAGTAGACTATTTTCTGCACAAAAGATGGCAGCTTCGCCCCTGCAACATTTTCTCATCACCCAGTGTATGAGTTTAGCATAGTTAAAATACAACCGTGCTTTACTCCAATGTAAACCATAAACCAGTCGCTTTAGCCATCGTCAGTGCGGACTGCACATTGTGAACCATCATACAGGCTTTTTATAATGTTTATTAATTTATCTGGTATTCCACAGCATCTCAAAATATTTCATAAGAGCATTTATCATTAATTCGTTAATTGGTAGAAAGTCAGTCTCTCTCTCTCACCGCTCACTCTCTCTCCACATCCTGCTCCCGCCTTGCCACATCCTGTTCCCGCCCTTTGGTCTGGCCTTTAAAATTCAGTCTGTTCAACTTGGTTAGACCTGCCAGGCGTTAGACTCCCGCTGACATAGCCTGAAGGATCGTAAAGACACACAGACCCTCCAACCACAATAAAGTAGGCTAATGTGGAGGAACCTTTAGTCTGTTCAACTTGGTTAGACCTGCCAGGAGATAAGACTCCCGCCGACAAGACACACAGACCCTCCAACCACAATAAAGTAGGCTAATGTTAGGAACTGCTTGATTGATTTACTTACTTATTCTTGCAAATCCCTAAAGCCTTGTCAACTATTGACTTCAGATTGAGCAACTTGTTACCTCGCCAGACACCATCTAGAAAAACATATATGAAACAGAACTGTGAGTGTGTGTATTAACAATAAAAAAAAGTGTACATGGACAGAACTATGATAATAAATAAGATTTTCTTTCCTCTTTCCTGTTGAGACTTTTAGCATTTAGAATATGCGAGTTCTAGAAGTAGTTGCCCTGTATGCTCTCGCTCTGCTCCGACCCTAGCAAGAAAACCCCAGCCTGACTTCTCCTTACAATGTACAGAGACATCTGTATTCTTCTTCTTCAAATGCTCCATATCGACCACTTGTTAACCACTCTTTGTGATTTTATGTGATCTGAGCCTAAGAGCGATTGTATGTTGTGCCATTATGCGCCTACAAGTAGGCAGCACATCCGATTTATGCGATGCTTTTTATTTCCTAGGTAGCTTCCTAGGTTCTACATCAGTCACCTCCTACGACATCCTTGTAGGTCGCAGTGGTACTATTCTTTGCTTCCCATGCAGGCCCCGGCACCACACAGGCGCAACTGTTACATAAATCAGTAACATCCTAATCAATCAACAAACAAAACTGTCATTCTCACCTGCTGTCACCACTGCTTTGCAGTTTGCATCTAGTACTCGATCACTCAGGGACTCTGCAGAAAATCCTGCAAACTTTTGCAAGGAACAAAGAAAGAAAAAAACACATAAATCGTTTACAATAACAAAATATTGCTTTAGTTGGTTACTTGACACTAAAGTTTCATTATTTGAGTGAGATCTACAAGACATTATTGAATCTCACCTCCGATAGAAAGTTCTGAATACTACTTCTTTCACCATCAAGGTACCCGAGTGGTTACCGGGGCCAACGTTTGGGGTGTAAAGAATAGAACCACTGTTACCTGCCACGCATGTCGTAAGAGACGACTAAAGAGGTGTGGCTGAAATTGGATGCACATGTCCTAAACATGTAGAAGTATATGCGTTTAGGGCCTACCAAACCAATGTGCAACGTATACACGTTCTTGGCAAAGATCAAACATATCACAAAGAGTGATTAAAATTGGTCGTAAAGCATGAACGCAAAGAAGACTATCAAGGTTCCTTAACAATGACAATGGTAGTGATTTAGATAGCCAACACTGTAATCAAATTTGTTGGGGTCTCTATGGCGATGTGATTAACACATTTGACTATTGTTCTGAAGGTTGTAAGTTCCTAGCTTAGACAAATGATCACAGTAAAGCCTGTAGTTCTGGGCTCAAAGGGTTAATTTTACATATTTACATTACAAACACACATATCAAAAGTTGCTTGTTGATCTTATAGTATCTACATCTGCTGTAATCTGTACTGAATCATAACAACTAACACATACGTTCCTCTATTTTACTTGCAATTTGCATAATTTTTGTTGAGTGTGTCCCAGGTGTTTGATTCTTCTATCTGTTTTGAACAGATCATTCGGTTTCCTTATACTTACGTCAGAAGTGTTTACAGAAGCTGTCCACAATCACGCACAGATTAAAGATAAAATGAATACCTAAACAATAAGTCTCAGCAACTAGGTTTGAAAATACACAGGGAAAGACCAAGGTCATGAGAATAAATGCAGTAAATGTAAACCAGATTATGCTGGAGGAAACAGCTCTACAAGATGTAGAAACATACACATACCTTGGTAGCAACATAGACACAGAAGGAGGAACAAAGATGGCAAGATAAGAATACAAAAGCAAGGGAAACTTTATTGCATTAAGTAAGATATGGAAGTCAAAGGAGATCAAAACAAACACAAAGCTGAGAATCTTTCAATCAAATGTGAACTCAGTGCTGTTCTATGTCTCGGAAACATTGAAGACAACAAAAGAACCCACCAGACAACTACAGACCTTCATAAATGGATGCTTACATAGAATAGAGGAACCAAGATGATGTGATCAGATTACGAACGAGGAACTCAGAGAAAGAACCAAGCAGATACCAAAAGAAAGAGCTACGGAAGAGAAGATGGAGATGGATAGGACACATATTGAGAAGACCTACCAGAAGCATTGCAAGACAGACATTGTTTTGGAACTCACAGGGAAAGAGGAGTATGGGAAGGCCTAAACAGACCTGGATAAGAGAGCTGGAGGCTGATTTTAAAATGATAGGTAAAACATGGAAAGAATTGGAAGGGATGGCAGGAGAGAGGAAGATCTGAGAGGAAGAGAAAGTTTGTTGAAGACATGTGCTCCACTGGGAGTTGAAAGGTGAAAAAGAAGAAGTGTTTACACACTGGATGACTTTGTTCAAAGTTAGACACTGTACATACCAGCTTAACACATTAGCGTCCAATAGCGGTAGGCTGTGTCCGTTTGACTGTGGCAGCAATTGCACCATGATTTGTTTCCTTGTGAAGTTAAGTTTTAATATGAATTAACGCAGTGCTGTCCAACGCTGGCGCCCGTTCCATACATTCATGACACCCTATTTTACTCTGCCGGCTTTAGCGTTAATTTGATTTAAGGAAAACACTGCTTTTCAGTTTTATTTTCATAGCACTCTCGTGAACATGATCTTCCCGCTTTTTCCATCTTGTTTCAGTTTGGAATATCTTCATTGCACTCCGGACATGTCCATAGGTGCTCCGATCTCCTTCGCAATATCTCCAACAGCATCCAGCGACTGACCGTACCAGTTCGATTTTGATTGATGAGCCTACTCACGTACCTGTTATGCTGTTCTTTTCTTGCTACTACAATCTTCAAACCCAGCTCCTGCAATCTAGTAGTTGACGTGAATTGGTTTAAATGAAAATCTTCTTTGCGGCCCCACTCTATGAGGGCGTTCAAAATATCTGTTCTATCCATTTGCTGGCCCTCTGATATGGTGGCAGAGCCAACCAGCCTGTCTGCTCTCTCATTTCATTCCATCTTGTTTTATTTTGTAACCATTCTACTGCACCTTAACCACACTATTAGCTTTTTCACGGGAGATAGCCTTACCATAACTACATTAATATTTCTATTGTTGTTAGTAGCAGCAGCAGTAGTATTGCAATTATCACATGGTGCCCGTGCCTCCACAACCCTCAGTCAGATGCACCCCAATATATAAAAATGTTGGATATCACTGAATTAACTCATTTTGATCATTGATGAGAAATATTTTTCCAACCGTAATGGTTCTCAGGTGGACCCAGCCTCAACTGGAAGTAGAGGCATCCAGTGTGATGTTGACAACATGACCATCATGTGCAGAAGTGCAATGAAAATTATGGGCCTAATACCATATTATCTAATATCTTCTTCGAACTCTCCACATCGACCACTTGTCAAACATTCTGTGTGATTTGTATGTGATCTGAGCCTAAGGGTGATTTATGCTGTGCCAGTTATGCGCACACAAGTAGACCAACACATCTGATTTCTGCGCTGCTTTTTATTTACTAGGGTAGCTTCCTAGGGCCTACATCAGTCGCCTCTTATGATATGCCTTGTAGGTTGCAGTGGAACTATTCTTTGCTTCCCTTGCGGGCCCCGTCACCACACGGGCCATATTATCCAATATACCTCAAGGTATCTTCTACTCATTCACTCGCATTGAATTTAGGTGTGGTCAGGCATCCATTACAGCGATTCTGACTGATTTTTGCATGAATTCTTGCTTTCCTTATTGTCTGGGTCCCTCGTCATTTAGGCGAGCTTTCTCTGACTTCAGAGGTTCCCTCAAGGTATGAAAAAGGGTTTCTTTACTTTTTTCTATTATAAGAAGAATAACAATATAAAATACTTACGACTATTGAATGCACTGCTCCAATACGTGCACATGCCAACATGGAGACAACTAGTTCTACAATCATAGGCATGTATAGGGCAACTCTGTCTCCTTTCCTGACACCTAGAATATAGTATACAAAAATATCAAATTGAACAAAGTTAGTCAGAAGTTTCATACCTGAAACTATATTTGTTGACAAAAATTGTTCCCGTGGCGATATATGGATGCGAATCAGGACCAATCAATTAGTCATGTAGTCTCCGCATGACGAGTACATAGGCCTATGAGAAAAATTCTGAAGGACTGTGAGAGTGACAATGTTCTGCCCAGGTCAAGTTGTTTGATGATGGTGATGACTGTCTCCACACTGAAGGTTGACTGAATTCTTCTGCATTCGCCAGCTATGAATTCAGGCGTAGCCATTTCGCCTGGTGTGGCGCTTCTGACTGATTTTTGCATGAGAGCCTGCTTACCATTTTATTGGTTTCCTCGCCATACAGGGCTTCTCAACTTCAGAGGTCGGCTGAAGATTGGCTGCAATGACTCTCAACGCTCTGTCAGACTATTTCTTATCCTGATGTTTCCTCCAATGAGTATCTCTGTCTTTCCCTTGCTCTCTTACGTAATACTCCATGGCACTAGTGTAGAGTGACTCAATGTCATGCGAGGGACACTGGTGATAAGGAAAGCAAGACTCCAAGCTAAAAAAAAGTCACAGGGCAATGAGTATACCCGAATCATTTTTAAACTGCCTGTAATATAACTCTTTAGAGGGGCATTAGCCTGAGTGGTGTAGGACAGAGGGGACATGAGCGCGAGTGGTGCAGGACAGAAGGGACATGAGCCTGAGTGGTGTAGGACAGAGGGGACACGAGCCTGAGTGGTGTAGGACAGAGGGGACATGAGCCTGCGGAATTTAATGGCCGCATGACTAGTGCACGCAAAACTGTTCGGTTAGGATTTTCTTTATACCCCTGACAGAAAAATCTCCTTGGCCTTACCGTGGATTGAACCTGGGTCTCCCGAATGGGAACTGCGCTATAATTCATTCAGCGGGAGGGAACAAAGTTAGAACCTTTGTGTACACAATTATATGTAACATGCTAAACAGCAGGGGCACATTGTAACAGGAACTATACCACCTATGCAGGTCAGGCAAACATAATTTCTGTAACTTCTGACAAATATTGATTACAAGCAGTAATAACATATTCTCAAATGTCAAAGTTAATACAAGAAAGAGAACTGAAAATATCTGATAATTGCGAGGGAAAGAACAACTATTCTATAACTTTAGATAGATAAAAGAAAACAGAAAAACAACGACACTAGGAAACAACCTGGTTACAGTGTGATGACAAAAGAAGAATTATTATTTTCTGTGAGGAGAGACAAATCCATAAAACAGGTCCTTTTTCTTCTTTGAACGCTTCATATCGACCACTTATTAATCACTCTTTGTGATTATATGTGATCCGAGTCTAAGAGCAATTGTGCCAGTTTTGCTCCTACAAGTAGGCCAGCGCATCCGATTTCTGCAATGATTTTTATTTTCTAGGGTAGCTTCCCTAGGTCCTACTTCAGTCGCCGCTTACGACATGCCTTGTAGGTCGCAGTGTTACTATTCTTTACTCCCCTGTGATTCCCAGCAACACATGGGAAAACAGGTCCAATGAGTTGTCTTTCCGAGGTAACTGCTATGTTTAACACACACTATTTTTTTCATTATTGATTTCTTATTGAATTACCATTTATGTCAATGTTAATAACACAGCCTAACAAATGGCTGGAAGGGATGATAGTGATCAATAACATCAGGTTTCAAATACTTGCAAACAAAATATTCACTAGTTAATATAAACTTATTGTCTCTATTTGAAAGGGAACAACATGTGTTACTCTACATACAGATGTGTGATGAGTTTTTTTAATGATTCATAGCTTTTTCAGATCTAAAGGACATTCACGCACAAGGTGGACCTTAGAGATAACAGAGGCTGAGAAAAAAAAACTGTTTATGAAGCTCACTTTCATCAAGCAAACACAACTTCTTTTCTAGATTGTGTTTTATTTTTTCAGAGATTTCTAGAACTGGCTTTTGTGTGCGCTTCATAAACTATTTTTCGTCCCCTCTGTTATCTCTGAGGTCCCCCTTTTTGCTTGGACAACCTTTTGCTTTGTATCTACTATATCGGAGTAACAGTGCTCTTTGAGGTGCACTGTCTGTTGTTGTGCAAACACAACTAAAACAAAGAAAAGACTCTTTTGCAGTCTCAAAGCCTGTATGACTTTGCCGTGCATGTAGCACATGACAGGTAAACAATTACTTCAGTCTAATTTGAAAAATCTATGGCAACAAACTGCTCAAGTCACCGTCTGTCAATGGGGGTCTCTGTGGCATAGAGGTTAGGTGCACGTCTCTCGTGTCAAAGGTACCAGGTTCGTTCCCTCATGGAGCCATATGGATATTTTTCCACAGATCACTGATCTCAGTGTGGGTGAGATTGAGTTCCTAGTCCTATCGGAGATGGACGATAAAATGTAAGTCTTGTGTTCAATATGAGCACGTAAAATAACCTGAGGCAGTTTAAAATCGAGAAGAGCAGGCTGAAAAGCTGCTTCCCTAGCAAAGTTCATTAGAAAAATATTAAAATTTTAAAATTCTTGCAAAAAATATCTTTGCCATCTTCAAAACTACATCGGTACCCTATCGGTGCTACAGAGTTCATGCACTGCAGCTGAGATCTTCCTGTGTAAAGAAAGAGATCGCAGCACACATGGTTACTCACCGAAATGTAATGATGATGGTCCTATCATCAATCAACCATCAATCAACTTAAAAACACCACCTGTACGAGGAATACTAAAATAACAAATGATTACCTAGTTGCTTCAATACATTTGAGAACTTGCAGACTTGTGCTAGTAGTTGGCTGTATGTGATCTGACCATGATCTCCAGGATCATTACCTTCCCTTCAAAAATAGATTGCATAAGATCATTATTTATACGTCAAGTGGGGGTATCCTGGAAATATGTGCAGGTATAAATTTCATTAAAATAAAAAAGAACTTTAAAAGAAGATTAATTATGTCACAATAAAAAATGAAATCCTGGTACGTCTCAAAATATTACTTTTTCACATTAGAAAGTGTGGCTGCATCCAAACTCCACAGTATACAGTCTTCTACAACAGAACATCAGGAAAGAAGGTGAGAGGAAGACCACGAAAAAGATGGTTAGATGGCATAGCAGAATCCTGTCAAAGAGCAATAATAACAATCACCCAAGCCACCAGAACAGCGCAAGACAAATACAGAAAACCAAGAACACTGGGCAACAACCCGGCAACGGTGTGACGTCAAAAGAAGAAGTTGTGACAAGATTAGTGCAACTGGTAGAGCATTTGTTTTTCAAATCAGACACGAAAGAGTTGTGTGTTCATTTCCCGAAGTTTCACAGTTAAGGCAGGAATTGACCCTTCTGATATACTTGGTACTAGAAAATTGAAGTGACAGGCACTTCCTACTCTATGGTCTACAAAAAAAGGTTAAACAATTAACCATATTTAACTAGATCCAGGGTGGTGACAGATATACCAAAAATAGTCAACAGCCTAAAAGTGATTTGTGGTGAAAGACCTGTGAGCAGGGCATTGTTATGACGTAGAATCCAACTGCCTGTGGGTCACTTCTCGGTAAGATGTCTGCACACACAAAGTTGCAGCATCATTCTTTTGAATAATTCGACATTTGCAGTTTGATCTCTAGGGACATACTCGTGATGAACCTGCATATCAATATCAAAGAACACATCCAACATGGTCTTGACATGTCATGCCTTGTTTAGTCACGGGAATGATGATGCTGTTTGCCACTGGGACATTTGTATTGTTTCTGGATCTCATCCATACACCCAATTTTCATCCCTAGTGATAATCGAGGACAAGAAGTTGGCTAGTTTTTGGCCCTCTTACAGTCATTGCAACTTGGCAAACAATCGACCTTCTGTTCCACTGTCAGAGATGAATTTGCTGTCACCTGTCTTATTTGTAAATCTTCAGTGAAGATTTCCTGGCAAGTACCAAATTAAATTTCTACACTTTTTACAAACTTTCATCGACAAACGATGATCAGTGTTATAATTTCTTGCACATACTATAGTAGCAGTTCCCCTCAAGTGGCAGCTGATGAACCAGACAGTTAGCTTTAGTGTGTAGCTTGTATATATTTAGATAGTTTATTAGCAGACTGTAGTGTTTGCAAGCCAAAGATATTCTCTAAGCAGATGGCAACACTAAAACGAGACATCGACGTAGAGAAACTAGTTGACGTAGTTTTGCGTAGTGACGGTTTCAAGGATTTTAGTTAGTAAACAAGGGGACGAAGATGAAGATTGGTGATGAATGGATGCACTGTTGACCTATGTCCAGAAACAGAGAAACCATAATACTAATAAATGTATGAAACCTATACCAGACCACGTTTGTCCTTTATAGCGTGTCTTTGTGTGAATATCTGTTAAATCGCATCTACAAACAAACCAGAAAGAACATTAATCAGGACTGCAAGGTATGGAAATAACGATATAATCTATAACATGGTGGGAGGATCGTACCACCAGGACTATCAGTATCATGAGGAGTATCCCATATTTGCAACCCTCTTCATAAATCACAAATGAACCGAAGCCATCCTGTAACAAGTCAGTCCTGTAAAGTCACAGAAAGAACCCATCCTTCAACAATGCACACATTTTAGACAGTGTGGGAGGAATGCCTTGAAGCACATGATCAGCGGCCACTTTAAAAATGTGAATCCCTCAAACGTCTTTGATCAACTTAAGTGGACTCTCCTAACTGGTCATAGGGAGGCAGTGAGAACTGACAAATGTCAAATTACTCGTTATTTTTTAAAGTTTTTCAATATAGTTAAAACAAACTTAAAATATATTATTTTTGCTCACATCATAGAACACTATGGGTACTTGAGAAGAAACATATAAATAACAGAACAGTTTTAAAAAGACAGTATTTTATTATTTTTATAAACTGCAACTTGAGGTTACTAGTTGTGCAATTCAATGTTTTTGTCTTCATTTGCTAAATGTTGAGAATTAGAGTTACTATGGTATAGTGTACTGTGGTTGATGGCTACGCCCTGTAAAGGATTTGCCACGATGTTCATGGTATAGTGTAGGAATGGAACTGATAGGAAAACAAAGATCAGAATACTAAGAGAATGCATATTCCCAGTGGCAACATATGGGTGTGAAGCATGGACGTTTAATAAGGCCCCGGAAAACATATATGTGTTTTGAATATGTGTTCCAGAAGAGTCCTCTGTATATCATGGACAGAGAAGAGAACAAATAGATCTATCCAAAAGAACTTTTAAAAAACTTGCTGATGCTACAAATAATAAAATTAAAGTATTTTGGACATATAAAGAGACACCGAGGACTGGAGAAGACCATAATGGAAGGAGGCATACCGGCAAAGAGGAAGACAGAGAAGATGGATTTAGGATGTAACTGATGGTTTGAGCATTACCGCTGCAGAGGTGGGATATCTGGCCTATGAGAGAGATTCTGAAAGACTGTTAAGGTGGACAAGCTATTTGATGATGGTAGTTTTGTTAACATACCTTAAAATATATAAATAGAAGACATGACTTTCATTCTTCTTCAATCACTTTCATTGTGGATATGTGGTCAAACTGCTTTCCATGCATTATGATGATCGCAAGTTCTAATGTGGATTGAGTTATTTTACAGAGATCCCCAGATTGTTGCTGGAGCTAAGGAGTTCATGACTTGTGCAATGCTCTCAGCAGTTGATGTGTCATTTCTGATGAGAGGGACTGAACCATATGGGAAACCCGGTAATAGGAAGCCAATCCTTAACCTTTAAGCTCGCTTTTTTTCTTTTTCAAACTTCCATGTAAATGATGACTTTGACAATAATAGCAGTCTGCCCCATGCTCGCAACATTGTTGAAGAAAGGATGTGAGAATACTATAATGATGCTAGTGGAAGCAGTCTTACAAATAATAGCGTTATAATCTTGTTATTGATCACTAAACTGATTGCCTCCTAGAAGCCGCTGTGAGCATCAAAGCCACTATTTGCTCATGATGGCAAACCACTGTGAGCATCATGGTTTGTTTCCTAGTTAAACGAACCATATATTTACATTCTCCCTTTCCGTACCAGATTTTAATTTACCAACAGGAAGCTTGTTCATGAACTACATGTTATCGGTTGAAAAAAATTGTATTTAGTCATAAATATTGAGTTTTCACGCCAGTTACCAAAATTGTTTACCATGGCAGCAAGGTCATAGATGATAAGAAATAAAAATTATTTTCTAAATAATGTCCAATTTCTATGTTCTTGGATTTATTCTTATTATTGCCTATACTATTATACGGTAACCATCAAGTGTACGGTATTAAATGTTTTGGAAATTCAAAACTTGAACGTAAGTTGGGAGATTTTAATATTTATTGAATGCTTTTCTGCTGTAAATAATAATTCTACATTTACAAATGTCCTACTAAATTTAATAAAAAATTGTTTTAGATTGATCTTAAATAGAATTAAGTTACCTACAAAATGGTATATTACTCATAAAAATCTGTTAATAATTAAGAAAACTGCAGCTGAATGTGTACATACACCTGCAATGGAAAAACAAGAAATAAATTGAATTCAGTGACACCCTGTTTTTCAATTCAGTAGCTAATCGGTTAACCCTGTAACGTTCGGTACTAAGAAAATCTCATTTATAAATGAGATGGCTACATGACTACAGAACTAGCCGTATTTGTGTATTATTTATGCATTTAAAAGCATATAATATATGTTTCATAATGTAAAACATATATTACCATAATAAATTGTTTAAAAAATATATTTTTATTTTTAAGATGTCTAATCTCGTTGAATAAAGCATGCTTTTTATTTTTTTATTCTTCTGTGTTCGCCGCTATGAATTCATGCGTAATCAAGGAGCCTGGTATGGCGCATCTGACTGATTTTTGCATGAAAACCTACTTACTGTTTCTACGGTGTCCCAAGCCATTCAGGCGAACCTTCTCCAACTTCAGTGGTAAGAGCATGCTTTTATTACACCGACATTTCCATCGCCGCCATTTTCATCATTTTGGATAATCTCTGCAGACGAGTTTTCACTTGCTCTTGTCAAAAAATCACACATTTGCTTATAAAATGGCATCTAGTGACTAAGATTACTGTCCTGGTCAAGACTATAAGTGTTAGTTCTTTATGGGCTGCTTACTAGACTAGTTCTGCATCATTTTCTCTTATTTATTTATTATTTATTAATTGGTGTCTTCAAAATATGGAAATATTTAGAGGTTACAAATTTCCTAATTACTGCCTTATATATTATCCAAACAACTTCATGTTTGGATATATTGTGTAAATATGAAGGTACTAAGAGACTATATTAATAGTTTTCATGATATATTTAATACTTATTTTTTTCTTCTTTGTGACTATAATTATTCGAAATTTGTTGAAAAATCTATTTATAGCATCACCAAAATTAGGTCACTGATATCAAATATTACATGACACTCATATTAAAGGCACATATCTTGATAGTACATTGCATTAGCTTTCCAACCATATATAACATGCCTATGTTCAATTCATGGAGTATATATGGCTGCTACTAATAGAGCAGGCCTTCAAAATAACAAAACCTTAAAAACCCATGAACATTTAAGAGTTAATTAAAGAACTGCATGAACTGAGGATGTGACAGTGATCGGATGTGTAGTTACAAATTACTGAAAAGCAAACAGCGAAAATTGTATACAAAGAAGTGCTAACAAAATAAATAAAATGCTATACTGCTGCCAATGTTATTATTAGTAAAGCAAAAATTCGACAAGTGACAAGCTATGCTACATGATAGAATGATAGTATAGTCTGTCCATTAATTCGTGAGCACGTTTGAAATTGATTTTCTAAAAAACTACCTGTTGGATCTCAGTGATTTTTGCAAGCAGCCTTAGAATATCCATGACGCTAGAGAAATATTTTTTTCCAAGAAAATTTGATGTAGTTTGAAATATTTCTTCTTCAGGTTATATTAAAATCAACCTCACCGGATTGTACACAATAGTAACAGATCACGGTACACAGAGCGTTGTTCTAAAAATACATTATGGTAACATTGAAATATCGATCGTAAACAACAATTTCACGGAATTCCTGCACCTAACCCAGTCGACTTTGAAAGCGGAAAGCATATGACGTTATAATTGGGATACGTTGTATAGTCATAGGTGTATCTCGCTATTTGTATGAAGCTATTGTATCATATTTGTTGGCTTATCAAAACTGACATTGATATCACATTCATAATGAGTCTGAAGTGCACATTTATAACAATGCAGAAGGTTACAGTTTTACTATACCAACACTTCGTAGGGAATCTAAGAGAGGTCATCTATATTGCGATATTCATAACCCTGACAACACGCAACTGGCGCTTGGTCTGAATAGGAATCCTTTTCCCGATGGATTAAACAGGACACAAAGTGCACTAATGTCAAGCAAGGAAGGAAAAGAACAATTGCCGACTTTGACATAGATGTCATAAGACGGGAGCTCTTGAAAATGTTTGCAACAAATCAACTTGTTACTCTCAGGAAACTGAAATTAAAACTGCAATCAGATTGCAGCATAGACATTCTAAAAGTACTCTATGGAAAATTGTAAGAGTCCGGGCTTCACCTTCAAAAAAACTATAGGCGGCAGGAATATTATTTGTGAAAAGCCACATGTAATTGCTACCCGAAGTAAATACCTGAGGCAGATCCGTGAGCGGCGGAGGCAAGGCTATGATATTGTATATTTGGACGAATCCTGGGTCAATGCTCACCACACCAATGCTAAAGAATGGCAATCAGTAGACGGTGAACAGAAAAGAAAATACCAAGCAGCAAAGGCCAGCGTATTTTACTAACACATGCAGGAAGCAGTGAAGAAGGTCTTGTCCATGACTCTGGACTTATTTTCCAATCAAAAGTACCACGGGAGGGACTACCACACAGAAATGAATGGACATATTTTCAGGCACTGGATGGAGAAAGATCTACTCCAATTCTAAACAGACCATCATGCTTGGTAATGGATAATGCATCCTATCACAACGCAGTATCAGCGGAAGACAAAGTACCAACTGCATCAAATACAAAAGATCAAATTAGGGCTTGGCTTGCTAAGGAAAATGTCAGCTTCGATGATACATATTTGAAACCCGAGTTGTTGCACCTGGTGAGGATGACAAATAAGACAAAGGTGTTTCATATTGACAAAATCATTGAATACGGCCACACGTCTTTCGATACCTCCATATCATGCTCACCTCAATCCGATAGAGCTTGTCTGGGCTAAAGTAAAAGGGCAAGTTGCCGAACAGAACAGGACGTTTAAAATGTGTGATGTTGAAGTTCTGACACGTGAGTCCCTCTCAATGATAGACATGCAGTTCTGGAAGAAGTGTGTTGAACATGTGCTCGAGAGGAAGACGAGTACTGGCACCGAGATGGATTACAATTTGTCCATCCAGTAACAATTATCAACCTCATGGAATCGTCAGATTCGGGATGATACAAATCATATTTTGATTACAGACTGAGAAATAGCAACGTATACATTTCCATATCCAAATGCGTCTACCATCATACAATTTTGGTGAAGTTAAGACACCCTGGGGTCTAATGGTGACCGAAGGGAGGACTAACTGTTGCATATTGTATCCAGTTCACGATTGCACATAAAGGGCAACACAATTAATTACTTGACCTATCAAGTTAATATGGAGATACACCTATGAATAGAATTGACATGGACAAATTCTAGGGATTACTGTAAAATCTAAAATTTGAGCCCTGTATTTGCAATTGTCATAAAGATCAAAGGAATTCGCCGATGTGCAAAATCCGTAGCATCTATGGACTACTGGTTAGCTTTATTTTAGCGTCATGGATATTCTAAGGCTGCATGCAAAAAATCACTGAGATCCAACAGGTAGTTTTCGAGAAAATCAATTTCAAACGTGCTCACGAATTAATGGACAGACTATAGTAGTACTGTAATAGTACATGCTATTATTGTTATGAATAGATGTGCTGAGTGTTGTGAATTGTATTCTACTCGTCTACAGCAATGATTTATTAATAGCACTTACCACAAAAACGCCACTTTATCCCCAAGACCATTTTTTACATTCCTATCCAACATATTGTAAGCTATGTTCGTCTTTGCACCTTCCATCCATTTGATAAAGATCGGACCCTTTCTTACATCAAAGTTGTAGCTCATAAACTGACCAGTTGGTGGAGATTCCCAATGAAACTGTTGTGAAATTTCACTCCAGAATGTCTCTGGGTCTTTGATTGATAGATCATACAACTGTTGATATTCTTCAATGCTCTTAACGTGAGAATTTTCTACTATGCGTTTAGGAGGATCGAACTTCACATTCGTATCATTGTGATGAATTGAGTTTGAGTTGTTCTGATGATTTTCGTGGTTACCATTGTCACCCATTTTACTAAAATTGTGAGATTCCACACTATCGATAACCTTGTCGCACTAAATGACTCGAAGCTGTATTATGCAATTATCCGGTCCACGTACATCTCATCTGCATACAATTATCACTAAAGCGAACTGTAGTGTTTAAACGTTGTGTCTCAGGGTGGGCGACGGACGACTGATACAAGCTGTGCCAGGTGATTTATAACGTGTTAGGTTACATTTATATTGCCAGGAAAACGTTTTTTATTATTGTATCCTAGTTAAAAATTCTTTCCCTTGAATCTCAATCAATCTATACTTGAATATGTTCAAAGAAGTGGTCCTCTTCAGGTTGTCGAAATCTCCAAAGAGCTTGACATGTAATGACACTGGTAACAGTCATAACGGTTCTGCCCATCAAACGCTGGACATATTTAAGTAAATTAATCAGTCACACTCAGTATCTGGGCATGTTGTGACCTATATATATGTGGCAATTTTTTGTCTTTATGAGGTCATTTGGCATGTGTGTACTGTGATGACTTCTTAAGTTTGCGTTTGTTTCTCTTGCTTTCAAACTCATTCCTTATTTGCTCTTGTTTTCAAGCTCATTCCTTCGTTTCTCTTGCTTTCAAGATCATTCCTTAGTTTCACCCCAAACGATTCTGCACCTTTGCGTAATGTTGTTGTATATATAACTAGGTTTTTCTTTTCTCCAATCCTGTTTTGGCTCACAGCGTCAGGATAAGAGAGTTCTAGAACGGGCTTTTGTGTGCTCTTTGTAAACAGTGTTTTTTCGTCACCTCTGTTATTTCTTAGGTCGACCTTTTGTGGTGAATGCCTTTTGCTTTGTATCCACTATATCGTAGTAGCATTGCTCTTTGAGACACACTGTCTGTTGGTAATCTGCTTGCATGGCGGAACCATTTAATTTGTTGTTTCTTGATGAAGTTCAGTATTGATGTACCCACTTTTGTCCTGATGTTTTCATTTCTAAAACGGTCTCTTCTTGATACTCCTAACATTCTGCGTAGACACTTCATCTTAGTTGTGACTAGTTTTCTTCTATCGTTCTATATCAGCAGACATTCTAAGGTCAATAAATAATCAACTGTTTGATAAGGATACTGTAATAGATGTTTCAACGGCGTTGAGAATGAAGGATTCCATAATCAAGTGTGCGACGAGCAGAAAAGGACGCGAGAGAGTACGGTTTCGATGCTTAAGTAGTCCGTATACAGCGGTAATAACCAGCATAAACATTCTTGTCCATCTGATGAGGTAGACTGAGCATCTATGTGCTTCCTAGGAATGAAACAATGTCGATTCTTAATGTCGGTTCTTAACGCTGAAAATGTGCCAAGAGCTGATTTCCGACAAGAAATAAAAGAGGGTTGGTGGGAGGGGGATAGCCTCTTCCTTCAAGTATGTATGTAAATTAGACTTCTTCTTAGTTTGTTCTAGTATCTCTCTCTCTCTCTCTCTCTCTAGCAAGCCATTTACGCACAGAAGAGCAACACATGCTCGCCATTCTTCTCTATTATTCAATTATATTGTGTACCATCTATGGTTCATTTTGTTGCCTTCCTGTTCTACTGTTCTCCTCCAGGTGGTTTCGAGTCTTTTCGTTTACCCTCCGGTATCCATTTCAGTGCAGTTTTTTGTGATAGAGTTAGTCTCTATCAGTGGCGGTTTGTGCTCATTTTTGTTGGTGGGGCCAAACAAAAATGTTCGGAAAAATCGTGGTTTTGGGTTAGGTTATTTTAATTTATAAAGTAATAAGTACACGATACACTTTATTTTGGTGGGGCCGCCCCAATGTCCCTAATGACGAGCCGCCACTGGTCTCTATGCTTATCACTTGTGCTATCCATCTCTAGCACCTTATTGGATGATTACATTCTTCTGCTGCCCATGTGTACGCAGTTCTTGGTTAGAAATAGTTCTTGGCCAGAACACGCGTCACAAATGAGGAGCTAATGAAGAGAAGAAGACATATTCAGGTGAACCAACAGGTGAAAAAGACGCTTGCGCTGGATAGGGCACACTTTGAGAAAATCTGAGGGGAATATACCAAGAGCCCTTTCCTGGAACCCACAGGGACAGCAGAAGAGAGGGAGGCCTCTAGAAATACATGAAGACGAGATTTGGAGGCAGAGATCTTCTTCTTCTTCTTCGAACTCACTATACTGACCATTTGTTAACCACTCAGTGTGATCTGTATGTGATCTGAGCCTAAGAGCGATTGTACGTTGTGCCAGTTATAAATAGGCCAGAACATACGATTTCTACGACGCTTTTTCTTTACTATGGTAGCTTCCCTAGGCCTCTACCTCAGTCGCCTCTTTCGACATGCCTTGTAGATTCGCAATGTTACCATTCTTTGCTTCCCTTGCGGGCCCCGGCACCACACAGGCAAGAAGGCAGAGATCAACAATATAAAGAAGGGCTGAAGGAAGCTGCATGAGGTAGCTAAAGATAGCAAGACTTGGCATAAGTTGGTTGATGGCATATGCCCCAATCTGAGTTTAAAACACATGAGAGAGACAGACAGCGAGAGAGAGAGAGAGAGAGAGAGAGAGAAAGAGAGAAAACACACGTAAGATCCTTCGCAGACAAATTGAATGAAAGGTGAAAAGTTAGGGCCAGTATAACCACTTCATAAATTAATGTTTGTGTTATTTGATCTCAAGTGTGTTCTGCTCTATTTACAACAAAGCAACGATATCGGTGCCTTCCGGCTTGCACCTCCGACTACAACATTCGCTTTTTGTTTGGGCTAACTCTGCTGGTTATTTCATGATGGTAGTTTTGACATGAATTACACGTGACTGTTGTATATTATAATCACCCCCACCCTTTCACCCCTACCTCCTGGCAGTCGCGGTAACATCCTGTTTTTGTTTTCTATTTTCAACTGGCAAGGATTCTTTTCAGAGCTTAAAAAAAAACTTGGGACCTACGTTTTATCAAGCGTAAGCAATTAATTGGAGGTGGAATAGACGGTGATATATGCGGGAAAATATGACGGATAAACGTAGTACGTATCCCGTGTGGTGCCGGGGCCCGCAAGGGTAGCAAAGAATAGTACCACTGCGACATACAAGGCATGTCGTAAGAGACGACTGACGTAGAACTAAGGAAAGCTTTCCTAGTAAATAAAAGGCATCGCAGAAATCGGATGTGCTGGCCTACTTGTAGGCTCATAACTGGCATAACGTACAATTGCTCTTAGGCTCAGATCACATACAAATCACAGAGAGTGGTTAATATGGAGCGTTCGAAGAAGAAGAAGATTTAATATGGGTTGATGATAGGAAGTTACACTTGTAGGATCACGCGCCTAATTTCTGGGTTCGATCCCAGATTGACCAAAAGTTCTCAGTGTTCACACGATAAGGGTTGAACTACAGAATTGCTTGATCCTTTACTTGGGGATCTAAATTACATGCACCTCTGAAGTCGGAGTACGGCTTGCATGAATAGCAAGGGACACTAGTGATACGTCTTCTTCTTCTTCTTTGCGTTCGTTCTTTACGACCAATTTTAATAACTCTTTGTCATATGTTTGATCTTTGCCAAGAACGTGTTTACGTTGCACATTGGTTTGTAGGCCCCTAAACGCATAGACTTCTACACATTTAGGACATGTGCTTCCGATTTCAGCCAAACCTCATAAGTCGCCTCTTACGACATGCGTGGCAGGTAACAGTGGTTCTATTCTTTACACCCCAAATTTGGGCCCCGGTAACCACTCGAGCGGCTAGTGATTCGTAAAACAAGCGTTCTGGAAAAAATCTTTCATAGACTCAATATTAGACCCATGACTATGCCTGACTCCATACCAACCTACAGAAAAAAAACATTATTTATAGGCCCTCTTAGTTTTAAATTAGCGCCGTCTTGTTGTCGTATTTAAGTACTTATGACGACTTATGAATGTATTCAAATATGTATAGTCAAAGTTTTAGGTATACTGTACTGTATCATCATCATCGGGTGCCGTCTCCGCATTGAAAGTTGGCTGCATTGAATCTCCAGCATCCTCTGTCTTTCTCCTTGGTGTTGCACTCTGCCAGACTATATCTTATCCATTTCTTTAAATTTCCCTCCCACTTATCTCTCGGTCTTCCTCTTGCTCTTCCCCCTCAACTTTCCCTCTAGTAAATGTTTTATCATGGTGTCATGTCTTTTATGTGCCCAAAATACTTTACTTGTCTGAATTTTATTTCTCTTAATAATTGTTTCTTCATGTCTAGTTTTCCTAAAACTTGTTTATTTGTCTGTTTTTCTGTCCACGAAACCCTGCCTATTCTTCTATAAATCCACATCTCAAATGCATCAATTCTGTCTTCTCCTTCTTTCTTCTTCTTTGCGTTCATTCTTTACGACCAATTTTAATCACTCTTTGTGTTATGTTTGATCTTTGCCAAGAACATGTATACGTTGCACATTGGTTTGGTAGGCTCTAAACGTATAGACTTCTACACATTTAGGACACGTGCATTCGATTTCAGCCAAACAACCTTAGTCGATTCTTACGACATGTGTGGCAGGTAACAGTAGTTCTATTCTTTACACCCCAAATTTGGGCCCCGGTAACCACTCGGCGCAATTCTGTCTTCTATTGTATTGTATACAATATTGATATCATACCGTGTGTTACCTTCACAAAGAAAATAGTCAACACACATATAGTGTGTAAATTATTCAGATCATATAATGTGTTAGATTAGCATGATATTCGGATCAGATGTGTTCTCCTTTCAATGAAGATAGATGGCACGTTTCGTATCGTGAAAATAACATTGGTTATTGGTTACTAAACTGACGTCATTGCACTCCGGGCAGACCCATAGGTGCTCAGTCTCCCACAACAGATATCGAAGAGTATGTATACTGATGGTTCCTGTGGCTCGCTGATTAAACACACCTCTTACTCTGCCTCTCACCCATCCAGTTCGACTTGAACAAGGGTAACCAAACTGTCTAAATCGCTTGATCGATTCAACATCGATTTTAGTGTCCTCATCCAACAGACAGTCGCGAAGAGACCGAAGAATATCTCCTTATCCATCTTCAACTCCCCAGGAATCGACGCTGTTGATGCAAGCCTCTCCGCTCTCTCATTACCGTAAACACCCGCATGCCCAGGACAGTATATCCACGTAAGCCGCTGGAGGTTAGAAACTTCTATAGACGACATCCACTCATACCGAAACTGCCCTTCTGGATCTTGTGAAGCATCGACTGAGAGTCAGATACAACAACTGCCGCAGTAAATGAAGTCCCAGAGATCCGATGGAGGGCAGCAGTAACGGCCTCAACCTCCATCTTCACACTAGAAGTAGTTGTCCTGTATGTCCCACTTCGCTCTGCAACAACCCTACCATGCGCATTTGCCATATATGTGAAAATAACCTGTCTCGTGTTTGTGTGAACTAACCTCTTTCTGAGTTTAACCTACGTTTGATTGGTTTTTTTCCACGAACTCGTCATTAATAAATTCGTTTTTTTAAATGTTAAAAATATTTTATTCACTTACTCTTTATTTTCATTTTTAGGATTTAAGACACGTTCCACCTGCTCAAATATTCAACTACATTTTGCTAAAACAACCATCGGATGGTAGTATAGAGATAAGTGGTCGCAAGACACCCTCAACATAGCGCCAAAGATGGGTACTACGGTCTGTCCCGTAGCAAACAAGTTGTCATATTCCACCTCTGTACCGGCCATAACAGACTCCAGTCCCACCTTTACAACAAATTTTAAATTGGCACAACTAGCCTGTGCCACTGCGAGAAGGCGGACATAATGGCAGAGCACCTACTGCAAGACTGCCCACTACAAGCAGGCCTGAGAAACGAAACCTGGACGGAAAATACCGAGCTAAATGAGAAGCTATACGGAGGACAGAGTCCCTAAATACAACAGCAGAATTTATGGGAAATCTGGTACATCAGTCTAAGCGGTGATCGTGAGAGAGAGAACTACATTTTAGTTTGCTTAACTTGTGACTTCCTTTTTTGTCCTACTATTGATTAAAGATATCGTTTTCTCAGTCTTTTTTTTTTTTCGTTTCTCTAATCATGTTTTGTCTCACATCGTCTGAATAAGAAGAGATTTCTAGAACAGGCTTTTGTGTGCACTTCATAAACAGTTTTTTTCACCACCTCTGTTATCTCTGAGGTCCACCTTTTACGTGGACGGCCTTTTTCTTTGTATCCACTGTATCGGAGTAACATTAGTTTTTGAGGTCTGTTGGTAGTCCTCTTATGTAGCCGAACCATTTAATTTGTTGTTTCTTGATGACGTTCAGTATTGATATCGTTCCACTTTTTCCGGATGTCTTCATTTTTAAACCGGTCATTTCTTTATACTCTCAACATTCTGCGTGAACACTTCATCTCTGACATAACTAGTATTCTTATATCGTCACCATGAACACTAAAAGAGTATTGTACAACACAAATCGTTATCCCGACATTACGAAACTAGTGTCAAACCTGGACGTAGACATAAAACAACAGAAGAAAACTAGTGACAACAGAGATTAAGTGTCTACGTAGAGTGCTGTGAATATCAAGAAAATACCGGTTTATGAACGAAGACATTAGGTGGAAAATTGGTGCAACATCAGTGCTGAATTTCATGAAGAAACCACAAATTAAATGGTTCGACCATATAAGCAGATTACCAACAGAAGAAGAACAATGCTATTCAGATAGATAAAATGAATCTTTTTTTTTTCTTTTCTCTAGTCCTGGTTTGCCTCACAGCGTCAGGATAAGAAGAGAGTTCTAGAACGAGCCTTTGTGTGCGTTTCATAAATAGTGTCTTTCTGTTATCTCTGAGGTCCAACTTTTGCGTGGCCGGCCTTTTGCTTTGTATCTATTGTATCGAAGCAACATTGTTCTTTGATGTGCATTGTCTTGTTGGTAATCTGCTACAATACAATGAATGCAAGTCAAAATGTCGTCCACGAAAACATGGACCTCAGAAGTAACACACACGATAACTTTCTATATATTTTTTCTTATCCTGACCCTGTGATGCAATCTAGGACCAGAGAAAGAAAAGAGAAAACGTACAACTTCTAGCTCGTGTCAATGCAAATTCATTAATGTGTTTCATCGGAGATGAAACTAGCGCATAGAAGATGATAATCTTATGAATCACCGTATGTGTCGGTTTCCGCGATTTGATTGGTCAAACAATGACATTCGACTGCCTCCATGCGTGTTTTAAACAAGACTTATGCATGTTACTTACTGTTCAACCTTAAACTAAATACTTGTGTCAAAACTGGGCCACTATATACTATTAAATCACTGATAACAAATGTTAGTAGATAAAGCAAGCTTGCATGTACAGAAGGCCGTTTAAAGACCTTTCTAGAAGCTAGGCATGTCTATTTATAGAGGTCATAATTTGTGTCTCATTTCTATGCCAATTGTGTCGGCTTTTATTTTAATGATTGGTTGGACCATTAACACTACCCATCGCCCCCGGCAACACAAGGCCGATTAGCTCAGATTGGAAATCGAAAATTCTTGTTTAATGGGGGCTGATTTTTGTATATGTTTGATAAAATACGGTACGGTATTTTGTTTTTGCAATTTTACTCAATTCTATGTTTTGACGATTATTTATTGTTGAAAAATATTAATAATACTGATATTCCTTAGCTTTACACTTAACTTTTAATATAATATAATCTTAATTTAGCATGTTGCATTGTTTTTTTAATGAATTTATCTTTATACAACAATACTGGAATGCGAGGATCACGCGGCAGTTGTGGTCTTATTTTTCGAATTTTATTGAGCCCACCCCGTATGTTATCGGAGGGCACGTCACTACTATGGGCATCCACATACATTTTTCGGGGTGGGGGAGGTGGAAAAGGGGGATAATTACATTTTAAAATAAGTTGGTAGTTTCTACGCGAAATTGAGAAGATCAGATTGTGATTGGGAGCTTAATGCATACAATATATTAACTTCTTATAAAAGTTTCAACCATAGCTAGTTAGCAAGTCAATCATTTTTTTTTTTTTTTCCGATCCAGAAGCACTTGAGCTGAAATCTCTTCGGCTCGGTGTCATAGACATCGTAACCCTTCGGCTCGGTGCCACGAACACCGTAAATCTGGGGAACCTGTAGCTCTTCTGCCAGTCCGCGGAGTTGAACCCGCACTTACAGAGGACTAGTCACCCGTAGTCCAACGCGCTACGAACACGCTGGGCACAAATCAATCATATAATTCCAACTAGCATGTATCATGTACTAAGTGCAGGTTTTATTCAGAAGAAAACTAATTTAAAACTGCCGAACTGATGGTGTACCCACTTTTGTCTTGATGACTTCATTTCGAAACTGGCCTCTTCTTGATACTCTCAACATTCTGCATAGATACTTCATCTCTGTCGTGACTAGTTTTCTTCTTGATACTCTCAACATTCTGCATAGATACTTCATCTCTGTCGTGACTAGTTTTCTTCTTGATACTCTCAACATTCTGCATAGATACTTCATCTCTGTCGTGACTAGTTTCTTCTTGATACTCCCAACATTCTGCATAGATACTTCATCTCTGTCGTGACTAGTTTTCTTCTATCATTTGATGTCAGTGTCGATGCTTGGCAATGATAGCATAGTGTTGGGAGAAAGATTGTGCTGAACAATGCACTTTTAGTGTTTATGGCTCGGCCCCCGCCTGATGTCGGCCCGCAATGGAAGCAAAGAAAAGTACCACTGTAACTACAATGCATGTCGCAAGAGGTGACTGATGTGAGCCGTAGGGATGCTACCCTAGTAAATCTTCTTCTTTGCGTTCGTTCTTTACGACCAATTTTAATCACTCTTTGTGATATGTTTGATCTTTGCCAAGAACGTGTATACGTTGCACATTGGTTTGTAGGCCCCTAAACGCATAGACTTCTACACGTTTAGGACATGTGCATCCGATTTCAATCAAACCTCCTTAGTCGTCTCTTACGACATGGGTGGCAGGTAACAGTGGTTCTATTCTTTACACCCCAAATTTGGGCCCCAGTAACCACTCGGTGACCCCAGTAAATAAAAAGCAGCGCAGAAATCGGATGTGCTGGCCTACTTGTATGCGCATAAACGACACAACGCACAATTGCTGTTAGGCTCAGATGACATACAAATCACACAAAATGTTTGACAAGTTGTCGATATGGAGCGTTCAAAGAAGAAGTGTTTATAGTAACATATTTCCATTTCAAAATTGGTAACATTTGTCTTATGATTTGATTTGATTTATTTGATATGTTGTTCTATACTTTCAAATTTTGTTATTGCAGAGTAATGTGGATATATAGAAGGATAGGAGAGCCGCTGTAGCGTAGTTGTTAGTGAACTCGTTTCGCAAGGCTGGTGGTCTGGGTTCGGCTTCCGCAATGCGCGTGGAATTTTTCCCGATCACGACGGCTCTCAGGTCGACCCAGCCTCAAATGGGTACCAGACATGCTCTGGGAAAGTAAAGGTGGCCGGCGTGATGCTGACCACATCACACATCGTGTGCCGACGGTCAATGAAAATACAGGCCTAACACTGTATTGACCTATATACCACGAGGTAGAAAAGGGTTCCTTTACTTTTTTTTATAGAAGAATAGGCAGAGTTTCATGGACAGAAAAACAGACAAATAAACAAGTTTTAGGAAAACTAAGCATGAAGAAGCAATTACTGTAGTAAGAGAAATAAAATTCAGACAAGTAAAATATTTTGGGCACATAAAAAGACATGACACCATGATACAATCTTTACTAGAGGGGAAAGTTGAGGGGAGAAGAGCAAGAGAAGACCGAGAGATAAGTGGGAGGGAAACTTTAAGAAATGGACAGGTTACAGTCTGGCAGTGTGCAACACCAAGTCGAAAGACAGAGGATGCTGGAGATTCATTGCAACCAAACTTCAATGTGGAGACGGCACCTGATGATGATGAGAGTAACTAGTCCATGACCTTTTTCTTCCAGTTTACACTTCCTACTGCTAGTCGGCTAATAGAAACTGTTGATATGGTAAGACCTGGTGTGTTCATTGTTTTCCCAAGTCCTATTATAATAAGTTCGTGTCTGATTGATTGACTTGGCCATCAACATTTGCACTTCGGTGATTAACCATGTGTGGTCCGATCTCTTTCTTACACATGAAGATATCAGCGGCAGTGCACGAACTCTGTAGCACCGGGAGAGTCCCCGATGTAATTTAGAAGATAGTGAAATATTTTGTAGACATTTTTTACTAAAATGAAATTTGTCCGGTCACCGGCTTTCCAGACTGCTCTTCATGATTTTGAACTGCCAGGGGTTCTTTTACGTGCTCGACTTGAACACGGGACCTACGTTTTATCGTCCGTCTCCGATAGGACTAGGAACTCGATCTGTTCTGTACTGAGATCAAGGATCTCTGAATAAATATCCCGATGGTTCTACGAGAGAGCGAACCGAGTACTCTTGGAACGAAAGGCGAGCGCCTAACTCCCCCGCCCTCCGACCAACATGAGTCTAACCTCCCGCCCCCCGCCCAGAGACCAACATGAGTCTAACCTCCCCGCCCCCGCCCAGAGACCAACATGAGTCTAACCTCCCCGCCCAGAGACCAACATGAGTCTAACCTCCCGCCCAGAGACCAACATGAGTCTAACCTCCCGCCCAGAGACCAACATGAGTCTAACCTCCCGCCCAGAGACCAACATGAGTCTAACCTCCCGCCCAGAGACCAACATGAGTCTAACCTCTCCGCCCCCTGCCCAGAGACCAACATGAGTCTAACCCCTCCGCCCCCGCACAGAGACCAACATGAGTCTAACCTCCCACCCCCCGCCCCGAGAACAACATGTCTAACCTCCCCCGCCCAGAGACCAACATGAGTCTAACCTTCCCCCACCCCGAGACCAATATGAGTCTAACCTCCGCCCAGAGACCAACATGAGTCTAACCTCCCCGCCCCGCCCAGAGACCAACATGAGTCTAACCTCCCCACCCCCACCCCGAGACCAACATGAGTCTAACCTCCCCGCCCCCGCCCAGAGACCAACATGAGTCTAACCTCCGCCCAGACCAACATGAGTCTAACCTCCCCGCCCAGAGACCAACATGAGTCTAACCTCCCCCCCCCCACCCGAGACCAACATGAGTCTAACCTCCGCCCCGCCCAGAGACCAACATGAGTCTAACCTCCCCCCCCCGAGACCAACATGAGTCTAACCTCCCCCGCCCAGAGACCAACATGAGTCTAACCTCCCCCCCCCGAGACCAACATGAGTCTAACCTCCCGCCCCCGCCCAGAGACCAACATGAGTCTAACCTCCCCGCCCAGAGACCAACATGAGTCTAACCTCCCCGCCCAGGCCAACATGCCCCCCCCCGAGACCAACATGAGTCTAACCTCCCCCCCCCCCGAGACCAACATGAGTCTAACCTCCCCGCCCAGAGACCAACATGAGTCTAACCTCCCGCCCCCGCAGACCAACATGAGTCCTAACCTCCCCCTTACGAGCAACTGCCTACCTCGTCCGCAGTGGCGCTATTCTGCCTTTCTGGTAACCTCCGCAGGCATGGTTAATTTCCAATCTTCAACGCGTCATCTTTCTGAACCATAACCTCGTAACCCATTGGGAACAGACTATTGCAGTTACCCCTGCCCAGAGAGATGTATCGATTCGTCCACCTTCAATTGGTGCTGATCAATATTTGTTGCAGGAGGGCTGTAACATTTTAAGATCAATGTTCCTCCACTTGGCAGCAGTCACGTTATTGATAGATCTTCAAGATTTCCTTCGCCAGATTTGCTTACCTCTAATGCCCGAAGCGAGGTTTTCACAGTTATTAGTCAATTATTCTTTGAATATTTTTGATAGGTCTTGGCGGAAAGACTCATAGCTACAGATTCACCTCTGAAGTCGCCCGAGTGGTTACCGGCGCCCAAATTTGGGGTGTAAAGAATAGAACCACTGTTACCTGCCATGCATGTTGTAAGATGCGACTAAGGAGGTTTGACTGAAATCGGATGCACATGTCATAAACGTGTAGAGGTCTATGCGTTTAGGGCCTACCAAACCAATGTACAACGTATACACGTTCTTGGCAAAGATCAAACATATCACAAAGAGTGATTAAAATTCATCGTAAAGAACGAACGTAAAGAAGACCTCTGAAGTTGGAGAATGCTCGCCTGTATGACGGGAGACACCAGTCAAATGGTAGAAGCGTGCCTTCACGCAAAAATCAGTCAGATGCGTCATACCAGACGTCATGGCTAACGCCTGAATTCACAGCAGGCGAACGCAGAAGAAGATGTAGATGTGTTTATTGTATGCATATTATGACTACCTAAGTGCTGTCCTAGAGTAGCAGTAGTGTAGTTGCTAAAGTTAATTGTATATCCTTTACAGGACTTTGCGAATCAACCCCAGCATTTTAACGCTGTTTGTGATTTTTCTAGGCATTATTACGTTCAGTAGTTTGCCATTGCTTTCTGAACGGTGGTGCCATCGTCCTTTGTAAAAATCCACGCGAAACAATTTGCAACCAAATGGTCCGCAGCGTGATTCGAACCAGAACGTCGGGGTTAATAGACCGAGTCACTATCCCCTAAGCTATAGACGCCACCGTGTAGTTGTCAGTGAACTAACATCTTAGACTAGTGGTCCAGGTTCAATTCCACAGTGGGCGTTGACTTGTTTCTGACCGTAACAAATCTCAAGTCGACCCAGTCTCAATTGGATACCAGAAAAAAGCAGTGTGAAATAAATGCAGCCGACATGATGTTGACCACATCACACATTGTGTGCCGACGGTCAATAAAAAATACGGGCATAACACCATATTACCCTACATACCTCGATGTATAAAAAAGGGGTGCCTTTACTTTTTTTTTAACTCAATGCTGTCGAACGTTTTATGTATCGGTACGCATCTGACTGATGACTGTGGTGTTGCAGACGCGATGTGTTGATTACACTACCCATAACAATGTTATAGTATGGTTCAAATCACTTTCTTACACAGGAATATATCAATGACAGTGCACGAACTCCGTAACACCGGTGAGGATCCTGATATAATTTTGAAGATGTTGTAAAGTTATGTAGGAATTTTATTTTAATTAATTTTTGTAAAGTATTTTTCTCGGAAAGTGGCTCTGCAGTTATCAAAGGACTATCATCATAGCACTCCGGACATGTCCATAGTTGCTCCGATCTCCGCAATTCAGCAGCGTCCAGTGGACCAAGACGCCAGTTCGATAATTTATCAATCTTTTTGCATATTTAGTATGTCGTTCTTTTCGGCTGCACCAATATTGACACCCATCACTCTCAATCTTGTCAGCGAGTGGGATTCCCAACTCTGAAACTTCTGTTCGAATAGACTCTCAGAATGTCACTTCGGTCCATTGCAGCTCACTCTGATATCGTAGCCAATCTATCAGCTCGTTCATTATCCCATACCCTACTGTTATCGATTACCATCTGTCAATGTTCTGTTACGTGCTCGACTTGAACACAGTATCTCCGTTTTATCATCCGACTCCAACTAAATTCTCGAAAGATTCAACTTTTATTTAACACTATTTTATTAAACACTAATGGAATAGGACTAGAAACTCAACCTCATCTACATAGAAATCGAGGATCTGGGAAAATATCCGAACGCTCCACGCAGGAGATGAAATAATTACGTTTGGAGCAAGAATCCATTATCAACTGGCGCGTTCATGAAGTTAAACTGTGATTGGTCAATTTTAACCTTTCGTGTCAGCTTATTCAAGCGACAACAAGAACTCTTCACTGATAAGATTAGGTAAACGCTTATCGATAAGTGAAGCTGTTTGAAGACGGTCGCTGTTCGAAACCGACGAAATTATGCTGATTTTGCTACATACTGTGACATATTTATTGCCCAATCACGGGCACAGAAGTACACGGTGATATGGTGCTCTGTAGATTTCTTATAGTCTTCTTCTTCGTTAGGTTAATTCGTATCAATCGATTTACCCGAGTGTTGCCGAGGTTCTCAAGAAGAGCAAAGAATAGTAACACTATGTCCTACAAGACATGTCGTAAGAGGCAGGGGCATAAGGAAGCTACCCTTGTAAATAAAAAGCGTCGCAGAAATCGAATGTATTGGCCTACTTGTAGGCGCGTAACGTACAATCCCTCTTAGTCTCGAATCACATACAATTCACAGAGTCGTTAACAAGTGGTCGATATGGAGCGTTCGAAGAAGTATCAATCGATTTAAGCATTCATTATGATCTGTGTGGTTTGCGCTGAGAACGTGAATTGCGCTACGCATCGGTGCACAGACAATCTAGTTATAATAGTATATATATATATATATATATATATATATATATATATATATTTTTATATACTATGACTTTTACTACTGACTTTTTTCTGTCATGGGCATAAAAGAAAAACCCTAACCTGAGAAAGTTCGCGGCGGCTGCACTAGCCGTTAAATCTCTCTCAGGCTCTTGTCCACATCTCCTAAATAGCGGTACTACAGGCAGTAGCAAGCAATGGAAAACTACTGCACGTATAAGTGGTACCCAGAAAATCAACGACACGTTTACTGTGGTTGTTGGCTACGTCTTGCAAAGGATATGCCACAATTTTCGCAGGTAGTAACGAGTTTTGAGGGAAAAAATGTCGCACAAAGTAGACATAAGCCGTTTGAACATCTTCAATCAGGCCACATGACCTGTCTGAATGTGGTGATTGACCCCAACCAGGTACAACCACAGGTGCCTGATAGTGGGACAACCTTCATAAATAAAGTTTCAGATGATATATATATATAACAGATTTATACTGGTTTAATTGACTGGACCATCATCATTGCACTTCGGTGAGTAACCATGTGTGCTCCGATCTCTTTCTTACACAGGAATATCTCAGGAGCAGTGCACGAACTCTGTAGCACCGTCGAGGGTCCCAGATGTAATTTTGAAGATATTTTGTAGGCCTTTTATTTTAAATCTTTTTTTGCTAATGAATTTTGCAAGGGCAGTGGCTTTCCAGCCTCCTCTTCTCGATTTTGAGCTGCCAAGGTTTTCTTTTATGTGCTCAACTTGAACATGGTACCTATGCTTTATTGTCCATCTCCAGTAGGACTAGGAACTCGATCTCATGTACACTGA
The DNA here is from genome assembly GCA_020796225.1 of Arion vulgaris. Lineage (NCBI taxonomy): Eukaryota > Metazoa > Mollusca > Gastropoda > Stylommatophora > Arionidae > Arion > Arion vulgaris. The sequence continues at coordinate 7,497,832 of CM036769.1, forward strand.
GATCAAGGGTCTCTGGAAAAATATCCTGAGGGCTACACAAGGGAACGAACCGAGTACATTAGGAACAAGAGACGAGCACCTAACATCTACGCCCCAGAGAACCCCTTTGTTGCATAGTCAGACGAAGTCATGGTGCCCAATTTTTGCGTGAAGGCTTGCTTTTCTTATAAGTGTACCTCGCCATTCAGGCGAGTCTTACTTTGATTTCAGAGGTATCTATAACATTTTTTATTTTCATGATCCCTCTACTCAGCAGTTTGCCCAGCACTGACAGTACCATGACCTTCGATATAGATCCAAGCCAAAACATACGTCATTAAAAAGATCATTAGTGTTTATCATACGATGCAAAAGGAAAGTGCACTTTGCCTCAAAAAAGATTGTAAAATACAAAAGGCAGTACTATCAATAGATCTCTTTCTTATAACAGTTGTTACTAGTGATTGACCTGACATTTCTCAACTTCTGAATTCGTTCCATTTTATGTTCATTATTTTTCAGACATCTATTTTCAAATGCTTTCAACTTACTTCCTATATCTTTAGTCATTTTCCTAACATTCTCATTAAATAAAAAATAACTACTGGTACTGCCTGTAATACCGCTTTTCAGGTGGTGTAAGACAGTAGAATGTTTAATTTAATGGCAGCATACTAATGCAGTCCTTCACTTTTGTTGTCTCTTGTATGAACTTCACTGTTTTTTGTAGCTCACACAGAAGTCTGTGTAGTTTTCTGTCGAGTGTTGTTTCGTTAGACCAGTGAGTGTGCAGCCGCAATGAAATTGTTCAGGTTGGGATTTTTCTTCATGCCCTAAACAGAAAAAATTCCTTGAAATTACAGCGGATTGAACCAGGGTCTTTCGCACGAGAGTAGTACACTAATCCATTTGGTCAGACGCTTCAATACCATTCTCATAACCTGAGAGAAAAAAGAGAGAAAAACAACCTTGCTACAGAAAAGAAATCACTCATCACTGGAAGCACCTCAAATCCACCACAGTAAATTCTCGTAAGATTCACCGAGTGGATTTAACTTTTATTTATCAAAGAAATACAATTTGCATAAATCTTTTGGTTAAAAGTAACACACACACACAAATTTTTTAAAAAAAACAAGGAAAAAAAAACTCTTCCAGACTTGTGAACAACTGAAGGCATACAAACAGTAAAACCTGTGCCATCATTGAATAGAAACATTTAATACTTTACATATTTTTTATAATTATCAGTTAGAAGGCACTAGATGAGCTCAAACAATGGGAACATGACCATGACATTAACAAGTTATTTTATATAAATTCAATGACTAAATTAAGCATTAGTGGACCAGGGTAAAAGTCATGTTTTTACAAGCCATTTTTAAGAATAAAACGCTCTTTAGTGTGGCTCATTGTAAAAGGCGCCGAACCCCAAGCCACGTAGTGTGGCTTTTGGTCCACAAAGTTAATAAATTCTTGAAGAATCTGTGGAAGAATTCAATGAGACTCTCTAAACTGAGTTAAATTTATTTATTGTACACTATTGCTGAAATTGAAACAAATGCAAATCCAATCCATCAATCTTACCCTGTAAGGTTATGGGTCAAATATTGGAAAACTAAATTAACATTGAAAATAGTAATAAAAAATATGCCAATTGTAGATCAAGATTAGAAATCAAGATGAGCTTTGTGAAACGCAGAGATTCAAAATGTCCAAAATAAAAGTTTGAAATAAAGAATGGAAAAGCTTAACATTTATAGCAGGAAATTGAGCAGAAAAGTCCAGAGTATTCGGTCACAGACTATCTCTAACATAAAAGTGTCCAGTACTTGGGGGGAAAAAAAGTATCTTTACCAAAAGTGTACAGATTCTGAAAATAAAAATCCTAGCATGTCCTTCACATGATGTCACTATCAAACACAGTAAACGAGTTTGGGTTTTCTAGGCACCACTTATACGTTCAGTAGTTTGCCAGTGATTTCTGAACTGTGAGGTCTATTTTTACAGTTCGTAAAAATCAACAGGTGCAAATTTGAGTCCAAACTGCCAGCCGTGGAGTTTGAACCGGGTACTCTTGGGTTGTGATATAGTATCTGATCTTTAGTTTACCAACAGTGCTAGATACATTTTTTTTAAACTGGCAACAAAAATTGAGCCATGTACTTAAATTTCCTAACTTTATTCCAGACAAGTAGATGATAATTAAAGGCATTGGTTCCTGGAGCATGAGATGACAAAGATGAAGGTGGCAGCAGGACATCAAAGAAACCTTGAACATGACGCTGGATAACTTTTTAGAGACAGTTTTTCAGGTGGACTGTGATGAAAGTGACATTCTGCAAGGGAATACTTGACAAACCATATGGTGATGGCTGCTGTTTTTGGTATTTTTCCATACCAGGTGTGACTTTGTCATTCTTCGTCACAACAGTCTTAACAAAATATATTAATGCCTCACCCTTTATAATAATAATATTCACACAAAATATAATGGAAGACATCTTTCAGACATGTAAAGAAGAGAAACTATGAAGAACAGTAATAATGACAATTTAGACCACAAAGAACCATGTGACCAGTCTGATGACTCCATGTTCTAAAGACCACAAAGTCCTGATGACCATCTTCTCATGTTCTAAAGACCACAAAGTCCTGATGACCATCTTCTCATGCCCTAAAGACCACAAAGTCATGATGACCATCTTCTCATGCCCTAAAGACCACAAAGTCCTGATGACCATCTTCTCATGCCCTAAAGACCACAAAGTCCTGATGACCATCTTCTCATGCCCTAAAGACCACAAAGTCCTGATGACCATCTTCTCATGTTCTAAAGACCACAAAGCCATGATGACCATCTTCTCATGCCCTAAAGACCACAAAGTCATGATGACCATCTTCTCATGTTCTAAAGACCACAAGTCATGATGACCATCTTCTAATGTTCTAAAGACCACAAAGTCATGATGACCATCTTCTAATGTTCTAAAGACCACAAAGTCATGATGACCATCTTCTCATGCCCTAAAGACCACAAAGTCCTGATGACATCTTCTATGTTCTAAAGACCAAAAGATGATGACCATCTACTCATGCCTAAAGACCACAAAGCATGATGACCATCTACTCATGCCCTAAAGACCACAAAGTCACGATGACCATCTTCTCATGCTCTAAAGACCACAAAGTCATGATGACCATCTACTCATGCTCTAAAGACGAAAGTCTTGATGACCGTCTGCTCATGCTAAAAGGTAAAGATACCAGAGACAATGACAGTAAAACACACAAGGTCTTGAGGGCCAAGAACCACATGGCCATCTACTCCCTTGTGAAAAAAATATTATAAAACGTCCACAGTACCAGGAATTAACATTTGCAAACAAATGTCACCATGTCTACTTTCCTTTTCTCAAAGATTAGATCTAACAAATTCTTCTAGACTTCAGTCCAAAATATTTTCAGTTTGAAATCAAATATATACAATTCCTTTATATTATTGCATCAACTATTCACACAGCAACATATTTTAAGTCAATTTCTCAAGTATTAACATTGATAAAAAGACTGAATGGTTAGCTATTTTTCACATATAAAAAGACACGAAGGGTTGGAGAAAACCACAGAGAAAATGAATTCATTATGTGACTGATAATTTGAGCATAACAGTCACAGAGGATGGACACCTACCTATGAAAGAAATTTCGAAGGGCTGTTAGGGTGGCAAATTTCTGCTCAGGACTAGATAATGGCTAGGTTTTATCTTCATTTTAACCATTTGTTTCATTGAAAATTTGTCATGAACACTTCACACAACCTCTGTGACAAATCACAATTTTCTTAATTGCTGAGAACTAATTAATGAACTATTTTATTCCAAATATTGCTGCTGACATTCCTGAATAAGTAAAATGGTTTCCCAAGTTCACATTTTAAACAAAAAATACACTTCATTTGTATACATGATTTACAAGAGATTGAAATAAAAGTAGGAATGGCCAAAAGTATATTTAATGAAATAAGCAAGTTACTAACACACAAAGAAACAAGCTGAAAATAAGAACCAATTATTACATCTACGCTGTATTGTTCAGAAACATGGACAATGAACAAGCATTTGGAACACAGAATTAATATATTGGATAGGTGTACACATAGAAAAGATTTCATCGAAAGAAAAACAGATAAGAGAAGTGTTTTAAAAAAAAACTATAAATAAAGAATGAATTGCCGCAGAAAACAAAAAATTTCTGACACTAAGTTATGACACACTGGTAAAGACTACCGGAGATGCTCTCATTTTTGTGATATGGGTAAGTCTCAAATGCTGGAACGAGTCTAATAATTAGGAGTTCAGTTTGGACATGCCAGACAGTGTCGTCTTTGTGGTAGAAAGAGAGGGTATATTAATCAACTTCTCATGGATACGGTGAGCAAATGGACTTTAAGATGGCTGCTGCAGTGGACAGAGCATGCATGGGAATGCTCAATGTGCCATGACGTCGATCATAAAACATAACCGGAAAGAAACAACAAGACAAGAGATGTTGGTGGTCCATTGTATCAGACCTTTCATTTAGAGACAGAACCTGATGATGATAGTCATTTAAGCTTCATACGCAACAAAGATCCACAACAAACAAGCCCCATTCTTTTGTGCTACTTTTTATTAGCCTTCACTGTATTCTAAATTATTTGTTTTTCCAACTCTGCTCTCCATTACATTTTTGGCCTTGTTTCTCGACAGTGGATTCTAAGAACATAAACCTACATTTCTGGGTATGTCTGTATGGCGAGGGACACTCATAATAAGGAAAGCAGGCTGTCATGCAAAAATCAGTAAGAAGCACCATACCGGTCGCCTTGACTGCAGAAGAAGTCAATACTAATGTATGGAAGTGAATCATGGACGGTAAATAAACATAGTAAAATCTCTGGTGGCCACAGTTTAAGACTGCTAAGAATCTCATGGACTGCTAAAATGAATTACATTGATGGGGTTCAAAGAGACTAAGGCACAAAGAAAACAAACTATTATCTATATAATAAAGAGGCAGTTATCATTTTTCAGGCATGTTATAATAAAAGAAAGGTTAAGAACATATTGTGACTACCAATAGAATCTATGGAAGCTTGTGAGAATCTGTACCTATAGGCCCAGTCTACTAGTAGTAATAGCTCAACTTCACCATCATCTGCTGTGTGAGAATGAGTACCTATAGGCACAGCCTACTAGTAATAGCTCAACGGCTAAGTGGTTAAGCCCTTTGCCTTGTGAGTCGAAGGTCGTGGGTTCGAGTCCGGACCGCGCCATTCTGTTCACGAGTGCAGTTTTTTCCAGAGACCCTAGGATTGTTGCTGGAGCTACAGAGTATGTGCAATACTTTCGGCAGGTGGCATATGTCTTCTGCGGAGAGGGACCGAGCCGTATGGGGTAAAACCCGGTGCAATGAAGTCAATCCTTCGCTTTTAAACCCCCTTTTTACTAGTAGTAATATATTAGCTCAGCTTCACCATCATCTGCTGTGTGAGAATGAGTACCTATAGGCCGACTTACTTGTAGTAATATAATAACTAACCCACTTCGACATATTTTATTCAAAATAATCAAATAAAAACAAACACTATACAATAACAACTCTGCCAATGCCGGTTCCAAGCCCGGATGAAAAAGGTGGAGGACTTGTGCGTGAGGCCAGCTACCTCATCACAAGAAATTGAAATAGCTACAGAAACTTGTAAGAAAGGACGTGGGACGCAAAGGAGGAGGACTTGTGCGTGAGGCCAGCTACCTCATCACAAGAAATTAAAATAGCTACAGAAACTTGTAAGAAAGGACGTGGGATGCAAAGGGTTCAAGAAAGAGAGGTCGACCTAGGGAGACCCTGAAGCGAACTTTGCTGAGAGAGGCAGGAAATATCGATCTCAGTTCCATGGAGGAGATTTGAGCAAGTTGCCCAGGATAGAGCGGTATGGAGAAATTACTTGCAGGCCCTGTAACGTATAAGGTATGAGAGAATTATTATTATTATTATACAATAACACAAAAATGCAATTAAAATATTTATGAAAGAAATAATACAAATTCTGAGATATTTAAAAAAGCTGCCGTAATAATAATGAAATCATGAAAATGGAGAAAAAAATGGTTCTCAGGAAACAAAATGGATTAGCAAATACTGTTTTGTTTCTTTGTAAAGATATTTGGATGCACGTCTGCTTCACTGCTTGTGTACAATGATGTTCGACACACACATATAAAAGTTTCCTTCAGCAAATGACATCAGAATCACATGACATCTAATAAATGCAATATATCTATCCAACTATTTACTATTGTTAGTGGTGAGGAAATAAACCCGTCATTACTGTCTGTAATACCCACTAGTGTGGTGCCAGGGCCCAAGGAAGCAAAGTAGTACCACTGCGACCTACAAGGCATATTGTAAGAGGCGATTGATGTAGGACCTAGGCAAGCTACCCTAGTAAATAAAAAGCATCGCATAAATTGGATGTGCTGGCGGCCCACTTGTAGGTACATAACTGGTGCAACTGCTCACAGGCTCAGATAACTGAGTGGTTAACAAGTGGTCGATATGGAGCGTTTGAAGAAGTCTCTAATGCCGCTTTTTATGGCAGTGTAGCACAGGAGGGACATGCGCCAGTGGAATTTAATTTTGTTGATATGACCATCATCATTGCACTTTGGTGAGTTACCATATGTGCTCCGATCTCTTTCTTACACAGGAAGATTTCAGCGGCAGTGCACGAACTCTGTGCACTTGCGAGGGTCCCAATATAATTTTGAAAATATTTTGTAAGAATTTTACTTTTAATATTTCTAATGAATTTTGCCATGGTAGCCGCTTTTCAGCCTGCACTTCTCGATTTTGACCTGCCAGGGGTTCTTTTATGTTCTCAACTTGAACATGGGAACCCATATTTTATCATGAGTCTACGATAGGACCAGGAACTCGATCTCACATACACCGAGATCAGGAATCTCTGGAAAAATATAACGGATCGACTGTGGAATTTAATGGCAGCATGGCGTGTGCAGTCACAGCGAAACTGTTCTGTCTAGAATTTTTCTTTATGCCACTGACAGAAAAAACTTGGCATTACCAAGGATTGAACCTGGGTCGCACACACGCTAATTCATTCGTCCAGGCGCTCAACATTGTTAGTGTAAACCTGCAAATTGATAACGAGCTACAGAAAATAAAAATAATTTCACATCTAATATAAATCATAAAAACCAACAAAATCAATGAGACAGAAAGCAAATATTACCTTCATTGCAGAAACTATGGAATTAAAATAAAATATACCGTATATTTTCTACATTGATATTATTGGTCCTTCTTCAGTGTTCCTATATGCAACATGTGGAATACTTCAGCAGTAAGGTCATATATATATATTTATTTCAGTGTGTAAATATCAATGCACATTCTACCTCAACCACTGTGACGAGTGTAGATATGGTTACATTTGGTATCACAAGGGTTCTTGTTTGCAGTATTCAGCATTCTCATGATATGTGCCATTCAGCAAACCATTGGCAAAATGGGTCCCTAGTTTTAGACGAAGAACGCCACGTCTGGCTGGGTTTCCAAGTTCAGTCTGTTCCCGGACGCGGTTCAGCTGAAAGATAAAGAGAAAAATTAATAAGACTGGTTTAGTTAACAGGTGTGTCAGAAAGTAGCCTCAACCACTCGGAGCACACTAAAAAACTGTCAATAAAGTAATTACATAACAGACTGGGAACTATAATTAAATAACAGATTGGAAACTATGACATATAAGACAAGTTAGTGAACCAGAACAGCCCTAATGTGTGGCCAAGTAATTTGTCAGGGTAACATGTTGCAGTCTAATTAAGCAAGTAGGAACCGAAGATGGCAAGACAAACTCAATCTTTAAGAAAATGATGTATGAAAATAAATGTAAATGAAGGGAAAGATACAGATACCACAGTAAACTCCAAAAATCCTATTGGTGTGTTTGTTTTCCCTTACATCTGTATGACCTGGCGCTAAAATAAAACTGTTTTTTTATCAGCCTAGAACTCTTCAACGACTCCCAACCATTGGCTTCAAGCCCAGCATGCTACGAATGGGTCAAGAGGAAATCGGGAAACAGGACACTGTGGTCACCAGAAACACAATGAATATTACTAGCTCAACAAACTTCTTCGAAAGCTCAATATTGATGACTTGTTAACCACTCTGTGTGATGATTTATATGTGGTCTGAGTGATTGCATGTTGTGCCAGTTATAAGTAGGCCAGTACATCCGACGTTTTTGATTTACTAGTAGCTTCCCTAGGGCCCTACATCAGTCGTCTCTTATGACATGCCTTGTAGGTTGCAGTGGTACTATTCTTTGCTTCCCTTGGAGGCCCCGGCACCACACGGACAAGCTCAACAGACAAAAAGTCAGCAGCAATCATCATAGTACACAGATTACATCAGACAGATGTAACCAATTTTTCAACAAACTAAAGAGATATAATCTTTTGATGAGTGTGACTGTGGCATTATGTGATCTCAACAAACTGATATGGACCAGTGAATTCTTTGAACATATTCAAGATGACAAATTTGTTAATGAAGATAAAAAAAATTTTTTAAAGTGAAAGTAAGATTGGCTGTATACGTACCATATGATGGAATTCTTTCACATCATCATCTGTGATAACGTAATCTGTCTGATCTTCTTCTGACCAGCCCATAGACTCTAACAATCTGAATGAGATCATGACAAGAACTTTCATTAGATGACACAGGTGATGGGAGTCAGTGATGAGTTTGCTACATGATATATTGTTCATTTCAGGTTCAACTTCACATGTAAACCGGAAAATTTAAAAACGCACAGAAACCAAATGTAGTTTTTGTTTTCTTTTAAAGTAAAGCACCCATTTTAATACCATGTGGTATATTGAGAAATATGGTGTTAGTCCTGTATTTTACTTTGACTAATGGCTCATTATGGGTGATGTGGTCAACATCACAGCAACTACCTTTACTTCCCAGTGTTTATCTGTTAACCACTTGAGACTGGTTTGACATGAGAAATCGAAACTATTGGGAAAAAAATCCACACCAACTGTGGAATTTGATTCTGTGACCATGATCTTGCATCTATGAAGCACATGCACTAATCACTATGCTACAACAGCTCTTAACACAATGTAGAGATTCAATATCAATTGCTGTCTTAAGTCTGAAGGTGAAAGATTGACTCCAACAAGACTGTTGCTACTGCCATGTCAAGATTTTACTGTATTGCATAAGGTTTTCCCATATCGCTCCGCCACTGTCTGCAGAAATGGCATGTCCATCTACAGAGAGTGTTGCACAAACACTATCTCCAGCAACAATCCTAGGCATCTCATGAAAGGAATTGCACATGTGACTCGGTTCAGATTTAAACCCACAACCTTCAGAACAAGCGGCACATGTCTTAACCACTTTGCAATCGAGACACCCAAATTCTTGTTCTTATTCAGCAGAAAGATGCTGAGAAATCAACAGATATACCCCATATCCACATACAAACCAAAACAGTAAATAAACAACATATCCCACTCTTTCCTTCTCAACGGTGATGGTTTCTGATGAACTAATCAGGAAAGAGCAGATGTAAAATGTTCTAAAAATAATAACGAAACTGAATAAAAAAATAACCAAACAAACTAAATTGATAAGATTATTAACTGGACGCAAAAGAATAAACTCATCATCAAATAGCGTGTCCTGAGCAGAACTTTGTCACCCTAACAGTCCAGAATTTCTCTCTCTAACAGGCCAGATGTCCCACCTCTGCAGCCGTCATGCTCAAACCATCAGTTACACCCTAAATCCATATTCTCTGTTGTCTTTCTCTTCACCAGGATGCCCCTTCTATAATGTCTTCTCCAGTACTTCATGTCTCTTTATATATCCAAAATATTTTAATTTTCTCATTCTTATTTGTAGCATTAGCTAGTTATCTTTGATTTTGAGTACTTTCTGGATAGATCTATTTGTTCTCTTCCTGTCCATGATATACAGACAAACACAGCAACCCTAATTAACAATAAAAACCACATACCTTTTCTCTTCTTCCTCTCCTGACAGATAAATATGATTCACATGCTTGATAAGAGCTTCCCCATTGAAGCTGCAATCATCTCTGAGCTGACTGTCCTTGTGACCATTCACTTTCTTGTTCTCATCCCCTGATGATATCTCATGAGAATCATCTTGGCTCTTATGTTCACAACTTCCATTCAAGTGAGAGTAATCGATGACCCTCTCATTCATAGGGCTCTCTACCTCTTTTGTGACCTGCATGAAAAGATGTGAGTAATGTATGAGAATAGCAATAAAAGTGGACAGATTGGGACATGTGGCAACAACAAAGATTATTAAATAACAGCATAGATTAGCCTATGTGCTTCTGGGGCCCTGAAGGTAGGGAAAGAATAGTAACACTGAGACCTACAAGGCATGTCGTAAGAGATAACAGAGGTAGGAGCCTAGGAAAGCTACCATAGTAAATAAAAACATAGCAGAAATCGTATGTGCTGGCCTACTTGTTGCCGCATAACTGGTACAACGTACAATCGCTCTTAGTTCACATTACATATAAATTACAAAGTGGTTAACAAGAGGACGTTGTGGAGCGTTTGAAGAAGCAGACAAAGAGTTGTTAACAAGTGCTCTGTATGGGGTGTTCAAAGAAGAAAAATGCAGAGATTGTTTCATGTAAACATTGGGGGAATTATCATCAAATAGCTTGTCCTGAGCAGAACTTTGCCACCTAACAGTCCTCCAGAATTTCTCTATCACTGGCCAGATGTCCTGTCTCTGCAGCCATCATAGAGAACAATAATGGAAATCATGTTTTCTGGAAGACGAGGCAGGGTATGACCAAGACAACAGTGGAAATAAGAGATTACGGAAATTTTAAACACAACAATGGAGGCAGGAGAACTGGTTAGAGATCACAGGTCTTTGAGGCTGGCTATGTTGAGACTGACATTTGCAAAAGACATATTACATGAATGAAGTCTAGCCACGCCCACATCCTGTTTCACAGACATCAACTTGTCATGCAAGTTATATCAACCAACATTCGGGTTACCTGTGGCATAGAGGTTAGGTACTTGCTCTAGTTCCAAAGGCACCAGTTTCTCCCTTGTGGAGCTATTAGGATATTTTTCCAGAGATCTCAGTGTAGATGAGGAGACGGACGATAAAACATAGGTCCTGTGTTCAAGTTGAGCATGTAAAAGAACCCTTAGCAGTTCAAAATCGAGAAGAGCATGCTGGAAAGCTGCTGCCCTTGCAAAATTCATTAGTAAGATTCAAACATAAAATTCCTTCAAAATATTTTCACTACCTTCAAAATTACATCGGGGATGCTCACCAGTGCTGTGGGGAGTTTATGCACTGCAGCTGAGATCTTTCTGTGTAAAGAAAGAGATTGGAGCACACACGGTTACTCACTAAAGCGCAATGATGTTGGTCTTCTCAATCTATCAAATCAATAAACAAACCACACAACAAAGTCCACTACACACCTGTTTCTTGTCTATGGAATTTTGATTTAAATCTTGATTGCCGTCTCCATTGCGCATGCTCCTTTCATTTCGCAGGGCTCTGAGAAATTCACTTTTCTTGTCACCCAGCTTCTTGGGTTGTGTCACAATGGCTAAGTCAGATGTTGGGCTGTGTCGTGAGACCTATAAAAGAGAGACATAGCAACTTTACTGCTAGATGAAAATGAAAATCGTGGCATATTCTTTACAAGACAATAGTAAATGAGTCAATTTTCTAGGCAACACTTATACATTCAGTAGTTTGCCATTGCTTTCTGGATGGTGAGGTCTAATTTTACAGTTTGTAAAAATCCAAGGGAACTAATTTGCTTCCTAACTTGCCCACAGTGGAGTTTGAACCACGTACAATACCGACTGCTAATCAACAAAATCCTGTTTATATTTTATTAGATGAACATTTCAACAGCCTGTTACAATAAAGAAGTTGACACAATTCAATGACACCTTACTGCTAAAACAGAGTTGGAGAATAAGGAGGTTTAAGAACCCATGGGGAAGCACCAGAGCCAAAGAGTATGATGATAAAACACAGCTTTCAACTCTGCACATTCTGATATATGAAATAATGCTGTAGCTCTCCATTGAAAACTGTATTCTAACAACAAGCATGTATAAAAAACATGGTTATAATGTTCGTATACTAGGAATTAAGTTACCTCTTTGTGGTTTGGCTTATTGGAGGGACTCAAGGGGGAGGAATTTCTGCCATTCATACGCACTGTATCTGATCCATTCTTTCTCGGCTGTCCATTCTAAATTATTAGGATGAGATCAGGTGCAACAACAATAAATGAAGGGAACACACAATAACAAAGTATAAATTAGTGAAGTAAATTAAACTTGATGTATTTTTTATAGAAGGCGTTCTTCTAGGGATGGCAGTTTTTCTCCTGCACATGAACTCAATTTTACATTTTGCACTTGTGCAACAGTACTGTGCCCGGTTGTTCCAGGAAGGGCAGTTTCATTAGGCACAACCAACCTCACCCAATAAATGTATCTGCACTTGGCCTTGGACACTGAGTTTACTGCAATCTTTCATTGTATTGTCACAACTCATTACAGCATTCTCAAAGATACTTACTGAGAGTTAGAAATTATGGTACGAGCATTGACCCTTTTCATCATTCTTATGTATTCTTGCCAAGAGCTGGCAATTATGAGTACGCCATTGCCTCCGGGAAAGTGTGAGTATGCGCTTACAACGACTTGTAACTTCTTATGGTGCTTTGCACATATGCAACTTTTCTATTAGATATCGGTCAGGAGATGCGTGCATTCATTCAGGAGTTTGGATCTGTATAACGCAGTTGTACCTGCTCACTGACCCTGGCACAATGTTGTCCCTTTTGTGCCTCCTCGCGCAGACCGAAATGATAATAAAACCCAATGACAGTAAAAAAAATGATGCAATGACAGACTGAATATTTAAGAGTCACAGTAAAGAAAATATACATACCTTACTAAGTACTAAAGCTTTATATAAACCTGGAGATGTGTTCTTTAACAATTCTGGTGACTCTTCATTTCGACTTGGTTTGGGTGGATTATCTAAAAACCAATATAAAAAATATAAAATGTTAAAGCAGCTACAGAAACAATACAAACTGAGTATGTCCCAATTCTGAGTTTGGTTTCAGTTTGGAATATCTTCACTGCACTCCAGACATGTACATAGGTGTCCTTCGCAATATCTCCAACAACATCCAGCGACTAACAGTACCACTTTGATGTTGACTGATGAACCTACTCGTATACCTGTTGCGCTGTTCTTCCCTGGCCACTCCAATCTTCAATCCCAGCTCTTGCAATCTAGCAGTTGACACGGATTGGTTATCTTACATAAGGTCTCATCATGTCACTTTGGTGAAATTGTCTTGTAAAATAAGTTAACAAATCCAATCATTTAAAAAAATGCAACAATAAATCCGTTATTCATCTCTAATATCCGTAGCAACTTGGTTGCTATTGTGAAGATATATTTTGTTGTTTGGGAGACAATGCTCATGGGAAGTCTTATTGGTCAGCAGTAGTTGTTATGCTATGTTTATCGTCACGTTTTTGTGATTATCTAGTTGGGTGCAATGTTCCTAGGGTGTGTCTATGTATCAGCGACGCATGGAAATCTGTCTGAGGTGGTCAGACCAGATCAGAAGAAAACAGTGGGGAGGTTGCTGTAATACTTAGTAAATGGGCTGCCTTTGGGCCCACAAGGGAAGCAAAGAATAGTACCACTGCACCATATCAACCACTCTTTGCGATTGGTATGTGATTTCAGCCTAAGAGCAATTATACGTTGTGCCAGTTATGCGTCTAGAAGTAGGTCAGCACATCCAATTTCTGGAAAGCTTTTTATTTACTACGGTAGATTTGCTAGGTCCCTACCTCAGTCGCCTCTTACTACATGCCTTGAAGGTCACAATGTTACTGTTCTTTGCTCCCATTGTGGGCCCTGACAACATACAGGCTTCATGGTTGATAATATTGGCGCAGGTCACTGAAGAACCAAAAAAATCGTTAAAACTTCTAGACGTTTACGGTTAACTGCATCAGACATACACATTTACAATTCTTAACAATTATTAAATTGAGATATTATCTCACCCCAAACACCAGATCCAGCAGGTTTTGTTTGTTGCTTTGAATCAGGTGTGTTCTCTCCTGAACCTTTAAGCAATGGCTGAAATAGAAGAGATGATATTCAATTTTAAATTCTTAATATAAGAAAGTGGCAGTCATCATTTTTCTGACATGTGATGAGAAGTGGAGGTTGTGACAACTGGTAAAATCACAGGGAGATGAGACAGAGACAGGAAGAGAGAGAAAATATTAGCATTCAAACAGCTGTAGAGCGTCAACATCTGAGATGACAAATATCAGGGACAAGATTTGTGGAAATCCATGATCGCCTCGCGCAGCCGGCACAATGGGTACTGATGTTGTGCCCACTTTTATCCTGATATCTTCACTTCTAAATCAGTCTCTTCTTGACACTCAGATAATTCTCTGTCGTGGCTAGTTTTTTCTATTGTTTGATGTCAGCGTCCAGGTTTGGCACAGGTAGCATAATGTTTGGAGCAGGACTGTATTGAACAATGCTCTTTTTGTGAGCATGGTGACATGAACAGTGGTTACCGGGGCCCAAATTGGGGTGTAAAGAATAAAACCACTGTTGCCTGTCATGCGTGTGGATAGGCAGGCTTGGAAGGTCTTGGTTGTGGACATGCCTCCTGGGGCGAAGAGTGAAGAAGAATTACTTTGCACACACAAAAATGCAATTTTAAGATAAAATATTAAACTAAATCATTGCTTCTTCATAAATATGTTTGCTTACAAAATCTTCACTGAATGGTTTGTCTCGATCACTACTCCTTTCCTTCCCTTTACTATCAACTTCCCTGCTGTCTTTATGGTGCTCTTTCTCATAATATCCTCGCTTGGCAGGACCCTAATGATTGTAAAGTACATAAAAAATTAGACTGGGTTGCTAAAATCAGCAATGGTATATGACACACAACAAATGAAATATTATATAAGCAAGTGGTGGATTTATTGTGTAGTAAACATTAATACTTTATTTGAGACTTTTTTCCAACCAGAAAGACCATGGACACCATTACAAGATCTATGTTATCAAACCAAGAGTGAAAATGAAAGAGAGGAAGACCAATAACAGCTTGATGGTGAAAGTGATATAGTTTAATCATCTGATCATCAATGAACGTCGAACCAATTAGTCCATAAGTGCTCAATCTCCTCCTCAGTATGTCTTTCAGCGTGTGGCAACTAGCAACACCGGTTCTTTGTTAGTTTACTATTCTTCTTTGGCTACCAGTAAAGTACTCTTGTCTAGTTACACCACATTTGACTTGTAATTCTTGCAATCTGGCTAGGATTGTAGATTCACCACTATTACTTGAAGAATTTACAGGTCCCATTTCCCTTAGAGAATTTTGAATACATTTGGTCCATTGCTCGCCGCTTTTTACAGCAGCCATAACTGCCATCATATCTGCAAGTATATTTCCCTTTACACAAAAATAGAACTGATTTTTGTCGGCCTAGACCTCCTTGGCGACCCCAAACATTGTCTCCGAGACCAGCCTGTATTAATCTTCATCGAGTCACTAGTTTATCATCGCAACTTAAGTAACATAAAGTGTTTGTATAAATTCGGGTTGATGGCTACAGTCAGGGAGGACAGGTTCTTTTCACAATGGCAGGAATTAAACTTAATTTCCAGGGAACACACACTAAGACTACTCTTATTGCGATGTGTAGCTACCGCAAGAATTTTTACGTGACATAAATTGCATATATAATCTTCATTTTTCACCAATCTCAGGTTTAAACACTGAGTTCAGCTGCCAGTTGACAATTTTTCTGAGTTGCCTAGAAGTGGATACAAACTCAGAACCTTTGGTACAAGCGGACCGCCATGTGGTGCCGGGGTCCACAACTGAGGTAGGGGCCTAGGGAAGCTACCATAGTAAATAAAAGCATCGCAGAAATCGGATGTACTGACCTACTTGTAGGTGCATATTGGCCCAGTATACAATCTCTCCTAGGCTCAGATCACATACAAACAACAGAGTGGTCGATATGGAGCGTTTGAAGAAGGTACAAACGGACAGGGTCCAATCTCTGCTATAGGGTGACCCCAGTCATTTGTGGTCACTTAGAGTGTAATTACAGTCCTGGTTGGGTATTTTACCTAACTTTTAACCGTCTTATTCTGTAATCTGAACATACTTCATACACACACATACAAAATGTTTAGAAAATTACACAAACCTCTGTGTGAGTTACTAAAAAAAAAACAAGCAGAAAGCAAAATCACATACTTTGAAGAAAAAAATAACTCTCCTGGACATTATTAAAGAACCAAAACTATCCAATGAGGACTACCACATATTCAACAGACCATTATCTTTCGACTCAGGACAGGGCATAACAGACTGAAGAAACACTTAACATAGGCTAAGATTGTCTCCATCCCCATCTGTGTCATCTCTGATCAAACCACAGAGCATGTCCTGCAGTATGTCTTCTTTAGAAAGGGATGCTGGCCCTACAACACTACATTCATAAATTACATTTCACCAGAGATGAGCTGCAGACATGTTGTTGACTTCACACCATAAGTAACGCATCTGATGGTATAATCATCAAAATAGCAACCACAAAGAAGAAGGAGCTACAAAAGACAGTGAAGTTTATACAAGAGACAACATTGAATACATATACAATATTTCAAGCAAACGAAAGGATTCTCATAGAGAGTAATACGGCAGTAAATGTCATATGTGTCAACTACTGCTTCTTCGACCACTCCTTGTGATTTGTATGTGATATGAGACTAAGAACGATTGTATATTGTGCCAGTTATGTGCCTGCTAGTAGGCCAGCACATCCGATTTCTGAAACTTTATTTACTAGGGTAGCTTCCCTAGGCCCCTACCTCTTTTGCTTCTTACAACATGCCTTATAGGTCGCAGTGTTACTATTCTTTGCTCCCTTTGTGAGCCCGAACATCAACTAAGAAACCACAAATAGAAATAAGAAATGTATAAAATATGAAATGTATACAATCTTATGTTTTACCTGAGATGAACGTCCAGGTGTATGTTTGCCATCACGGTTTGCAGGTCGAGTCAAAGATGGCTGGGAACCATACTGCATGCTAAACTTCTCATAATTGTAGCTAGGTGCATAGTACCCATAGCCTCCATATGAATAATTATAGTAATCATCATCTATAGAATGGTGGTGAAACTTTCCCTGACCCTGTGGGTATCGTTTGGCTGAAAATGTACAAATATATAAACCAGTTACAAAACAGAGAGCCGCAGTAGTGTAGTTGGTGAACTCCTTTTTATGCGCATGGTCCATACTCAATTTCATTGATAGTGGTTAACAAGTGGTCGATATGGAGCGACTGAAGAAGAAGATGTGTCTAAAATACCTCTTTATCTTTCCTATTTGTAACATCAGTCAGTTTTCTTTGATTCTGAACTCTTTCTGGATGGATATATTTGTTCTATTCTCTGTCCACGATATACAGAGAACTCTTCTGTAACATTTATATTAACACAAACAGTAGTATTGCTAAATATCATAGTTCATAAGTACGGTTCCAACTTCACTGCAACGGTCACCCCATAATTGCTCCGTTCCTGTGCCAACAAAAATCACACGAAATGCTAACAACTGTGAAATATCTCCTGTGTGAACTAATTCCAGAATGAAACAGCAGTGTACCCACAAAAGCAACCTGCACCGCATAAATGCATATGCCCGTAGTTAAAGTTGCAACACAAAACTGTTCATCACTTGGATTGCAATTCATGTCGAAGGGAACATCAATCATGGCAAAATTCAGCTTTCTGCACCCACAATATAACTGCATACGGCAGATTGAGTTTGTTCGTCATAACCGCTGTCCGCCATTTTCTGAATACACACAACAAAAGCACGGTTGACAGCAAAAAACATTCCATGTAACATTCATAGCTTACAGCGTTGCTCAAGCACTAACTCAGAAGCTCGGCAAAGGAAACAGGGAAATACCTGACCAAACATGGCGGAAATGCGCTAGCAATGTCGTGTTCAGCATCAAACCGCCCGGACTTTGAATGTCCCTCCCACATTCTGCCATTGCTGGCCAGATTGCTAATTATCACATAATTCTAAAATAAGAATGTGATATAAAAAAAGTTCTACCAACCATCATGGAAGTCAAATGAAGTCTGTCTATGAAGGCGGTTGTATTCTGAACGTGAATGATAAGGGTCCTCTCTCCGTTGTCGATTTCTTTCACTTTGATAACCATTTTGGCTGGGTGTTTTCTAAAGAAATATTAAGGTAAACAAACGTGAGCAATCATCAGGACCACATAGTTTACTCAACAAAATACACCAAGGATAATTACCAGGACCACATACATCACTCAACAAAATACAATAATCATCAGGACCACATACGTCAACAAAAGACTGCATGGACAACAGTATAATCTCGCTAGATGTTCTTGATTCATCAACTAGAATCTGCACAGAATAGAGGGACTGAGATGGTACGATAGGGTCACAAATGAGGAATTTATGGAAAGAACAAGACAAGATTCAGGTGAACCAAGAGGTTAAAAAAAAAGATACTGGCACTGGATAGGACACACTCTGAGATAACCAGAGGGGAATATAACAAGAAGGGTTCTTTCCTGGAACCCACAGGGACAGCAAAAGAAAGGGAGACCTAGAAATACATGGAAATGAGATTTGGAGGCAGATAACAATATAAAGAAGAGCTGGAGGGAGCTGCAAGAGATAGCTAAAGATAGGAAGGCTTGGTATGGCTTGGTTGAGGGCCCATGTCCCAATCCGGGTTAAAAGGCAGAGAGAGAGAGAGAGAGAGAGAGAGAGAGAGAGAGAGAGATCAAACTTTTCCATTCAAGATGAATGAAGTGAAGCTTAGAATATATTCATTTATGGAAACTATCAACATACACGGACATGAACTGGCTTTGATGGTCTTCACTTCCCTGCCTGGACTCACTGATAGTTCAACTTCACTGCCTGTGCTCACTGACAGTTACATATGTTTTCGTCTTCTTTGAATGCTTCATGTTGATCACTTATTAACCACTCTTTGTAATTTGTATGTGATCTGAGTCTAAGAGCAACTATACGTTGTGTCAGTCATGTGTCTACAAGTAGGCCAGCACATCCGATTTCTGTGACACTTTTTATTTACTATGGAAGGTTCCCTGGGCCCTTACCTCAGTCGCCTCTGGCAACATCCCTTGTAGGTTGCAGTTTTACTACTCTTTACTACACACGGGTGAGTTATATATTTTAAGAAAGCTTAACTTCACTGCTTGTATTCAAGTTATATATTTTAAGATAGCTTAACTTCAAAGCTTATACTCACCGATGAATCTGCTGAAGGAAACTTCAGCCATGGTGGTGCAAAATCTTGTTTAGGCAGATTGCTTTCAGCCATAGCTCAAACACAGGAATTAAAAACACATTATCTTCACCTGTGGACATTAAAAACATACATCATCTATCTTCTGGCAATGACTGCTAGTAAAAATAATAAATTTTTAATTATAAAAAATGACGTCAGGTCTTAGAATACAAAAGGCAAGATCAGCATTTGCCATTCTGAAGAACATATGATGTTTAAAAATGATCAGGAATAAAAACTAAGATAATGATATTTAACTCAAATGTCTGTCCTATATGGCACGGAAGACATGGTGAACAACTGGAGAACTATGGGAAACTCCAAAAAGGTGTAGACATTCATCAATAGATGCCTGCGCAAGATACTCCATCTGCGATGGTATGACAGGACCACATACAGGGAACTGTGGGATAGAGCGGGACAATGGCAGGTGGAACAAGAGATAACGAGCAGAAGGTGGTGATGGATAGGACACATACTGAGGAATCCCCCTAATAGCATCACGAGACAGGCTTTCCGATGGAACCCTCTGGCAATAGAGGTAAGGGAAGACACATATGATGTCTTCCTGGAAACAGACTACCCCACTGTAGTTTGGCTAAGTGAGTAGGGATCGGCCAACTACTTTGATATAGGTAGTAGTGTAAGTACAGTCATGATTGCTATGAGATCTGCTTGCAACATAGACAAGCAGAATCCCCGAGTAAATGCACCTACATGTGTCTCATGGCCAAAGTCTAGTGATGGGAAAATTTGTCTGAATACAGAACAAATGAACGGAGTACGGAAATCCTACGAAATTTCTGCAAATATAAGCCTACAGCGCCCAGATTCAATTGGCTCTGCAAGACTCAATATGACAGATGTAACATGTTGGGTCTGCACAAGGGAAGACTGCAGTAAACACTATACCAGAGGCCGAGCACAGATAAACTGGTTTGGTATGGTTGACCAAGCACAAAATCTAAAGTTGCCCTCCTTGTGAAAACCAGGGTCGGAAGTGTTGGACAAGGACAAAATTTAAGCTGTGTTCGTGTACCTGATTTGGCATAGATGGCAGTGTTTGAAAGACATTGTTAGTGATCTAACCCTAGATTCACACAGTATTTGATGGCCTTGGTGATCAACCCGTAGGATTAATTGTGGCTGATAACCTTTGTTGGTGATTTAACCCTAGGATTCACACAATCAAATAATGCAACTAGGAAGTAGGAGTGCAATTCTAAATAAAGACGTTAGTTCTCTCAATTGATAACGCATATTGGACTGGCCCACATGTTGTGACATCCTCCAATGTAGCAGCCATTCCAATATTTCCACAATGTGTCAAAATTTTCCATTTGTGTATACCTTTACCACTTGTAATTGACACACCCTCCAGTAAGTCCACCTGCCGCTTTATCTCCCTTTACACTTGCATATCAAGGCCTACAAACCCAGGACATTTTCTGGAGGAAGAACCGCTGAATAATATCCACCCACTAGTAGCGTAGTCCACCAACATTGATCCAATCCAAGGATATCATCATGTCGGCCACAAAATAGTTCAAGAAAGAGCAGCTAGCTCCATTGTCGTGCATGAGATGAATTAAATGCATGGACCTAGTCCTGCACTGTCCCTCCTACGATCTGCACCTGGCAGGCTTTTATCTTCTTCGGACGGTATATATCAACCCCTTGTTAAACCACTCTCTGTGATCTGTACCTACGAGCGATTGTATGTTGTGCCAGTTATGCGCCTACAAGTAGGCCAGCACATGTGATTTGTGTGACACCTTTTATTTACTAGGGTAGCTTCCCTAGGCCCCTATCTGTCACCTCTTATGACATACCTTGTAGGTTGCAGTGTTACTATTCTTTGCTTCCCTTGCGAGCCCGGCAACACACAGGCGAGACTTCTATAAAAACTGACAAAGAGGTATTTGAGGTCTGATGCCTTTTTAAATTTCTGTCCACACATGTTGGTCGTGTGAATAGATGTATGGAACAAAAACACCAAGTCACAGATGTTTTGACTGGATTGACTTTTGCTCCTGGTCTGTTACACCATGCGCTCAGTCTACAGGCTCATGGTGAATGTCTGTAGCTATCTCATCTCTGCCCGTCTGTGGGTCAATGTCATCTGCAAAATATAGTGTTGTCCTGTCCTACATTCTTAAAATGACATTTGCCATGCACATACTGAACAGGATATGAGACAGTGAGGAGGCAATTCGGTCATAATGTTCTGTGCCATTTATGTCCATGAACCCCACTGCAATGCTACTATCCTTTTAAAAAGAGCAGTCCCCAACCCAGTTTGTCAAAACTGGAGAAATGTTTATTACCACAAGTACGGTCATGGACAATCCCTCTTCTTCTGTTATCAGTTTCCTATGCTAAGTGACCTAAACAGCCAGACGAGTTGCCTACACGAAACCAGTTGACAGCAGATGGTCCCCGTGGGTGCCCCACTGTTTCTTTTTAAACTAGTCTCACTGGCCATGTTTGAGACCACACATCATTGAGAAAAGGGCAGGTTATAAGAAAGTCAATAGAACATTATGACATTCTTATCACACATCATCATCGCTCCATCCCTACCACTGAAACGACTTTCTCTAATTCTGTTTTGCCTCAGTGTCAGGATAAGATTTCTAGAGCTGGCTTTTGTGTGAGCTCCATAAAGTGTTTTTCACCAAGGTCCACCTTTTGTGTTGACAGCCTTTTGCTTTGTATCCACCGTATCAGAGTAGCATTGCTCTTTGAGGCATACTGTCAGTTGGTAATCTGCTCATGTGGCAGAACTATTTAATTTGTTGTTTCGTGATGAAGTTCAGTACTGATGTTGTACTCATTTTTAAACCAATCTCTTCTTGATACTCTCAGCATTCTGTGTAGACACTTCTCTGGCGTGACTAGCTTTCTTCTATTTGATGACAGCGTCCAGGTTTGGTATTGATAGCATAATGTTGAAAGATTGGTTGAACAATGCTCTTTTGGTGTTCATGAGAACATGCTTGAGTTTCAAAATTGGTGCCATTTGTCCAAGTATTTGATTTGCTTTATTGCATCTACATTGAGATTTCATTAATCATTCTTGTATTTGCTGAATAAATGCTCCTAGGTATGTAAAGTCTTTCACTTGCTTCATTTGTCGATGGAGATATTGGTAGCATTTTCATCTCGAACGAATGTCATTACTTCAATTTTGTCAATGTTTATTCTCATATTGGATTCATTGCATGTTAACAGGAGTCTGTTAATGTGTTGCTGTTCCTCTGTTGTTGATATGATTGTCTGGTATAATCTAGTTTATGCCCATGGAATTTTCAAGAGATTTCAAGAAGAGGCATCATATACCTAAAATAAACTACGGTAAAAGCAGACAGGAGCTACTAAAAGTTTGAGCATAAATTTTTATGAAAAAGAATCAATGAAATGTTAGTACATTACAATGAAGAAAACTCACCTATAACACAAACAGTCAAAGCAGCAGTAAACTCAATATCACAAACAGAACCCTGAACAGGGTTATATGAAGAACAAAAAATGAAGACTCTTCTTGATATCAAACAACCGACTGTAGGCACTTGGAAGACAACATCTAACACAATCGGTCTGGAATAACTGCACAAACTATTTACAAAAATGATATGTGAAAACTTGAGCGGTGATGAAAATAATGCACAATACTGATGAACAACAACAAAATATGCTTTAGTGGTGTGCTATAACATTTCAACTGAGAGGGCAGTCTGCGTTGCTTTCTCTAAAATTAGTATACTTTTCATCTCACAACAATTCTGAAGCATGTAGTAGATATGGTACTTTCTTCCATGGCACAATCTTTCAGGAATATTGCATTTTTCACAGATATAAATTACTTGTCTGTTCAGGCCAGAGCCTAAAATCTCATACAAATCTCACTAGTGAGGCATCTTTTTGATGACTGTCACTTTTTGAAAATGCTGATGACAACGATAACTAAAAACAATTAATGTAAAAAAAGTATGTTGTCAACGCTACATATCTGAATCTCGACACATACTGTCTTGAAAATATTCAACTTTTATCTGTAGTCTTTGGGAAGGATGATAGTAGAGCCACTCCAAAGCAAATCACACAGAATCTTCAAATGATGGAAGTGGTTGAGCAAAACTGGTATGGTTAGGTTTTCTGTGAGTCCTGCCAACAATAGCTGAAAGTTGATCTGAAAAATAAGAATTTAGTATTTGTATTTAAATGTCAGTACCGCTTGTAATATCACTTTTTATGGCACTGTAGGGCATGACTCTATGGGGTTTAATGGCTGCATGGTTAGTACAGTTGCTGCGAAACTGTTCAGGTTAGGATGTTTTCTTTATACCTTTGACAGAAAAGACAAAAACGTGGCCTTACTGGGGACTGAACCTGGGTCCCGTATGGGAACATGCATTTTCTAATTCATTCGACCAGGTGCTCCTCTGAAAATTTAGTACACACAGTTGAAATAAGACCGATGCTTCTATATTTTATAATTAATTTATGCTCAAACCTCCTGTGATCAGTTTCCTAAATTCAACAAATGAGAACTTGCCCAAGTAACATTTAAGCACAAATAAACTGCTCTATGTTTTATAATCTCCCTGCCAGTGTCAACAGCTGGAACAGACACTGGTGCCTGCAAGACTGTCCTCTCCTTGTGAGCTGAGAAGCAACATGTGGCCAACCCAGTGGATCTAAAAACTAACTTTGTGGAAACCTAATAGACCTGAAGCTGACTGCCCAGTTTGTGGTCCACAGTAAACTAAGCGCACGACCAGAGATCGCTGAAGAAGTTTTCAGATTAGCACACAACATGAGATCCCGATATATAAACTCTGGAATGTAAGCAGATCCCATCCAGATGTCCTAAAAAAATCAGAGTCAACATCGTTATTTCAAATAAAGTCCATAATACTTCAACTTTCACATTCTTATCTGTAGCATCAGCCAGGTTTCTTTGATACTGAGTTCTTCCTGGATAGATGTATATGTTCTCCACTCTGTTCATGATAAATACGAAACTATTCTGTAACATCTACATTCAAAAGCATGTTTTGCCACTGCCTTGCTAAATGTCAATATTTCACATTCATGCTTGTTTCAACTCTATGTAACTGACATGCTTACTTTGTCCATACACACACAACATCTGTGTCTGGCACAGCTGCAAACAGATTAGTTTATCACAGTTCATATCTCAACTAATAAAACTTTATTCCATTATTAGTATGGGTTTTTGTTTATTCTGTAATGTACAGCCATGTCATGTCTGTACTGTTGGTTATTTTAAGTTTCACATTTTCAGTATTTAACTAGAAGATGATCTACAGCCTTTTCATGTCTACTTTGTGTTACCAGAGCCAAACATGGACAAATAGCAAAGCATAGTCACAAAAAATTACATGTGAAATGTGATGCCTATGAAAAGTTACAAACAACACCAGAAAAGAGTCACCAGCACCTGCATAAGAAAGTTGGTACAGAACTGTGCATGAATTACATTGAGAAACAAAGAATGAAGAGGTTTGGCCACTTAATAAGAATGCTACCAAACTCCACAGTATACAGTCTTCTACACCAGAACATCAGGAAAGAAGACGAGGAAGACCACAAAAATATGGTTAGATGGCATAGCAGAATCCTGTCAAAAAAGCAAACATAACTATCACCCAAGCCACTAGAGCAGCACAAGACAAAACAGAAAGCCATGACATTGGGCACAACCGTAGCAGTGACAAAAGAAAAAGAACTAGAAGATTCATCACAAAAAATAAGTGCATTCAGTTTATGATTCTTAACTAAATTCATGTGTCAATAATACTACTAGGACTGACAGACTGTCATTAGTGGATATATTTTATTAGGTCTACAAAGTAACATCTTGCCGGGATCAGATAAGCTCTTTGGAAGGTGAAAAGCAAAAATTTGCAGACCACTAATGAACTAGTTGACACCTGTGTGGTTGCCGGGGCCCAAATTCAGGGTAAAGAATAGAACCACTATTACTTACACATGCTGCTTATAGTGAATGGGGAGGTTTGGCATGGGATTAGCTACCCCACACTGTAAAAACACTTAGCTTTAAAAAACATATCCAAGCGCATGAGTGCTTACAATGCATTGGTGTTGGGCCTATGCCTCCTCAGAGGTGAAAGGAAGGAAAAGAAGTAGTAAAACATATTGCAGTATTTTGGTTGCTAATACAACTAGCTGCTAACAAGAGATGGAAATGGGATGAAGAAAATTAAAAGAACAAGCATGACTTTACAAAAAATTAAAAACAGTATGGAACGGAACTGATAGGACAACAAAGATCAGAATACTAAGAGCATGGATATTCCCAGTGGTAACGTATGGGTGTGAAGCATGGACATTTAGCATGGTAGGGGGAAAAACATATAAGTGTTTTTGAATACAAGTGTTACAGGAGAGTCCTCTGTATATCATGGAAAGAGAACAAATAGATCTATCCAGAAAGAACTCAAAGAAAACAGACTAATACTACAAATAAAAAGACTTGAAATACTTGAAGAAGGCATAATGGCAAAGAGGATGACCACGGAGAAGATGAAGTCAGGATGTGACATGATTTGAGCATGATGGCTGCAGAGGCGGGACATCTAGTCAGTGTTGCCAATTTAGCACTTTTAGTGCTAGATATAGAACTATTTTTTGTGATCTAGCACTACAAATTTAGATCTAGCACCTAATCTAGCACTGAAAAAAAATTAGTTAGCACTTTTAGCACTTCTTTTAGTTTGGTATATGAATCAGAAAATCGACACAAAAAGCGAACAAGCACAGAAAATTTATTACAACAAGATCCGGTAATGAATTTCTCAGTGTGAGAACAACTCTTGAGAGGTCCAGGCGTTTGACTTAGAGTTATAGCTGTAGCCTACCAAGCAAATGGTGTACCTTGTTCAATCTTGTTGACTTGCCACCAGCTTCTGTATTTGCTCTCAGTTCATCAGTGACTGTTCTTAAGTGCTATAATCATTTCCAAACAAACGGAGGACTGTTCAAATCATAAAGAGAATTCCTCATTCAACAATGAGTAAAGCAAAACCAACGTATTTGCAAAAATTTAGAAAGGAATGGTTAAAAGATCCTGCTTTTGCAAAGTGGCTACTTGAAGTACCAACTGATTCATCTAAAGCTCATTGCAAGTATTGTAGATATGACATTTTAGCTAAGTATTATTTTCTTTTAGCAAGACATTGTGAAACAAAGAAACATAAACTTGCTAGTCCATGTCAAAGTGCTTCTCTTACAAGTTTCAGTTGAAGAAAGATGATAAGATATCTACACTTGAGGCCAATTTAGCAATGTTTATTTGCTGTCATTCATCATTCAATTCTTGTGATCACTTGGTAGACTTGTGCAAAAATACCATATCGGACAGTGAAATGGTAAATAAAGTTAGGATGCATCGTACAAAGTGTGCAAATATTGTAAAGAATATCATTGCTCTTATTTCAAGAAAGATTTGACTACTGATTCTGTTTATTACTGGATGAATCAACTGACATCACTGTAAACAAGTTATTGGGTATTGTTGTAATTTATTACAGTGAAACTCACAAGAAAGTAATTCATACATATCTTAATATGGTGTTACTAGACAAATGTAATGCAGATGCCATTGTAAATGCAGTCAAGAATGAATTAGATGAAAAGAAATTAAACATGAAAAATCTTCTGGCACTGACAACGCCAGTGTCATGGTAGGGACAAACAACGGTGTTTTCAAGAAGCTGAAGGAAGGAATTCCTGGATTAATCTTATTTAAATGTGTATGCCACTCCATACAATTATCAGTGTCCCATGCTTTGGTTGCATCATTGCCAATAAACTTAGTTTTTAGTAAGAGTTTTTAGTAAGTGAGACATAAATGGTTTTCTAAGAGTTCACTGAGACAAATTTCTTAGTCAACTTTACCAGAGCATTAATGATAAGGAACCACTGAAGATCTTAAATTCTTGTGCAACCAGGTGGTTAGCAATTGAACCAGCAATCAGCAGAATTTTACGCCAATGGAATGAATTGCAGACTCATTTTCAATTAGCAAGTTCTAATGAAAAATGTTACATCGCCACTTTACTGTATGAAATGTATTGTGACCCTCAGAATGAGTTATTTATATTATTTTGCATCCAATTCTGCTGATAAAACAAAATTGTTTTCTGATCTATCTCTTCTTATTACATCTATTGCTAACATGTTAGTACTGCCAACAAGCAACATTGATCCTCTTGATCCTAACACTAACATTGAAGAATTTCTGGATCCAAATCCACAGCTGGGTTCTAGATTTGAGAAAAGACTTGGGGAATTGATAATTAGCCAACAAATTCAATCTTTTCAAGTAACTCACATCCGCAAAAGGGCACAAAACTTTTTGATTAGCCTGTACAAAGAGATGCATAATCGTCTGCCAGAAAACATTGATATTTTGAAGAATATGCTTATTCTCAGTGCAAAATACATTGACACATTTTAAGAAAAAATATTATTCCCCTTCTGGAATTATTTCACTTAAATGAAGAAATGAAATCATCAATTGAGATTCAGTACAACATCATACATTTAGTTACATGGACTGATATTGCAACCACTGAGACATTTTGGTCTGAAGTTTTCAATTATACAGATTCTTCGGAGGTAACCCTTCAAAGACGTTGCAACTTTTGCCCTAAATTTATTAATTTTACAAAATTCTAATGCTGAAGTGGAACGGTTATTCAGCAGCATGAATGTCGTGAAAATTAAAATGAAAAACAAAATGCAGCTGCCCATGCTTTCAGCAATTCTTGCAGTAAAATATGGATTAAAGAGGCATAATAAATGCTGCAAAAACTTTAAATTACCTAAAGATGTCACCGCCAAAATTGGAACAATTGACTCATATGGCCCAACAAAAACTTCAGAAGATGTGCAGTCTGACTTCTCAAATTACGATGAAACACTATTCGAGCTGTAATTAATACAACACAATTGGTAAGTAAACTGTTTTTGACATTTTTTCTAGCATTAAAAAATATTTCTAGCACTTTTCCCCCCCTAAAATCTAGCATTAAAAAAAACCGATTTACATTTGGCAACCCTAAGAGTCATATGATCCCAAAAACTTCAGATGATGTGCATTCCAATTGCTCAAACAGCGCAGAAGATGTGCAGTCTGATTTTTTCAAATTACAATGATATACTATTGATCTGTAATTAATACAGCACAATTGGTACTTAAAATATTTTTGGCACTTTTTCTAGCATTAAAAAATATTTCTAGCACTTTCTAAACTAAAATCTAGCACTAAAAGCCGATTTACATTTGGCAACACTGCATCTATTATATGAGAAATTCCGAAAGATTGTTGGGGTGAAAAAGTTCTGCTCTGGACAAGCTATTTGATGATGGTGAATACATATAATTCTATAAGTTGACAATATAGTCCAGAAGTTATGTAAACAGTGAGCAAGCCCTCTAAATAAGTGTTTAATATTGCATAATACAACCATGTGGGAAAGTACAGCACATCTAATGATCTATTCAGATCAGCACTACACAAGTGTGCTATTTCATCAATAACAAAAGATCTGACTCAAATGAATATAAACATTCTTAAATTTTTTTTTGGAAGGGGTCTCTGTGGCTAAGTGGTTACACCCTTGCCTCGTGAGTCGGCCGGACTCGTCGGTCACAAATGCATTTGTTTCCAGAGGCCCCTAGGATTGTTGCTGGAGATAGAGTTCATGCAATACTCTTGGCAGGTGGCGTGCCATTTCTGTGGAGAGGACGAGCCATATATGGTAAAACCCAGTGCAATGAAGTCAATCCTTTGGCTCTAAAACCCCTTTGTTTAAAAAAAGATAACAGTGTGTTATTATTATTTCCATCTCTTGTATGATGTGCAGAAAATTGTTGAGTTGTGCCGAAAAGTGGAAATATAACTGCTCACCCGGTGTAAACTAGCAAGACAACATATTTGACTATTCATAAACTGTTGAGTGTGGTTAACTTCCTTCCTTTCGTTCACTTAAAATATTGTCTATATATGCAATGTTGTCTCTTGTATAAACTGCAGCCTTTTGTAGCTCACACAGAGGTCCTTTATGTAGAGTGTTATTACGTTAGGCCAGTGAGTTTTGTCTCTGTATATCATCATATTCAGGGGAAATCTTGAAGTATGTACTCTGCAGTTTGCTGTGCCTGTCCACATGGCTGAATTGCCAATCTTGAATTTTGTATACATGTGGCTGCAGAGTCAATTGTATCCTGTTCTAAGGCGTGGACTGGCAACTTGTTCTAATCTGCTCATATTATACTTATAGTAGTCGTCTTGTGTTGGTATTTGTGCGTGGGTAACTAAAAAGGACAAGTCTTTCAAAACAAAAAGAAGCATGGTGTGAGCTCAAAACAAGTGAAAATTAAGTTTTACACATGATCAAGTAGTAAATTATCTTCCCCAGTTGTTAATAAAAGCAATTTATTTACAAGATACAATACATGTCATACATATTAATATGCTATTGTTAAATGTTATGTCTGTATTTATAAATAATGATAATACATAATAATAGAACAGTAACAGTGATGTTATGGTGTATTTTACAGTTTACAGAAAAAAATAGTAAAAGATGAAGTTATAGTTATACTATTATAATTAATACTAATGAAATGTAGTTAAGTTTGAACAGATAGACATCATAGTCACCGTGAGTGTGACTATACCATAGTTCTGAGTTCATAGAGATCAAAAACTAATTTGAAATATTGTCCCCCAAAAAACACATCTCAACGACAACATAACCGTACATAACGAACGTGGGTTTTCAGTATAAACATGAATTATCAAGTTTCGTAGATTTATAATCCCGGACGGGTATATTAATTGAATAAATAATTTTATAATCAAATATGAATTTTCATTATGAATTATCTAATTATTACGTAAGTCACTTGTAATAACATTGAATTAATCATGATTAATAATATCAACACTTGGCTCACTTGCAACTCGTGTAATAATAGTAACTTATAAAATGTAATCATTCAATTTTACTAACTATTGAAACTGAAATAAAATAGAGAAAAGCAAACACAAAGAGGATGGGAGCTGATGTTTCATTCGAATCAAGCAGGCTTATTAAAATAAAGTATATTAAATTTAAATTATAGTGAAAGTTACCACTACTAGTAAAAGTAACCTACTTACAAGTTACAATCAAATTCGACGACCATATTATCCATGTAATTCTAATTATTCTTGAACTTGCTTGCAAGCAATAATATTTATATTGGAAGGTTCAATAAATTCTTAATATGAAAGCTCTGAATAAACTACAAACAAAATATGAAAAACTCACGTGTTTAAAGTTGGTGTGTATAAATATTTCCTGAACCAGTGAAACGAATGGAGTTTTTATAACTACCGACGCCGATGACCATCAAATCACTCGCTGATCGGATCGTCAGTGGAGTGTCTGCACGGACTTACTTACTCGAGACTGACCAGATCGTTTTATGTCGTTACTCCAAATGCATTAGCCCTTTGCAAACTTTCGTTACTCAACCTACTGAAATATGCAATTGTTAACCGCGTGGTTCACTTGACAATAATGAGCACACTTGTTATCTATCCCAAACAAGCGACAGACCGTTTACAATTCAGCATGTCCCAAAACAATGTACTGATAAAGATGGCGCCTGAAATATCCCACAATGCAACACTTGTTTGTATCATGTCCTAACCTCTGTGCTGTGATACCTTGATTGAACCACAACCACCTTTAGACTTTCTTCTTTTGCTTCCGGTGGCTACGATTAAACGTTCCTGTACCTGCTTGCTAACTTATCAAATAACAGCAGCTGTTTCTACATACATAGCCTCGGTGACTTTTAATGTTGCAAAAAAATATGAAATTAAAAATATCTAAGCGATGTACATAATAAACTATAATATAATGACCGGATGAAGAGTTGCGGGAAACCTACTCAACCGTAAAATGTAGTTGCTGACGGTATTCTAAATTAGTCTTGTAATGTTCAGCTATTTCTGATAGTGATAGCACATTTAGATGGACGTGTGTGTTTGTATATACTGTTTTTGCGATCTAGACCGTGACCTTGTATATGAAATCATTGCCATCAATTAAATATCGCGAGCGACTTAACTTCGGCCTTAATATGTTTCTTTTATTTACTTTTTTGCTATTGATCCATCTGTACTATTCCACACTTGGCTCTTGAACCACGAAATACATTTGTCCAGATGATGCGTTAAAATGGAGAAGATCAGATTTCAGTTCAATTGTGGGCTCCATGCAGTGGCGGCTCGTCATTAAGGGCCAGTAGGGCTGGGCCCCACCAAAAATAATGCATAACGTATATTTATTATTTTATAAATTAAAATATAGCTACTAAAAACCATGATTTATCCGGAAAAATAGTTTGGCTCCACCAACATAAAGGATCACGAACTGCCACTGGCTCCATGTATATATATATATATATATATATATATATTCCTTCTGTCAGTCATCACAGCACCAATAGCTTCAATGAATTGTTTAGAAAAGAGCTATCGAAGTTGACCATATTTCCGCAATGTCTTCCTCGTGGAGTCAACACTCAACCATGGACGATCATACGTTAAGGAAAGAGAGGGCAAGTGCCACCCTCTGAAAATGCTTTCTGATAACACAGTGTTATGCGAATCTGCTCTTCTCCTTTGCCGCATAGTAAACTAACAACTACATTTTTTTTTTTTAAATTCATTCTGTCCCCTCCTGGAAAACATTAAACTTAACTCATTGCATAATATAACTTCGATTTAGCATTTTGTGTTGATTTTAAAATAATTCGTCTATATACACCAATACTGGAATGCGAGTTCACATGGTGTAGTTGTGGTCTGGCTTCCCATAATTCTTACCTGAGTCCGAAATCTCATTAGTTTATAGTGGCTCTGCGCAAAGCCAGAATCACTGCTAATTTAATATCATTGCAATTTAAATGCGCCCGGAAGTAACAATAATTACGGAGTGAAAGGGTTAAGGAGTTTGGAATGACAAGACCTGTTGTAATCAGATGCTTTAACAGGTCGACCTAGACCATGCGTTCCCAAAGTGGCGGTACCCCCGTGGCGCTAAGCTTCCAGGGCGATAGTTGGTTCAGAAGCATTTGGGGAGTTTTTTTTAATGGTGATTTTACGATTGAATAATCATTAAAAATTTTAATTCTGCAATTTAATTCATCTTATGCCCATCTTACACGATCCATTTTTTCATCAATTTTCATTTTCATGTATATAATCATTTGAAAATTGACCATGCATGACAGAAATATATATCAATTTTCGATGTCAAAGTGAAAGAGAGCATGTATATATATGGGCGGGGGCGTTGGCAAACTGTTATAATGGGAGGGCGTTACAAAGTTTATGTCATGCAAAGTGGGCGGTCGCCCGTGTGCTGCCGGTTCTCGCAAGGGGAGCAAAGAGTAGCGGCACTGCGACCTACAAGGCATGTCATAAGAGGCGACTAAGGTGGGGTTTGGCGTAGGGCTGGCTACCTTATCCAGTAGAAAATTTTAGCCACAAAATCCAACCAACCATGAACGTCACATAAAAATAAAATAAAAACTGTGCCAACTAAGAGGAAAGGAAGCTCTTCTAGAAGAGGTATGAAGCGATGCAGAGAAAGCCGCAAGGAGTCTACACCGCAGAGTATCTTCCTTTCACCTAGGAAAAGCTCCAGAATTGGCACCTGAAATGTTAGAAGTATGTATGAAATGGGAAAGACAGCACAGGTTGTAAATGAGATGAAATTTCACGGATTGGCATCTTGGGATTATGTGAAACTAGGTGGAATGGTGCAGGCAAACAACGTCTAAACACAGGAGAAACGATGCTGTTCTCAGGCCATATGGAAGAAAATGCCCCCATAGTGAAGGAGTGGCTTTAATGCTATCTAAAGAAGCGGAGAAGGCACTAATAAAATGGGAAGCAGTGAGTCCTAGGATAATCACAGCAACATTCAGAACCACCAAAAGAAAGTATTCTTGAATGTGACCCAGTGTTATGCACCTACCAATGATAAAGAGGAAAAAGTAAAAGAGGAATTTTACATAAAACTTCAAAATACTATAGGTAATCAGAGAAATGGAACATCAAAATTCTGATGGGCACCTGAATGCCAAAATAGGTTCGGACAACATAGGCTACGAGGAGATCATGGGAAACACGGACTAGGAATAATGAACGAAAATGGAGAACTATTCACTAATTTCTGTGCAGCGAATCAATACGTCATAAGTGGAAGTGTCTTTCCACATAAAAGAATACATAAAGCAACCTGGGTATCACCAGATCACAGAACAGAAAATCAAATTGACCACATATGCATAAACAAGAAATTCAGGTCATCTCTACAAGATGTAAGGGTTCTAAGGGGAGCAGATGTAGATTCGGATCACCATTTGCTGATAAGTAAAATTAAACTGAAGCTTAAGCGATACATAACATCCCATGAACATAGACACCAATATAATGTAGGATACCTCAGAAGTCAAGAAACAAAGAAACAGTTCACGGTCACAGTCTCTAATAAGTATGAGGTTTTGCAGCAATTAGAAGATGAGGTGAGTGCGGAAGAATGCTGGCAGCAAGCCAAAAATATTTGAAATGAAACATGCACAGAGGTATTAGGAAAGAAGGAGCGGACTCATAAGGCATGGATAACTCCAGAAACTCTCAAGGAAATAGAAGAAAGGAAAAGAGGAAAGCAGATTTAAATAATAGCAAAACTAGAACTGCCAAAGCCATAGCCCAGGAAAAGTACACAGAAGCTAGCAAGAAAGTGAAGAAACAAATAAAGTTAGATAAAAGACAATCGAGAAGATCTAGCAAGAGAAGCAGAGGTAGCTGCAGGAAAAGGAAACCTTAGGGATCTTTACAACATCACTAGAAAGCTAGCAGGAAAATACAGACCATCAAATGGGTTGATCAAAAATAGTAGTGGGAAAACTATCACTAATGTTAGAGACCAAATGGAAAGATGGATGGAATACTTCAAGGAACTCCTGAACAGACCAGCACCTGCAAACCCCTCAGATATCCAACCGGCAGAAATTGACTTGGACATCA
This sequence comes from Arion vulgaris, assembly GCA_020796225.1. NCBI lineage: Eukaryota > Metazoa > Mollusca > Gastropoda > Stylommatophora > Arionidae > Arion > Arion vulgaris. Next base: position 7,532,548 of record CM036769.1, read on the forward strand.
ACTGTGAGAAACCATCCAAGGAGGAGATTAGTAAGCCATTAAACTTTTAAAAGATGGGAAAGCGGCTGGTCCAGATGGTATTCCAGCGGAGGCGGTTAAAGCCAACATAAACACATCCACAGAAATACTGTATAAATTATTTAGCAGAATCTGGGAGACTGAAGAAATACCAGCAAACTGGAGAGAAGGATACCTGGTGAAGCTACCAAAGAAAGGGGACCTTCAGAAGTGTGAAAACTATAGGGGAATAATGCTGTTTTCAGTACCTGGGAAAATACTAAGCAGAGTCATCCTGGAGAGATTGAGAGGCCATCGATATAAAGCTAAGAGATGAACAGGCAGGCTTCCGACCAAATAGATCCTGTGCTGACCAGATAGCCACATTACGTATAATAATAGAGCAAAGTATTGAATGGAAATCCCAACTTTATATCGGATTTGTTGATTATGAGAAGGCTTTGACAGTATTGATAGGGAAACCCTTTGGAAATTAATGAGGCATTATGGAATCCAACAGAAAATTATTAACCTAATAAAAGCAACATATACATATATGAAATGTAGAGTTCTTCATGAAGGTAAACTAACAGATACTTTCGGAATAGAAACAGAAGTGCGTCAGGGATGTCTTCTATCACCTTTGTTGTTCTTACTGACAATAGACTGGATTATGAAGACCACAGTAACTAACACCAGAAATGGAATCCAATGGACTCTGACAGAGCAACTAGATGATCTGGACTTCGCTGATGATATAGCCCTTCTGTCACATACACGAAATCAGATGCAGGATAAGCTAAACACATTGAATCAAAGGTCCCAGCAACTAGGGCTGAACATTCATAAGGAAAGACAAAGATATTGAGAATTAACCAAGCAAACGACAACTCGATCTCCGTGGGGGAAATCCCACTTCAAGAGGTAGAATCATACACATATTTGGGCAGCAACGTAGACAAAGAGGTTGGAACAGATAGAGATGTTAAAATAAGAATACAGAAGGCAAGAGGAGCTTTCATTGCACTGCGAAACATTTGAAAGTCCAAAGAAATCAAATCTAGAACAAAATTCGGATATTTAACTCTAATGTAAAAGCAGTTCTACTGTATGGGTCAGAAACATGGAGAACAACTAAAACAATAGCGCATAAATTGCAAACATTCATCAACTGGTGTCTGCGCAGAATAGAGGGAATAAGATGGTATGATAGGGTCACAAATGAGGAACTTATGGAGAGAACACAACAGATTCCAGTGAACGAACAGGTTAAAAAGACGCTGGCGCTGGATAGGACACACTTTGCGAAAAACCGGAGGGGGATATAACAAGAAGGGTCCTTGCCTGGAACCCGCAGGGACAGCGAAAGAAGGAGAGGCCGAGAAATACATGGAGACGAGATTTGGAGGCGGAGATCAACAATATAAAGAAGAGCTGGAGGGAGCTGCAGGAGATAGCTAGAGATAGGAAGACTTGGCATGAGTTGGTTGAGGGCCTATGCCCCAACCGGGTAAAAAGGCAAGAGAGAGAAAGTGGGCGGTGGGCCGAAAAGGTTGGGAATCTATGACCTAGACTATTGTCATGAATATATATCTTCAAAAGACCGACAAGCCGCTGTTAGGCTATTTTTTTGTCAAGTAGAAGTTGCTGTGAGAACGAATCTCATTCTAGATTTATGTGATTGATTGATTGACTGATTGATTGAAAGAACCATCATCATTGCATTTCGGGAGTAACCTGTGTGCTCCGATTTCCATTTTACACAGGCGAGGGTTATCGATGTAATTTAGAAGATGGTGAACCAATTTTGTAGGAATTTTATTTTGTAGTCATTCTGATAAATTTTGCTCTTACAACGACTTTCTTGTCTGTTCTCGATTTTGTAATCATTCTGATAAATTTTGCTTTTGCAACGACTTTCTTGTCTCTTCTTCTCGATTTTGTAATCATTCTGATAAATTTTGCTTTTACAACGACTTTCTTGTCTCTTCTTCTCGATTTTGTAATCATTCTGATAAATTTTGCTTTTACAACGACTTTCTTGTCTCTTCTTCTCGATTTTGTAATCATTCTGATAAATTTTGCTTTTACAACGACTTTCTTGTCTCTTCTTCTCGATTTTGTAATCATTCTGATAAATTTTGCTTTTACAACGACTTTCTTGTCTCTTCTTCTCGATTTTGTAGTCATTCTGATAAATTTTGCTTTTACAACGACTTTCTTGTCTCTTCTTCTCGATTTTGTAATCATTCAGATAAATTTTGCTCTTACAACGACTTTCTTGTCTGTTATTCTCGATTTTGTAATCATTCTGATAAATTTTGCTTTTACAACGACTTTCTTGTCTCTTCTTCTCGATTTTGTAATCATTCAGATAAATTTTGCTCTTACAACGACTTTCTTGTCTGTTATTCTCGATTTTGTAATCATTCTGATAAATTTTGCTCTTACAACGACTTTCTTGTCTCTTCTTCTCGATTTTGTAATCATTCTGATAAATTTTGCTCTTACAACGACTTTCTTGTCTCTTCTTCTCGATTTTGTAATCATTCTGATAAATTTTGCTCTTACAACGACTTTCTTCTCTGTTGTTCTCGATTTTGAACTGCCAATTGTTATTTTTACGTGCTCAACATGAACACGGGACTTACGTTTTATCTCCGTCTCCGATAGGACTAGGAACTCGATCTTACCTGCACTGAGATCAGGGATCTCTGAAAGCATATCACGAGCTATGTATCTTGGCCTCAACGTTTTCAAGACAAATATTGACCTCGTTGTTTGTTTGTTTGTTTAGTAGGGGATTAAAGCCTCTTTAAGCCGAGGCACGCCCTTTCAACCTAAGGCGAACCTTTATTGGTTATATCAGAGCGTGTAGGCCAACAAACATGAAAATAAGAATTAACTCCTTTCGGACCATTTATAGCTCGGTTCTTCTCATAGAAACAGCCCGCCATCTGGTGAGAATACTGCACAAAGTACGAACACTCTTATATCCACCAGCAATTCTAGGAATCTTGGAAGGAAAACTGCAATAGTGAACCGAACAAACGCGGTCCGGATTTGATTTAACGATTTTCAGAACTCAAGGCAAACAACATATGGGGTCTCTTTTGAAAAGTGGTGAAGCCTTGCATTGCGTTACTATTGTATGTATGTATGGCCCTTTTCATCTTTACAGACGGTCAATAGGCAAGTGTTTTACTGTGACAACTTCTGAGTTTCGCTTTTCTCTCTTGTTGTTCAGCTCGTACATAAGTCTTTTCTCAAAGACTCTGGCCCTTCCGTAATTTGGCTTTCCACACAACTCTGTCATCAGCTAGTCCCTCCCATGTGCTGGGATCTATAGAACAGTTTTTCATTGAGGTTTTGCAGACATCTTTATATCTGAGCAGTGGTCTGCCCTGGTGCCTCTTCCTCCGAAAGTTCACAGAACAACATTTGTTTTGGTATGCGATAAGTTTCCATTCTTCTCACATGTCCCAACCATCTTAGTCGTCTCTGCTGAGCATGTCCATGATGGCGTTACTATTACATACTCTGTAAAGTAAGTGTTTGTCACCAAAACAGTGGTTTTATGTCAGGGAAATAACACATCAACAAATATCACTCTTAATGGTAACCATCTAACTCCAGTTAAAAAATTATGCTATCTTGGGTCCATAGTCACTGCCAGTTTTTCTGTTGATGAAGAAATCAACGCTCGTATAGGCAGTGCAACTACTACATTCGGCAAACTATCAAAGAGAGCGTGGGACAACAACATATTAACATTGCAGACGAAGATTCAAATATATCGAGCCTGTGTAATTAGCTCTTACTATATGACTCAGAAACATGGACAGTCTACTCAAGGCACGAGAGAAGACGTAAAATCTTTCACCTCCCATGTCTCCACAAGATTATGAACATCAGGTAGTACGACAAGATAACCAACTCTGAAGTACTACAACGTGCAAACCTGCCTTCCATCATGGGCATGCTCAGCAGTAGAAGACTTAGATGGCTAGGGCATGTGCGAAGAATGGACAATAGCCGCATTCCATAACAAATGTTGTTCTGTGAACTTTCAGAGGAGAAGAGGCACCAAGGCAGACCACTGCTCAGATATAAATATGTCTGCAAGGCCTCAATGAATAACTTTTCTATCGGTTCCAGCAAATGGAAACAACTGGCTGATGATCGAGATATATGGAAAACAACATTGCGCAAAGGTGCAGAATCTTTTGAAGAGAGCCTTAGGGATGAGCTGAAAGACAAGCGAAAACTCAGAAGTTGTCAAAGTGAAACACTTGCCAATTGACCGTCTGTAAAGACGAAAAAGGTCATATCTTCTTCTTTCTTTTTTCTTCTTTGCGTTCGTTCTTTACAACCATTTTTAATCATTCTTTGTGATATGTTTGATCTTTGCCAAGAACGTTTATACGTTGCATATTGGTTTAGTGTAGCATAAACGCAGAATTCTACACGTTTAGGACATGTGCATCCGATTTCAGCCAAACCTCTTTAGTCGCCTTTTACGACATGTGTGGCAGGTAACAGTGATTCTATTCTTTACACCCCAAATTTGGGCCCGTAATCACTCCGGCGAAAAGGTCATATAAAATAACAATAACTGACTCACATCTCTTTTTCTTACAAGTTTTTGATAACACTTTTATTGTGATAATGTTTCAACAATTTACTCATGAATCAGAACAGTTACACAAATGTATGAATGATTACGAAAGAAATTCTCTTTCTTTCTTTTGTCCTTCTCTGCTTTTTTGCCGTTAGGAGTAGCAGGTTTAACTGATGATCGGTTTCCGAAATAATACACGCTCGGTCGCTTGATATGGTGTGGTATTGTGGGGTTTTAAGATGTCTGTAACTCCATCAACCCATCTTTTTCTTGGTCTGCCTTTCCTCTTGATGATTCCATTTTCAGGTTGTACGCTCTTGCAACTGGTGTATTTGGGTTCATTCTCACCAAGTGGCCAAACCATTTGAGTCTCTGTTTTTCAATGAATCTAATAGCAGGTGTTGTTCCGACTGTTCTTCTAATTTCTCATTTCTTATATGGTCTCTTCTTATTTTATTTACCGCTTTCCTCAAGCATCTCATTTCGCATGTGGTAATTTTCCTTTCTTGTTCTTTTGTCAGTGCCACTGTTTGGCACTGGTATCACAGTGTTGGTATAAAGATTGCATTTATAATCTGTCTTTAGTCTCTACTGGAATTTACAAGAAATTACAGTAGACAAATATTCGCTGCTACTATACTCTGGTGATAAAGGGCAGTAATCGAATTGACAACTACAACACACTACTTGTCGTTCGTATTGTAAGAATGCAATTAGCTGGATTGTTGACGTGGATGTGTTAGGTACATTCAACCTTCCAGTCATCCAACTTAAAATTGCTACCCAAACGTTCTGACTCGTGTAAACTTTTGAATTCGTCGCCGAAGCTATTGTGTATATGTTGACGGCAATTTCCACTAGCTGAATGTAAATGAGCATCGACGAAAGCATAGTGTGTACACACATGTGTAATGTATTCGTTTCCACGAAAGCGTAGTGTGTACACACACATGTAATGTATTTTTTCCAGCGTGTGTTCCGAACAAAACAGAAATAATGACTGAGCATCGCCGTCTCAGCACGTCAACCTAAAAGATTAAATGCATGTTTGACATATGTTCAGTACCATAACATACACGCCTTTATTATGTTGAAATGTATGTTAAAATGTATATTGGGATGTATGTTGAAATGTATGTTAATATGTATGCTAAAATGTATGGTGAAATGCCTTGTATCCAAATCCAATATAGGATGAAATCCCTTGTATACACATCCAAGGTATGTTGAAATGTGTCATATTGTGACATATTCGCACAAGTCCAAACGTCGTCAGGTGGGAAAACAAATGACCTGGTAATATTGTTTCTTCTCTTTCCCCTGTCCCTAAACAAAATACGGATCGAGTCGTGTAGAGACTAGTCTACGTCTCAAGCCGAGTGACAAAAGAACAGACGACACGGTATTTCTACTCATGCCGGACTTTGTTGTTTCTGGCCGCCAAACTCAGATGGGAAGTGTCACCAAGAGCCTGTCCGTGGGAAAGCAATTTTGAAAATTCAAATGTCATACTTTGTATTATATTTTCCTGTATTTTCTTTAAAACGTATTTTTAAATGTATGTATCAATGTATCATATTTTAAATGTATGTATCATATTTTAAATGTATGTATCAATATATCATAATTTAAATGCATGTATCAATGTATCATATTTTAAATGTATGTATCATATTTTAAATGTATGTATCAATGTATCATATTTTAAATGTATGTATCAATGTATCATATTTTAAATGTATGTATCAATGTATCATATTTTAAATGTATGTATCAATGTATCATATTTTAAATGTATGTATCAATGTATCATATTTTAAATGTATGTATCAATGTATCATATTTTAAATGTATGTATCAATGTATCATATTTTAAATGTATGTATCAATGTATCATATTTTAAATGTATGTATCATGTTTTAAATGTATGTATCATATTTTGAAATGTATGTATCAATGTATCATATTTTAAATGTATATATCAATGTATCATATTTTAAATGTATGTATCAATGTATCATATTTATCATCATCACCTTCATTAGATAATCACCATAAAGACCAACATCTCATATTTACATCTCACGGGCATGTCACTTCAGTCCACAAATATTTGTCAAACATGAAATTGCTGATATTGTTATGTACAAAATGGAAATAAACACTTCAAAAAATTAGCGAAAAAAAAACAAAACAAAAAAAAAGATAAAATCCTTCCAAATACAATTGCTTTCACATATCTTGGAAGTGTTATCAGCCGCGATGGAGGAGCTGGATCGGATATTAAAAGCCACATGAGTAAGACACGAAGTGCATTGATGACCCTTCAGACAGTCTGGAAATCAGCCCAATACAGCATCAGAACCAAAATTAATATATACCGTAGATGTGTGCTATCAACTTTATTATACGGATTAGAATGCTGGAGAATGATAGAACAAGATATGTCCAAACTCTTCACCTTCCATACAACTTGTCTGAAAAAGATCTTACGTCTGTTTTGGCCAAATACGATCTCTAACCAACAACTACTTGCACAGTGTCAACAAGAGAATATGAGCACAACTGTACAAAAGAGACGCTAGATATAGATCGGACATGTGGTACCGCATGTAGACGTAACTCTGTCACGAAAACTGCACTGAGATGTACACCTGAGGGTCGCTCGAGTGGTTACCGAGGCCCAAATTTGGGGTGTAGAGAATAGAACCACTGTTTCCTGCCATGCATGTCGTAAGAGGCGACTAAGGAGGTTTTGGCTGAAATCGGATGCACGTGTCCTAAACATGTTATGTACAAGTTTATACGTTTAGGGGCCTACAAACCAATGTGCAACGTATACACGTTCTTGGCAAAGATCAAACATATCACAAAGAGTGATTAAAATTGGTCGTAAAGAGCAAACACAAAGAAGAAGAAGAAGAAGACACCTGAGGGTAATCAAACTTGGCAGCTCCAAAACGACTTGGAGGAGAATAGTACAACACGAACTGAAAGAAATGAATCATAGCTGGAACACCAGTGTGTTTGTAAGATCCTCCTAGACTGAGAGAATCAATAATGGATCGTGTTTTTATTTTATTGTATTCTATATTACTGTTGTGGTTATCTATACATTTTCTTGGAAGATAGTCTGTCATTGCGTTTCCTCAAGGCAGTGATCATACTGGTCCATGTCAAGGCAGTGATCATACTGGTCCATGACCGTGAGTTTTGAGACCATAACCATTGACTCTCTGTCCGCTGCTCCCGCATTCATCCACCACCTTCTTCCATGGCTTCATGGCTTCCGTTAACCTACCGATGGTGGGGTAAACTGGTACTCCACCTTGCTCAATGGTGCCCTGTATACTAGATGATGTGCCTTACATCTCCTGTGAGAGATGTTTACCTCTAGTAACAACCGCTAGTAACAACTGTTATAAGAACGAGAAGATGGAGATATGTTGGACATACCTTGAGAAGAAATTATCAAAGAATCACAAAGCAAGCATTGAAGTAGGATTCAAAGAGTTCAAAAAAGAAAGGAAGCCTTGAAGAAACCCTGAAAAAAAATACTTTGCTAAGAGAGACGAGAAATATTGGAATCAATTTCATTGAGGCGGCTGAGCGAGTTTCCCAGGACAGATCGGTATGGAGAAAATACTTACAGGCCCTATGTAAGTATAACGGTATGAGAGTAATATATATATATAAATACACACACTTGCACACATGACAAATAATTTACAGAAAGTTAAAAGTGTTCACAGAAAATCATTTGTACTTTCTGTCTGAAGCTTCTTCTAAGAGTGCTTTACTGGCATATTCCTCGTTGAAAGAAGTGGACGTTTTGTTAACGTCTGTCTGTGATTTATTTGTCAGCGTACTTTCATCTCCAAACTCGTATCCTTGTAGGCCTTTATATGCGTCTGACGTTGCCCTGCTTCTCCTTCGATCCCCACTAAACTCGTCTCCTAACTGTTTTTGTGCATCAATATTAGGTCCCACACCTTGATATCTTTCTATAGACTCCGGTCCCATTCGACAGATATCCAGCGGCGGTCTCTCCAATGGGTTCCCGTCAAGAGTTGAAGAGGTATATCTGTTGATAGTACAGAATAGAATTCACTTATAACATAACTGTATACACCTTTGCTGAAGATTACATTATATCAGCAAATATGGAGTAAACAACATTTGGAGATCGTGTAAGTACATCAATAAACCAAATTATGGAAACATAATAGGACAGACTTCATTCATATCGACCACTTGTTAAACCACTCTTTGTGATTTGTATATGATCTGAGCCTAAAAGCAATTGTAAACTGTGCCAGTTATGCACCTACAATTAGGTAATCACATCCGATTTCTGCGACGTTTTTTATTTACTGTGTATCTTCCCTAGGCCCCTACCTCAGTCCTCTCTTACGACATGCTTTGTAGGTGGCAGTGTTACTTTCCCTTGGGTGCCCCGGCAATAGGACAGACAAGAACAACGTCTTAATACCTTCCATTGCTCTGTCTCAGGCAAATATACAACATCTGACGGCAATACTCTCTCTCCAATATGGAAGTCCTGGACAGTATTAGAATTCCAATATTGCCTACATTGCTGAGTCAGCGACGTCTGAGATGGCTGAGAAACGTGTACCGCAAGAGCGATGACAGAATCCCAAGGATCATCCTATATGGTCAACTTGTTACTATTATAGTACTAGACTTGCCCGTCTGCCCAGCGTGTTCGTAGCGCGTTGGACTACGGGTGACTATCCCTCTGTGTGTGCGGGTTCAGTTCCGCGGGATGGCAGAAAAAGCCACAGATTCCCCAGATTTACGGTGTTCGTGGCACCAAACCGAAAGGTTACGATGTCCATGGCACCGAGCCAAAGAACTGAAAAGCTCAAGTGCTTCTGGATCGGGGGATAGTACTAGACAACAATGGCACTCAGTACTACACTTCCTTGACATCCGCAGCGACATCTAACATCATGCAGCACAAAGATAAATGGGAGCGGTTGATTAGAGTAAGGCAGCCATGCAGAACGTCAATGAGTGGATGGCTCAAAAAGAGAAGAATTGTTGTCTTGCAGGTCGGCTGGGGACAGCCCAAGGCTGGCGGAGAGCGAACATAACAAACGCTGGCTAAAACCAGACACATCGCCGAAGGATAAGCACCAGAGCTCCAAATGGCGCTGAAGATGTGAAGCAGTACACCAATGCTAAGGCTGCATGAATCCGATTTCCATATGAATGAGATTTATGGGAAAATCTGGTACATCAGTCTAAGCGGTGATCGAGAGAGAGAGAAAGAGAAGAAGAGAAACGCCTTCGCATATCGAAGCAGGACACTGTTGAGAGCAGAGCGACCATCTACATCAGCTTTAGTCACCAGTTTCCCCTGAAGCAACAGCGGCAAAAATTGTCACTCCAGAATAGACCACTAAAGTCACAGCCGAATTCAGCACAGAATACACTCTCTATATCTTTTGTGTGTTTTTTAGCACCCGTTGTGGCATAGGAATACCTAAATTCTTCTTTTTGTGTGTTTTTAGCACCCGTTGTGGCATAGGTCCTAAACTTCTTCTTTTGTGTGTTTTTTAGCACCCGTTGTGGCATAGGTCCTAAACTTCTTCTTTTGTGTGTTTTTTAGCACCCGTTGTGGCATAGGTCCTAAACTTCTTCTTTTGTGTGTTTTTTAGCACCCGTTGTGGCATAGGTCCTAAACTTCTTCTTCTTCGAACGCTCCATATCGACCACTTGTTAACCACTCCATGTGATTTGTATGTGATCCGAGCCTAAGAGTGATTGTACGTTGTGCCAGTTTTGCACCTACAAGTAGGCCAGCCCATCCGATTTCAGCGACGCTTTTTATTTACTAGGGTAGCTTTCCTAGGCCTCTACCTCTTACGACATGCATTGTAGGCTGCAGTGTTACTATTCTTTGCTGCCTTTGAAAGCCCCGACAACACATGGGCAGAAATCATGCCCTCTAAGTACCTACTTCTTGTTTTTTTCTACAACACTCACGATGATGTCTGACTATATGTATATATATATATTACACATAAATTAAGAACGAAAATCCAGTCCTTCGAAACTAAATGCTAAAGAAAGATCCTACGAATACCATGGACAGAAAAAAAAAAGAACACTGATGTCCTGAAAGAACTAAATGTTAAAGAGAATTGGCTGATAAACAACATACTATACAGAAAAATTACATACTTTGGTCCCATCAAGCGTCACGATGGCCTGGAAAGAACAATACTAGAAGGCAGGGTCCCAGGACACAGAGGCAGACCAAGAAGAAGATGGCTACAAGATATTAAAGAAACCATGAACATGACCATCGACGAAGTGGGTGAACTGGCAAGAGACAGAGTGAATTTCAGATGTGCTGCAAAGAGAGCAACGTCCTATAAAGGATACGCACCTTGATGATGATGATATATATATATATATATATATATATATATATATATATATATATATATATATATATATATATATACCGACGTTTTCAATGTAGAAATCACACACAAATCACTAACAACTCACACACAAATCACATACAACTCACACACAACTCACACACAACACACACAACTCACACACAAATCACACACAACTCACACACAAATCACATGCAACTCACACACAACTCACACACAACACACACAAATCACATGCAACTCACACACAACTCACACACAACACACACAAATCACACACAACTCACACACAACTCACATACAACTCACACACAACTCACACACAAATCACACACAAATCACACACAAATCACACACAACTCACACACAAATCACACACAACTCACACACAAATCACAAAAAGTTAACAGATGACAGTTGCAAAGCGAACATCAAGAAGAAGAAGCTATTTAAAAGAGATTGTACCTTTCTTTCCAATCCAGCTTTGTCAGATACCCAAAACCTGTTGGCAAGGCCCGTATGTGATTATTTCCAAGCCAGAGACACCGTAACTCTGTCATTTGTACTATACTGTCAGGTAGCTGTGTGAGTTTGTTTATGAATAACAGGAGCGTTTCCAGACTCTTCAGTTGACTCACAGACATGGGCAGCTTCTAAGAAGTAAAATATAGTCAATATTTATACCCACCCCCAATTGTATATATTTTATTATTTCAACGCTGTGTGTGGGCTTTTTCAGCACGCTCAGGGGGGCGGGAGAAATGATAAGGGAGGCCAGTGGGTTCCTACGCGACAACAAGTAGTTTGACAATGGAGGTTCGGGCGGTTACAGCACGACCTACTATATTTATAGAGTCGGTCGTGGTTACAAAGACGATGAAATGGTTGGCGTCTCATAACTACTCTCGTGTTTACATACTCAGTGACTCCATGAGCATGATTCGTAAAGTCGAAACAGGAATGGTGACACGAAACTGTGTCGAGGCACTGGTACAGACAGTGATCAGAGAAATTACCTTCAGTTTTGTCCCTGGACACGCAGGAGTTAGCTGTAATGAACGTTCTGGTATATTGGCTGCCCTGGCTACTATATCAGAGGGAGCTGACGTGGACCTTAATTACATTCTTAACACACGTGAGTCTTTCCGAACAGAGGAGTTTCAGGGCTGCGAATCCCACTTGTTGACCAGGTTGAGAGAGATGGGTGTCAATATTGGTGCAGCCCGAAAAGAACGACATACTAAATATACAAAGAAATTGATTAATCAACATCGAATTCCCCAGTATATCGGCTTATAGACATCTTAAAAAATACCCCGAGTCGATATATAGGCTCAGAATCAGGCCTTTTATTGGTTATATCAGAGCTACCACAATACATATTATATATATATATACCTTTATTAAATTATCACTGAAGTCAAGGAAAACTAGTGACGTAATGTCGCAAACTTCTGCCGGAAATGTCGTAAATTTGTTGTTGGCTAGATGTAAGCTTGTTAGTTTCTTCAATCGTTTGAAGCCGTTTGGAAGATGTGACAAATGGTTATTACTCAATGCCAACCTCTCTAAGTTGATCAGCAGCGTTATCTCCACCGGCACCTGGTGAGGAAAACAGTGTTGGAATTAAGGAGAACATAGACATGATATTAAAGCAGCTAAAGTAAAGTTATGGAACTCTAGAAATTAGTTGATAAGATTGTGACAGAAAGTAACAACAAAGGACTCAGTTTGAATATTAAGAAGACAGAAGTTATGATCATATAAAAAGCAGACTTTGACAAAATGAACCATCATAGTAAATTGGACTGAGCCAGTGGCGGCTCGTGATTGTTTTTGTTGGTGGGGTCAGACACAGATTTTCGAAAAAATCATGGTTTTGGTTTATGTTGTATTTTAATTTATTAAATAATAAATGGACGTTACGCATTATTTTTGGTGGGACCCGGCCCCTCTGGCCCCTAAATGACGAGCCGCCACTGGACTGAGCTAAGACAAGTACAGCATTTTAAATATCTCGGAGTCCTGGTAACATCAGATGGCAGATGCCGATCAGAAATAATGAACATAATAGGACAAGCGAAAACATCGTTCCTGAAAATGAGAAGCATCATATGCAACAAGTCCTTGTCAGTTGAGGTCAGAATGCGAGTTATTCAGTGCTACATAGAACCAATACTGACATACGGATGCGAGTCATGGACAATAAACAAACAGATCGAAAAGTCTCTGGAGGCCACAGAGGTGTGGTTTTACAGAAGAATGATGAGAATCCCATGGACTACTAAAATCACTACTGTTAAGGTGTTGAATGGGGGACTGCCTAGAGTAGTTGATAGTAGCTCGGCCTGCTAACTGTGAGACGCCTCATAGCTCGGGTTCGAACCTACTGTCCGGCATTTGTTCGAGTCCCTGGTCTTACTCAGGACGATAACGTGAGTACCTCTGAAGTCGGACAAGGAAAACTGCCTGATATGGCAGTCATATACAAGTCGTACAGTTGAGGTCAGTTGTTCCCGTGTAAAGAACTTACATGGCTACGTGCAGCCATGGAAATTAGAAAAACAGATGTTCAGCAAAGATCGGTTTCAGGAGATGGAATCATGGACTACTAAAATCATACTGTTAAGGTGTGAAGAGTAAGACAAGAAAAAATTATAATATAAGAAAAGAGGCAGATAATTTCGGACATGTGAAAGAGGAGGTTTAGAACACATTATGAAAAACTGGTAAAATCGAGGGTAGGCGAGACAGAGAGAAAATTTTGGATAGCCTAACTTCATGGCACAGTAGAGCGTCAACATCTGAGCTGATTAGTGGAGATCCATGATCGCCTACGCCAGCCGTCATGGCAACTGATGATGATGAATGTAAAGTAACTTGCTGGAGACAGATAATGTTTCAGTCGGACTGTAATGAAAGAGACTGATTAAGGGACATACAAGGGACATCAAGGGACATGCAAGGGACATGCAAGGGACATGCAATTAATTGATGAACGTAAAGTAAATAATGATTTTTAGTTTAGTTTAGATGTCTGATCACCATCACTGCACATCGAACCAATTAGTCCGCCCGTCTGCCCAGCGTGTTCGTGGCGCGTTGGACTACGGTGCCTATCCTCTGTGTGTGCGGGTTCAATTCCGCGGGATGGCAGAAAAAGTCACAGATTCCCCAGATTTACGGTGTTCGTGGCAACGAACCGAAGGTTACGATGTCCATGGCACCGAGCCGAAGAGCTGAAAAGCTCAAGTGCTTCTGGACCGTGAAAAAACACGAAAAAAACAAAAACACAATTAGTCCATAAGGGCTCCGATCTCCTCAGGATGTCTCTAAGTGTGTGGAAACTAACGACACCAGTTCTCTGTTGGTTTTCTATTCTTTTTAGAAAGGTGATACTTTTCAGCTTCTTGTTCTCTATGGCGAAGTGATTAGGACGTTTGCCTAGCGTTCTGAAGGTTGTGAATTCGAATCCCGACCGCGTCACATGAGCAATTTTTTATGGGGTCTTCACTATTGTTGCTGGAGCTACGGAGTTCGTGCTTTGTGCAACACTCTCGGCAGATGACATGCAATTTCAGAAACAATAGCGATATGGGAATACACAGTACAGTGAAATAAATCCTCCGCCTTTGTACAATTTTAGACTCTTCTGTTTAGGGAATGCTAACCCGAAGCAAATGCTTGCATAAAACGGATGCACCAGGCCGTAAGGCGCATAACGTGGTGCAACGACCCTCACAATGTGGAATGGGATAACCTGATTCTGCTGTCGCCAATCCGCCTCGGAGATTTAGTCCCGCAGTAAGAATGTCAGACCTACCATCACGAGGGTGGCCACAATTTACTGCGGAAGAGGTCAGCCAAATGGGGAAGCAGAAATCATAGGAATTATATCCTACAGAACTGCTCCCAGTATGCAGACTTAAGAAGAAAGAGGTGGCCCACTTACACTAGCGTTCAAGACAAACTGTATGGCGTGGCTTATAATCTGAGGCAGACGGCTGCCTTTATTAGAGAATCCGAAATCCCAATCTAGTGAGAACGCAGAAGAAGAAGTACAATTTTAGACTCTTCTGTTAACCAACTTTTTTTCTGATGTTGCTAGAAGATAGAAATACCTGCACAAGTTCGTTGGTGTCTAGTAAAAGTGCTCTCAGGTTGAGAAGTTTGCCGATGTCTGCTGGTACAGTGCTCAACTTGTAGTCCAAACATGCTTCTCTTTCAGGACTTAGATCTAAGACCTATCAGAAAATAAAAAAAAGAAGGTATAGTGTAAAACTGAAGAAAAAAAATTATATTGCAGAGACATATTATTACAAAGAATCTAGGGACCTAAGTCGTCAAGCTTGTGCAATCATTCAGTCCTTATACCATGCCTAGAATACGAATCAGTTCAAATCTGGACTATAGGGTTGCCAAGATCCCCTATTTCGTGGGGGTGAGGAAGGGGGATTACACAGACTTCATGTAATATATCTGTATATATATATATGGAACTGCAGTAAAACTATTTCATTGGCAAAACACGTAATTACAAAGTACTGTAGTTTTACGACTGTTCGATTTGCTCTGGAGAATCGGTTGATTTCTTTGTATGGTACCTTGCGACCACGCGGCTCAACGTATTACATTCTTATGCTTCTTAGTACTTTCTTTTCCCATGCTTTGTAATCTATATGGGTATATGTTGCATGTATTCATGTTATATTCCATTCTTATGCTTCTTAGTACTTTCTCTTCCCTGCTTTGTAATCTATATGGGTATATGTTGCATGTATTCAAGTATATATTTACTAGATGTTTCATTGTTTCTTTTCCTTTCTATTTCTAGTTTTTATGTGTGTTTTGTGTTACATTTATTTCGTTATTCGTTTTTATTCCAGATTTTCCTTAGATACGTTTGTATTTGGTCGTCCATTTGTGTTTCATTTTAATTTGTCACTCCTGTTTGTTCGTTTGCTTGATAAAGGCCTTGTTGGTCGAAACGTTGCTGTATTTTGTCATTGTTTTTGTAATTTGTAAAACTACAGTACTTTGTAATTACGTGTTTTGTAATATATCTCAAAGTCTAAGACACCGTGATCAAAGTTTATGCCATATGTTCACTCGCTATATATACTTCGTGCGCGAACCAAGTCGAGTTCAAGATTTCCTTCGCTACTAAGGTTCAGTTGTGTTAGATATGAGTCGCTGACTGATACAAGTCCATGCAGCTCGTGTGTAGTCCCTTGAAGGATGACCGAGCGTCTTGCTACTATGATTTACTTGGAAAATGTTTTTCTACCATGACTGCCCAGCTTCAGTTGGGTACAAGAGAAACATGAAGAACCAAAGGTGGCTGTTATGATGTTGATCCCATCACACACCTGGTGCCGTAGGTCAAAGAAAAATACTGACTTAACACCATGTTCACCAATACCTCTCACGGCATACTTGGGTCGAAAATGCAGGATGGACCTGTCCTACATGCGCATAAACTATGATCCGAGATGCAACGTATAGTGGTTCCTGGCACAAACAAATCACAAAAAGTGATTCAACTCCTTGAGAAGAACGAACGTAAATAAACAAACATACAAACAACATGATATTTTAAAAAGTGTTCCTTTACATTAAAAAAATTTTTTTATTCCATTATGTCTGGAGTTTTGTTGCGACAATTTCATCCCAAAGAGGTTGTCAGACATAGATCTCTAACTTGATCTGGGGCCCTGGTAGTTTCGGGCAGATATGTGGTATCAGGGTGTCACTGGATCGAACTTGGGGGAGCACAGTTCACCGCTGCACAATCCCCGCTAGTCATAGGTGCACCATGCTTGCAGGCCTTTATCATTAGCTCTGGTTCTGGGCTATTCACTATGGCCGTGTCACGTCATGTGCATAGGTGTTTGTGCATCTCCACCCATCCAGCTATTCCCTTCCAACACACAGAGTCCGTCTTCACCATGGGTCCCTGCAAGCAGTGTGACCCTATCTGGCTCAGTGCAATGCCAGTGTCTTATCACCTCTTGTCGCAACTGGGAAGGAAGTGGGAAAGGGACGTAAGGGGAAAATGGGGAGGAAAATGGGGGACGTGGGAGGGTTAAGCAGGATTACTCCCGCCCACTCATGTTGTTTAGCCAGTCAGCCGAGACTGTTGCCGGGGTGTGGCACGTGGAGCCAAACATGAGCTAGGTGAGAAGTGGGGACCAAATAGGATCATGACTATCCGTGGACACAACCAGGATACGGCTGTCATTTTCCGTGAGGTACTAACCCTACCTTCTCACCCAACACCCCTTATTCCATTATAACATATGCCAACGAGAGTTAGAAAATGACTAAATATATAGAACATAAGTTGAACGCATTTGAGAATCGATGTGTGCGAAAAATAATGAACATAAACTGGGACGAATTCAAGAAAAATGATGGAGTCAGAGAAATGTCTAGTCAACCACTAGTAACAACTGTTATAAGAAAGAGAAGATCGTTTTTACAACTACTTAATCATCACCATCCTTATCATCAGCAATAGCAGTGGTATAACCATCATCATGGCAGCCACAAGGATCACTACCAGAGTCAAAACAATCATCGTTATCATGAGCAGGAACAGCCATCATCCACAATCGCAACCATTATCATAGCAACAACCAATCATCACAATCAGCATCATCACCATCGCCAGCACAGCCAAAATCATCACCATCATCGTTATTACAACAATAACCAACATCATCTTCGTCATAGCCAAAAACAACACCATCATCGTTATCACCACCAGAACCAACCCAATCATCATCATCACAGCCAAAAACAACACCATCATCGTTATCACAGCAACAAACAACATCATCACCATCACAACTACAATAAACCATTAAAAACCATCACCATTTAACATCAAACTAACAATACTTCATAACTGACCTCCAGCTCCATCAACTTAAAGACAGCCTTAGGCAGATGCAAGAGATCGCGTCCTTGCATTTTTAGTTTCTTTTGACCGTAGTAAAGGGGATCTTCAGTCTCAATGCGCAGGCGTATGTTTCTTGCGGTTAAAGATTGCGACATATTGACGGAAAGTTCCGGTAACTGTCTTGCGCTTCTTTATTAGAGTTATCTCGCTTGTCCGTATACAAATTCAAGCAGAATTTGTTTATCTCTAATCTCTGGTCTCTTGGATTTTATGTTGCTGACTTGTGGGTCAAGGTCATCTTCATCGACGTTGTATATCTCTGTGGAAATTAGAGAAATTTGGATCAGTTATACTATGTACATGCTAAACAACAAACTGTTCAAAATAATAGTTTTATGAAAATCTAGCGAAGAGGATCACTAATGAGATTATGCCATCAGGGCCAAATCTGAAAGTTGACATTAAACGGTAGAAGAAAACTAGCCACAGCAGAAATAAAGTTTCTAAGCAGTGATGGGAGCAGTGGCGGCTCGTGATCATTTTTTTGTTGGTGGGTCCAGACAAACATTTTCGAAAAAATCATGGTTTTGTGATAGGTTATATTTTAATTTATTTTAAAAAATACACATTACACATTAATTTTGGTGGGCCAGGCCCGTAGGCCTTAATGACTAGTCGCCACTGGATGGGAGTATCAAGAAAAGCCCGATATGGAATGACGATATCATGTTTTTTTTAAGTGGAACATCAGATCTGAATTTTATCGAATAGAAACGAATTGAACGGTTCGACAACAGAAGCAGATCTCCAACAGAAAGTGTGCCTCGATGAACTATGCTATTAAGATGCAGGGGATTGTTCATTACTCATTTAAGGATCATCTTCATCGCATATCGGACATGTCCATAACTGCTCCGATCTCTACCCAAGCACATATTTCAACGTGTTTAGGTTAACAACTCCCGTTCTGTGTTGATTGATGTATCTACTGATGTTTCTCTCCTGGTTTTCCCGTCTTGCCGCACCTATCGGTATGCACAACCTGCGCAACCGAGATAGAGAATACCCTTTATCTTCTTCGTTGAAATATTCAGAGCGTTTCTTTTTGTCTTGGAGCATTGCTGATATCGCTTTTGTCTATAGAAGGACCATTTTCGATCGCAGCATTGCTCCCCAGTGCATCGCACTCTCATTGTCCTTCACCCCATATTGTCCTGGGACAAAGACAAAGGTGATTGTCTAGATTGTAGCGTTTTGTATTAATTGCATCCACTGCCTTCGTACATAACCAGTCTTGATCTTCTATATCATGCTCAGAGTCGATGAGCATGCGTGCATGGGTGAATGTTTATGCCTGTTGCTACTCCAGGAATTTTGTCACCGCCACGATCTTCATAGTCTTCCTGTTGCTGGTAGTTGTCGCATATTACAGTGGATACAGGGCAGAGGCAGCTCGTCATTAAGGGCCAGTGGGGCCCGGCCCATAAGAAAATGATCACGAGCCGCCACTGATACATGGTATATATATATATATCGAAGCAGGACTTTTTGGCGCCGCCGTTTTGGCGCGACCGTTTTGGCGCGACCGTTTTGGCGCTGGATTTTTTTGGCGCAGAGCCGTTTTGGCGCGACCGTTTTGGCGCAGGATATTTTGGCGCAGAGCCGTTTTGGCGTCATTTAAAAATAACTTCATATTTAACTTAATGTTTATAAATAACTGTTTTCAATAAATTATAAATTGTTAATAAATCCAATCCAATGCAAAATATATCAATTAAAAAACGTTTAACGAATACTGTTAAATATGTTACTTCTAGCCAATGCAAATAATCAACTTATAAAACTTGAATAAAGTTTAACGAATCTTGTTCAATATTTTACCTTTAATAAGTTTTCCGAAAGTCCGTGTTTTTAATCCATCCAAAAATTATGCGCAATTCCTCTCAGTTTCAGTTTCAGTTTGAAATATCTTCATTGCACTCCGGACATGTCCATAGGTGCTCCGATCTCCTTCGCAATATCTCCATCAGCGTCCAGCGACTGACCGAACCAGTTCTATTTTGATTGATGAGCCTACTCGTATACCTGTTGTACTGTTCTTTTCTTGCCACATCAATCTTCAAACCCAGTTCTCACAATCTAGTAGTTGACGTGGATTGGTTTAGATGAAGGTCGCCAGAACTTCTTGGAATGGTTTGCACTGAACTTATCGAACACATAAAAGTATCCTTCGTGATTCAACTTTTCTTTGCCACGCTTTGACGGAACATTTTCCATTTTAATGGGTTCACAGAATTATAATAATAGTATGTGATAAATTTATCTAATTCTACTTATTTTGAGATTGAGTCTAGAACATTCTTACACTTTTATAGACTAAAAGCGCACGTGTGATTAGGCAGAAGCGGCAAATACCGGATTAGGTCACTTTACGGGTAAACGGGTCAAGCTATTAACATTTGGAAGGGGCAGGATTTCTGACATTTGCGATGGACAAGATATGACACTCAGTCGGTCAGCGTATCAATTCTCGATCATCTCAAATGAAACGGCTGATGATATAATTCAGACACCTGGCATTTGTTCCAATAAACGCTGATGTATAAGTATATTGTTTCATTAGAGTTAATATACATGTACACTCAAAATTAAAATAATATTAAGATTATTGAAATTTATTGAGGAATCTGTGCGCCAAAACGTCCTGCGCCAAAACGTCCTGCGCCAAAACGTCCTGCGCCAAAACGGTCGCGCCAAAACGGCGGCGCCAAAACGGCGGCGCCAAAACGTCACGTACCGTATATATATATACCACGCCCAGGCAAAGGTCGCCCACGCAAAAGAGTTACCACAGAAATAACAGAAGAACCGACAACATATACGAAGCGCACTTGAGAGCCTGTACTAGACATCTCGTCTTAATACAATGCTGTCAGGCAAAAGAGGATTAGAGACAGACGAAAAAGAAATTTAAATCACTTAAATGATTAGCATCTTCTATACATGCATATGCTGTAGCGTAGTTGTTAGTGAACTCACTTCGCGGGGCTGGTGGTCTGGGTTCAGCTCCGCAATGCGCGTGGAATTTTTCCCGACCACGACGGCTCTCAGGTCGACCCAGCCTCAACTGGGTACCGGACATGCTCTGGGAAAGAAAAGGCGGCCGGCGTGATGCTGACCACATCACCCATTGTGTACCGATGGTCAATGAAAAATACAGGCCTAACACTGTATTGACCTATATACCACGAGGTATGAAAGGGTTCCTTGACTTTTACTTATACACGCATATCATTCTTCTTCTTCACCCTACGGAGGATAGTTCCGCAACCAAGGCCTTCCATGCCCTTTTCGTCTTCTTCTTCTTCTTTGCGTTCGTTCTTTACGACCAATTTTAATCACTCTTTGTGATATGTTTGATCTTTGCCAAGAACGTATATACGTTGCACATTGGTTTGTAGGCCCCTAAACGCATTGACTTCTACACGTTTAGGACACGTGCATCCGATTTCAGTCAAACCTCCTTAGTCGCCTCTTACGACATGCGTGGCAGATAACAGTTGTTCTATTCTTCATACCCAAATTTGGGCCCCGGTAACTACTCGGGCGCACGCCCTTTTACCCATGACCATTTTTCACGGTTTTCTCCGCTGTCTCTTCCTTACGGGATCCTTCTTCGCGTGGCAAACTATGAATTTTCCTGGTTGTGGTTTCTTTAGCTATGTAGTGTTTTTTTTTACGGGGTGGGGTAGCTAGTCCACAACCAACTCTAGATAACTAAGCCATACAACTGACCAGGAATCCCGACCTAGATCAGAGGCGGGTCTGGAATCTATATATGTTTGATAGAACACTGCAAGCTTTTTGCAATTTTACTCAATTCTGTGAGTCTATAGTTATTTATTGGTAAAAATATTCATAATAATGATATTCCTTATTGTTAAACTTAACTTGTTGCATAATATAACTTCGATTTAGCATTTTCTGTTGATTTTAAAATGATTTTGTCTGTATACACCAATACTGGAATGCGAGGTCACGTGGTGTAGTTGTGGTCTGATTTCCCATAATTCTTACCTGAGTCCGAAGGCCCATAAGTTTATAGTTAGCTCTGGCTAGTCCCACCTCCAACCTCCTTAAAAGACCTCGTCCGATATGCTTGGCAAGTAACAGTGGCTCTATTCTTTACATAGCTAATTTGGGTCCCTGTAAACAATCGAGCGATGGATATAACCACGTCCTATGATATGGTACGACAGCTTGGTGTAAGTTTCTTTTTTAAGAACAAGCAAAACAAGCCATCGCCAAGTTCAATTTCTTCAATCGATTTTTACACTTTTTTATTTAGACTATATCGACTTCCGACCCGAATGATCAGCAATATAAAAATCGATAATTTCCTTTCTGCAGTAATGGACATTAATACACGTCATTATCTTTCATATCGTTTTAATTACAGTTTGTTTTTCAGAAAGGACTGTTTATTGTAAATATAAGATTTCTCAGACTTACGACGGATCGTCCTGTGTCAACTGTTCAACTACTAGTTAGGCTGTAAGAGCGGGGGGTCTATCACGGACTACCTTAACGATTATCGATTTGGGCAGAAATAATTAACTGATTATTTGAATGTTTTTTTCTGGTTGTGTTAGCTTGGTGTCATTGCAATTTTAAACTAGGCTAGCTCAGTGATTAATCTTATATATTCTCTCTCTCTTCCCTTTTTTATTTTCTCTCCTTTTTTGTTAGACTTATCCTCTCCGTTCCTCGTGGGGCATAGGGCCTCAACAGTTGTTCGCCACTTTCTTTTTCTTCTTCTTACTGTGAATTCAGGCATAGTCAGGGCGCCTGGTGTGGTGCTTCTGACTGATTTTGCGGAAAGCCTGCTTTCCTTTTATCCGTCATATAGGTGGGCCTTCTCCGACTTCAGAGGTTTGTTCGCCACTCTTCTCGGTCTCTGGCTGTCCTCTTTATGGTCTCACAAGACAGTTTAGCCAAAGCCAGATATAAACTTATGGGCCTTCAGACTCAGGTAAGAATTATGGGAAATCAGGCCACAACTACACCACGTGACCTTGCATTCCAGTATTGTTGTATATAGACGAATTCATTTTATAGTCTGTCCATTAATTCGTGAGCACGTTTGAAATTGATTTTCTCGAAAACTACCTGTTGGATCTCAGTGATTTTTGCAAGCAGCCTTAGAATATCCATGACGCTAGAGAAATATTTTTTCCAAGAAAATTTGATGTAGTTTGAAATATTTCTTCTTCAGGTTATATTAAAATCAACCTCACCGGATTGTACACAATAGTAACAGATTTACGGTACACAGACGCGTTGTTCTAAAAATACATTATGGTAACATTGAAATATCGTGAGTTTCACGAATTCCCGTGCACCTAACCCAGTCGACTTTGAAAGCGGAAAGCATATGACGTTATAATTGGGATACCATTGTATAGTTATAGGCGTATCTCGCTATTTGTATGAAGCTATTGAATCATATTTGTTGGCTTATCAAAACTGACATTGATATCACATTCATAATGAGTCTGAAGTGCACATTTATAACAATGCAGAAGGTTACAGTTTTACTATACCAACACTTCCGTAGGGAATCTAAGAGAGGTCATCTATATTGCGATATTCATAACCCTGAGAAACGAGCGCAACTGGCGCTTGGTCTGAATAGAGAATCCTTTTCCCGATGGATTAAACAGGACACAAAGTGCACTAATGTCAAGCAAGGAAGGAAAAGAACAATTGACGACTTTGACATAGATGTCATAAGACGGGAGCTCTTGAAAATGTTTGCGACAAATCAACTTGTTACTCTCAGGAAACTGAAATTAAAACTGCAATCAGATTGCAGCATAGACATTTCTAAAAGTACTCTATGAAAAATTGTAAGAGCCGCCGGCTTCACCTTCAGAAAACTATAGGCGGCAGGAATATTATTTGTGAAAAGCCACATTTAATTGCTGCCGAAGTAAATACCTGAGGCAGATCCGTGAGCGGCGGAGGCAATGCTATGATATTGTATATTTGGACGAATCCTGGGTCAATGCTCACCACACCAATGCTAAAGAATGGCAATCAGTAGACGGTGAACAGAAAAGAAAAATACCAAGCAGCAAAGGCCAGCGTATTATACTAACACATGCAGGAAGTAGTGAAGAAGGTCTTGTCCATGACGCTGGACTTATTTTCCAATCAAAAAGTACCGACGGTAGGGACTACCACACAGAAATGAATGGACATATTTTCAGGCACTGGATGGAGAAAGATCTACTTCCAATTCTAAACAGACCATCATGCTTGGTAATGGATAATGCATCATATCACAACGCAGTATCAGCGGAAGACAAAGTACTAACTGCATCAAATACAAAAGATCAAATTAGGACTTGGCTTGCTAAGGAAAATGTCAGCTTCGATGATACATATTTGAAACCTGAGTTGTTGCACCTGGTGAGGATGACAAATAAGACAAAGGTGTTTCATATTGACAAAATCATTGCGGAATACGGCCACACGTCTTTGCGACTACCTCCATATCATGCTCACCTCAATCCGATAGAGCTTGTCTGGGCTAAAGTAAAAGGGCAAGTTGCCGAACAGAACAGGACGTTTAAAATGTGTGATGTTGAAGTTCTGACACGTGAGTCCTTCTCAATGATAGACATGCAGTTCTGGAAGAAGTGTGTTGAACATGTGCTCCGAGAGGAAGACGAGTACTGGCACCGAGATGGATTACAATTTGTCCAGCCAGTAACAATTATCAACCTCATGGAATCGTCAGATTCGGGATGATACAAATCATATTTTGATTACAGACTGAGAAATAGCAACGTATACATTTCCATATCCAAATGCGTCTACCATCATACAATTTGTGGTGAAGTTAAGACACCCTGGGGTCTAATGGTGACCGAAGGGAGGACTAACTGTTGCATATTGTATCCAAGTTCACGATTGCACATAAAGGGCAACACACTTAATTACTTGACCTATCAAGTTAATATAGAGATACACCTATGAATAGAATTGACATGGACAAATTCTAGGATACTGTAAAATCTAAAATTTGAGCCCCGTATTTGCAATTGTCATAAAAGATCAAAGGAATTTGCCGATGTGCAAAATCCATAGCATCTACGGACTACTGGTTAGCTTTATTTTAGCGTCATAGATATTCTAAGGCTGCATGCAAAAATCACTGAGATCCAACAGGTAGTTTTTGAGAAAATCAATTTCAAACGTGCTCACGAATTAATGGACAGACTATAAAATCAACACAAAATGCTAAATCGAGGTTATATTACGCAACAAGTTAAGTTTAACAATAAGGAATATCAATATTATGAATATTTTTCACCAATAAATAACCATAGACTCACAGAATTGAGTCAAATTGCATACAAGCTTGCAGTGTTCTATCAAATATACATTCCATCCCCCTTTTCTGATCTAGGTCAGGAATTCCTCGATCAGTTGTCTGGCCTAGTTATCTAGAGTTGGCTGTGGTTCAGCACTATTCAGTTCCTCAAGAAGACTTCGTCTCCAGGTCTGTTTAGGGCCCTGTTTCCCAACGTGGGGCATTTTGATCGTTTAGGGTGGCAATATACTGTTCAGAGTTTAATTAATGTTCATGATGTTGCAAAACCGATATATCGGCTTTTGGAGGTATGTTGACAAAAACGAATGTTGCTTCACAATCACCATACTGAAGTTTAAAAAATCTTAAATGAAAGGAAAGTACGTATATCTAGGTACATTTCTACCTCCTTTTAACAAAGCTTTGAAAGCGGGAATGCATGTGTATTTGTGTTAAAATCGAGTGATATTTTTTTAAACGGTAATGTGTCCGATATTAGCCAACCTTGTCATAAAGACCAAAATGAGTTTATACAGTGCAATCTTGAGTGTGTAATATCATTGGACAGAGCCACGCATATCATATTTCCGCCACAGAAAGCAGGTCCGAAGTTTGATTTGGCTTGAAATGTTAGGTACTATGGGAAAAGCAACAATAAACATCAAGGGCTTTGACTCAAATGCAAGTTATGGCCCATTAGTTTGATTACAGAAGATCAGAAAAACTACAAGAGAGACAGGGCGTTTTCACAATTAGCCTCAATCTGAAACAAGAAATAGAAGAGATAAAACACTTGCTGAAATAAAATATGTCTTTTTCAATGAATGAATATGGAGATGTCTGCTCGCTTCTTCTGTAACCCATGTCCGCAAGCGTTTAGAGCTGGTCCTGATATCATCAACGCCAACATCAAAGTTTGGACGAAAATCGATCAGCTGCTGCTTCTTTATATGATTGGTTGCGATGATACGTGTTGAACCGACGCGTTTGGTAGACAAAAAGGACAAGAAGGAAAGAAACAAATAGATTACAGGAAGAAAAAACAAATCAAGAATAAAAATAAAGTATTCAGAATAAAGAAGAGAAAAAACAGTATGAAGAATATAGAGAAAAAACAGTATGAAGAATAGAAAAGAAAAATATTTCTTCTGTTCTAATGAAGTACTGAACTCTGTTATAAAGTGTATCAATGCTTTTAAAGCTAATGCCAAAATGAGAGCGTCTCTTCAAGCTATTTTGCGAATAACAAAATACAGACAATGTGAGAATTTTGCTTCACACTGAAGTAAGATGACTCTCGAAAGGGAACTGCCTGAAAAAATGTATGGAACTATTTGATACTCTCAGTGATTTTTTTAAACGACAAACCTGAAATGAAGTATCTGTTAACGGTCGATGGTAAAGCATTTGTGAGTTATCTAGCCGCGATCTTTGAAAAACTAAATATATTAAATAACCAACTTCAAGGAACAAATAAAATTCTTGTTGATGCAAAAGCGAAGATATTTGATTTCATTACCTTTATTTAATTATGTCAGAAATATATTTGCGACAAAAATTTAAAAAGTTTCATTGGCTCTAGAAATGTGAAGGGACTGATACCGCTATACTTTTTTTTATTGTCAATCATCTGAAAATTATATCTGCTGATTTAAAAGAAAGATTTTCTGATTTGAAACTAATTGATTTTCCAACTTGTTGATACAGCCAATGTTAGTGGATTTGTTTGATATTTAAAATATGCAGTATCAAGAAGAACTCTCAGAAATGCAAAATGATGAGTCAGTTAAAACTTTATTTAATATAAAAGGAGCGATGACATGGCTTTGTGAGGAAACAGAAATCAAATATACAAATTCAACCAAATGTGCAAGAACACTATTATTACCGTTTCCATCTTCATATTTAGCTGAATTTGGATTTAGTGCCATAACTGATTTGCTGCTAAAAAAAAAATCTGCTAGATGTAACACAACGGGGAGACTTGAGACAGAAGCTAATTAAATTGGAAGCTAACATAAAATATTTTTTGCAGCATGCATCAAGCGCAAGGATCTCACTAAGTGTAAGTAATAAATATTTACTAATAATTAAAATAATATAGAAAAATATGTTATTAAAATGATTTCGTACTTGAATTTCAGTTCTCCATTACATGTTTTGAAAATGTACTTACTGTGTTTCCTTGACAATTTCCTAGTGATTTCTTCCTAAAACCTATCATTTAAGTTTCTTCAGTGAAGAATTTAATTTTTGGAAATAAAAATGTTTGTAATTGTTACATTGGGGCAGGGAGGGAAGAAGGGTACGAATTTTTGAAAGGATTTGGTGGGGCATGGCACAAAAAGGTTGGGAAACACTGGTTTAGGGCGTCCTATTTTTCGTTTTTCTTGCGGGTTCCACTCAAGTGCTTGTCTAGTGACACTCTACTGTGTCTTCCGTAGGGTATGCCCGACCCATCGCCATTTTCTCCTCTTGACCTGGCTCATCATGGGCTCCTGTACGGTTCTTATCCACAGGTCTGTGTTGGTAGCTTTATCATACCATCTTAATCTGAGAATACGCCGAAGACATCCGTTGACAAAGGTCTGAATCTTATTTCTTTTTGTTAGCTCTCTCTCTCTCTCATTTGGACTATTTCATCATTAAGTAGCTTGTCCCTTCCAGAACCTGGCTCCCATAACAGCAGTCCTGAAAACGCTCTGTTCTGTGCAAGTTGACCGGCGTCAGCTGCAGTCATTCTCAGATCTTCAATGACATCTTGCACCCATCGTCTTCTAGGTAATCCTCTCATTCTTCTTCCAAGCACAATTCCCTATAAAATTATCTTCTCTAGGCATTCATACGTTTGATTATTTCTAAACATGAAATTTAGTAATAACTATAATATTTAAAAAAATATCTTCTTCTTCTGTGCGTTCGTTCTTTATGATCAATTTTAATCACTCTTAGTGATATGTTTGATCTTTTCCAAGAACGTGTATACGTTGCACATTGGTTTGGTAGGTTTAAAAAAATATTTTTATAATATAGTTCAATCGATTCAAGTATCTGGGAACATTATGGAAAATCTAAAACAGAGATTAGGAGTAGAATAGCTCAATTGAAAGCAGCTTTTACGAAAATGAAAAACACACTATGCGTGAATTCACTACCAATGATACTGCGGAAACGAGTACTCCAGTGCTATATTGAACCAATACTTATGTATGGCCTCGTGGATGGACAATAAACAAGCAAATCAATAATATCGCTGGAAGCCACAGAGATGTGGTTTTACAGAAGAATGATGAAAATGCCATGGACATCGAAGAAAACTAATGAGGAGGTTTTAAAATTAGGCCTGCACACAAAGAAACCTTATCACAAAAATAAAACAATCAAGGTTATTCGGGAATATAATGCGAAGAGGCTTAGAATATTTGGTGACAACGTGTAACATTCATGGAAGAAGAGATAGTAGAAGACAGAGGTAGAAGATGTTGGAAGGTCTGACATCGTGGTTCTACACAAGATCGACGACAGAACTAATTAACTACAACAAGGAGAGAGAGAGAGAGAGAGCGTTGGAGAGACATGATCGCCTACGCCTGCAGGCATGGTACTTGATTGATTGTCTTCGTCTTCTTCTTCTTTGTGTCCGGTTTCGTATGTTCGTCTAAACCATGAGATGGGCTGCCTCTATGAAGCTGCATGTCAGTTGGAGTTCGTCGAGAGTTTCCCATAGCTTGCTGTGCAATCTGCGTTCATGAGGCCATGTTTCATTTCGTTGGTGTATGTATGATGGACATGACTGCAGGATGTGCTCTGGAGTCTGTGTTTCTGTTTGGCATGCACAATGTGCAGTCTGAGCAGGCTTTGTTCTATGCGTGTGATGGTTGAGCCTGCAGCGACCTGTTTTTAGACGGAAGATTGTTGCATGCTGTTTTCTGTTTAGTCTGCTGATGGGATCTTGTGGGTGTTTGCTGTGGGTTTGTTGCCTCCACAACTCTTTGTATGTTTGCTTGATATGTGCTTGATTTCTGGTAGTGACACTGGATGTTTGTGTCGTATCAGTTTTGTTCCCTCCTTAGCCAGCCTGTCTGCTCTCTCGTAGTTCATAGTTCACAAGCACAGTTTCAACTTCACTGCAAAAGGCCACCCCATAATTGCTCCGTTCCTGTGCCAACGAAAATCACACGAAATGCTAACAACTGTCTCCTGTGTCGTGAACTAATTCCAGAATGAAACAGCCGTACCGCTACAAAAGCAACATGCACCGCATAAATGCATATGGCCGCCGCGAAAGTGTCAACACAAAACTGTTCATCACTTGAATTGCAATTCATGTCGAAGGGAACATCAATCACAACAAAATCCAGCTTTCTGCCCACACAAAACACTGCATACGGCAGATTGAGTTGATTCGTCATAACCACTGTCCACCATTTTCTGAATACCCACAATCACAACAAACGCACGGTTGACACAGTAAAAAGCATTCCATGTAACATTCATAGCTCAATCGTTGCTCAAGTACTAACTCAGTAGCTCAACAAACGAACCCGGAAAATACCCGACCAAATATGGCGGAAATTCGCTAGCAAAGTCGTGTTCAGAATCAAACAGTCCTGATTCTGAATGGCCCTCCGCATTCTGCGATTGATTAGTAACATGGTTATTATGTCTACTTGTCTGACCAAACTGTAGTAAGGTTACACTGAATCAATCAGTTCAAATCTACGATATTTAGAAACTCTACGTTATTGAAGAAGGTCGTTGAACCATGAAGGCTGTCATTGCTGAACGAGTACGTAGCAGACACGCAAGAAAACTAAACAACTTCTACACCAGATGTCTACGTAGACAACTAAAAATAAACCGGCAGGACAAAATTCCAGATACCGAAGTTCTCATAAGAGCACAGATCTGAAGCGTCAATACACTGCTGCAGAAGGTCCAAGTGTGATGGGCCGGTAACTTTGCTCGGATGCCTGATAAAGGCATCATAAAACAATTGATGTATGGCGAGCTTGAAGGTGGCAGGCGTTCTGCTGGTGGACTGAAAAAATGCTTTAAAGACACTCACTCTTAAAGTGTTTTTGAAATGCTTCGATATAGACACCACGTTCTGGGAATCCTTTGCAAAAGATCGTCAAATGTGACTCTGTAACAACACAAGAGGAACTCGCATATCTGAGAATCGTCGTTCCGTCGAGGAACAGGAAAAAAACACGACAGAACACACAACACCCCCATGTCTAAACTTGATCATGTATGCACCACCTGTGGTAGAGGATTGTGTTCTATGATTGGACTCTACAGTCACTTCAACATACACCAGAGAGGTGCAGCAGCACATGACTGATGCTGTTGTCATTATCGCTTGCGATGGACGGATATTACGTAGCGCGCGATACATAAACGCCCACATAGTTGCCAGATAATCACTAAAATTACAAACTAAATTATATATATTTTTAATTACATAAATTGTGCCTCCTTGGTTTTTATTTGTATCTAACATCTGAATGATATAACCAAGTCAGAGAGCAGTTTGCGTGGGGGTAACAGTGATCAGGAATTTTATTAAAAGGCTTTCACAGAAATGTATTGTCCTTAACTATGGGGCATACGAGGTCTGCTGGCACGAAATTGAAAATATACTGGGCCAACGAACGTTTAGCTGAATCAATGTTATGATCGTCGAATGATCGAAGGTATGTCAGTTTTACTTCAAGCAAATGTTATCACAGTGGTGCTCACATCATTATTATCAAGTGCCGCGCACGCTATCGTTAGCGATCATGGATCTCAACAACTCACTAACATTCTACAATTCTCTGTCTCTTATCTCCACAACTCTCTTGTCTCCAGAGTTGGTGATCAACTCATTCAGCTGTTGGCGCTCTTTCAAGACAATCTGTTCAGTAACTTTTCTCCTTCTCTCTATTTCTCTCTCTATATCTCTCTCTATTTATTTCTCATTCTATTTCTCTTTCTCTCTCTATTTCTCTCTCTCTCGTTCATTCTCTGCTTCTCTTGTCCACATTTTCCCCTGTTGTCACAGTGTGTTCTAAACCGTGCCTTTGCATTATAAGACCACAAAAAATGAAGACCACTTTCTTCTTATGTTTCTCAGAAGATCAATATTTTCATTACCTTTTCTCTAGCCTAAAGCCGTAGAACTGACTTAATATAACCAAGATCTACCCATATGGCTTGGCACTTCTCCACAGAAATGGCACGCTATCTCGCCCGAGTGGTTACCAAGACCCAAATTTGGGATCTAAAGAATAGAACCACTGTTACCTGCTACACATGTCGTAAGAGGTGACTAAGGAGGTTTGGCTAAAATTGGATGCACATGTCCTAAACGTGTAGAAGTCTGTGTTTAGGGAATACCAAACCAATGTGCAACGTATACACGTTCTTGGCAAAGATCAAACATATCACAAAGAGTGATTAAAATTGGTCGTACAGAACAAACGCAAAGAAGAAGAAGGCACGCCATCTGCCGAGAGTATTGCCTAAAGCATGAACCCAGTAGCTCCGGTAATAATCCTAGGGTGTCTCTGGAAATAAATGCACTCGTGAACAGAACGATGCAGTCCGGTTTCGAGCACACGACGGTTGGGACGCAAGGCCACAGAACCCCCAACCCTCTTAAGACATCTCTGGACATCAACGTTAGTCGTTACTGCAGTAACTGCCTGGAGTACCGCTTTTTAGCGCGGCGTAGGACATGTGGAACGAGAGCCTGAGGAATAGCCGCATGGCTAGTACAGTCGCAGCGAAGCTGTTCAGATTGGAATTTGTTATTTGTGCCCACAATAGAAACAAATTCTTAGCCTTACAGTGAATTAAACACAGGTCTCTCGCATGGGAGCCGTTCTCTATCCCATTCAGTCAGACGCTTCCCCGTCTACGTTATACACATCTACGTTAGTACATCTAACAATTCATGCAATTTTAAACATGCTTCTGTAAATCCATATCTCCTTAACCTTCATATTTTGTCCTGTCTGGTTGTATATTGTATGAAATTGATTTTCTGTGGCGTAGAAGTTATTTGCGAGTCTCGTGTGCCAAAGGTACCAGGTTCGCTCCCTCTTAGAGCCATCTGGATATTTTGCCAGACATTGAGCCAGTAAATCGACTCAGAATGGTGGATGGGTTCTTCTTCTTCTGTGCGTTCGTTCTTTACGACCAATTTTAATCACTCTTTGTGATATGTTTGATCTTTGCCAAGAACGTGTATACGTTGCACATTGGTTTGGTAGGCCCCTAGACGCATAGACTTTTACATTTTTAAGACATGTGCAGCCGATTTAAGCCAAACCTCCGCCCGTCTGCCCAGCGTGTTCGTAGCGCGTTGGACTACGGGTGACTATCCCTCTGTGTGTGCGGGTTCAATTCCGCGGGATGGCAGAAAAAGCCACAGATTCCCCAGATTTACGGTGTTCGTGGCACCGAACCGAAGGGTTACGATGTCCATGGCACCGAGCCGAAGAGCTGAAAAGCTCAAGTGCTTCTGGATCGAAAAAAAAAAAAATCCAAACCTCCTTAGTCGCCTCTTACGACATGCATGGCAGGTAGCAATGGTTCTATTCTTTACACCCCAAATTTGGGCCCCGGTAACCACTCGGGTGAATTTAGACCTAAATAATAAATATATCTTTCTATACATACAAAAAGAAAGATTAAAATATAAAATTTAGACCTAAATAATAAACATTAAAATATCATAAAAGAACCCTTGAGAGCTCAGAATCGAGGAGAGCAAGGATAGAAAGCCTCTGCCCGGGCAAAACTCATTAGAAATATTTAAAAAATAAAATTCCTTCAAATATATTGTCACCCTTTTTTAATTACTTCGGTGGCCCTCGCCAGCGCTACATAGTTCGTGCACTGTCGCTGAGATCTTCCTGTGTAAGAAATGGATCGGAGCACACATAGCTACTCACGGAAGTGCAATGATGATTTTCCAATCAATCAATCAATCAACCAATCAATCAATGAATAAAATAGAGAAATTCGAATATCATATTTAGACGTTACAACAGAAGCATTAGAAGCATATGAAGGTATTTGGCTGAAATCGGATGCACATGTCTTAAACGTGTAGAAATATATGCGTTTAGGGGCCTACCAAACCAATGTGCAACATATACACGTTCTTGGCAAAGATCAAACATATCACAAAGAGTGATTAAAATTGGACGTAAAGAACGAACGTTCAGAAGAAGAAGATATAAAGGTATAATGAATCTCTCTCTCTCTCTTTGCCTTTTTATCCTGGGTTGGGGCATATGCCCTCAACCAACTCGTGCCAAGTCTTCCTATCTCTATCTCCTGCAGCTCCCTCCAGCTCTTCTTTATATTGTTGATCTCCGCCTCCAAATCTCGTCTCCATGTATTTCTCGTCCTCCCCTTTTTTTCGCTGTCCCTGCGGGTTCCAGGCAAGGACCCTTCTTGTTATATTCCCTCCGGTTTTCGCAAAGTGTGTTATAATGAATGTAGTATTTACAAATGACACATGAAAAATATAAAAATAAGGAAAAATAAATGACAAATGAAGGAATAACGAAGCGCTTGTGTGGGGCCGGGGCCCACAAGGGAAGCAAAGAATAGCAACAATGCAACTTACAAGGCATGTCGTAAGAGGCAACTGATGTTGGACCTAGGAAGCTACTCTAGTAAATTTCTTCTTCTGCGTTCTCACTAGATTGGGATTTCGGATTCTCTAATAAAGGCCGCCGTCTGCCTCAGATTATCAGCCACGCCATACAGTTTGTCTTGGACGCTGGTGTAAGTGGGCCACCTCTTTCTTCTCAGGTCTGCATACTGGGGGCAGTTTTGTTAGATATGTTCTGTTGTCATACTTGCCAAGCCACAGGGGCACAGGTCGCTGGTGCCTATCTTGAATTTAGTGTACATGTGGTGTCTCATTCTACCCTAGTAAATGAAAAACATCGCAGAAATCGGATGTTCTGGCCTACTTGTAGATGCATAACTGGCACAACGTGCAATTGCTCTTAGACTTAGATCACATACATATCACACAGAGTGATTTAACAAGTGGTCGATATGGAGCGATCGAAGAAGAAAGAATAGTAACAAATGTCAAGTGAAAAAATATAAGCATTTGAAAAAATAAACAACACATGAAGGAATAACGCAGAATTATAGAATAACTTCAGCGGTATGGCAAGACACAGATTAATACCTGGTTACTGACAATTCCTAAAATCAATACAACACTTCGATATCTACCGTTTAAACCCTTACCTCACAGGTACGAAAACTGGGGTCAAAGTGAAGCCTGGGCTAAGTAAGCATAGGAAGATAGCATTCTGCTGTGCTAAACTGCACAGTATGAACAAGTCTTTACTAATAACATTTTTTCTCTACAACTGCGTTTGTATACTTCAGGTGAAGTTTTGGTTCTTCTACTACAGCGGTTCTCACGCGGTCATCAAGGTGTTGTATATTGCGAATGGTACTATTTATAAAAGGGAAGTGCCCGCCTACCCAGCGTGTTCGTAGCACGTTGGACTGCGGGTGACAAGCCCTCTATGAGTGCGGGTTCAATTCCGTGGGCTGGCAGAAAAAGCCACACGTTCCCCAGATTTACGGTGTTCGTGGCACCGAACCGAAGGGCTACGATGTCCATGGCACCGAGCCGAAAGCTCAAGTGCGACTGGATCGAAAAAAAAAAAAAAGGGAAGCCTGCAGTACCATTATGTAGCAATGGCGAAACACATAAAAACAAAGTACTGTAGTTTTACAAAGTACAAAACAATATACAGCAACGTTTCGACTAAAAGGCCTTTATCAGGCAAAGGATGCACCGGAAGTGAAGAAATTCACTTCATATACGGCACAAAACATAAAATCGGACCACAAATCTCATTCGGCCTAAAAAAATCATTAAAATCTTTATATGGTACCTTCCGACCTCATGGGCTCAACGCACTATATTCCTATGCTTAGTAATATTTTCTCTTTTCATGCTCTATATTATTTATGCGTATATGTTAAATGTATGTATGATTATTTTTGTTTCTCTTCTTTTTTTCTCTTTACGTTTTTTTGGATTTATTTCGTAATTCGTTGTTAATCACATATTTTCATTTTAGGGCCGTTAGGACTTTATTGTCTGATCTATTTCTTCATATTTGGCGTATCCTTTGCTTGATAAAGTCCTTTTGGTCGAAATGTTGCTGTGAATTGTTATTGATTTTGTAAAAGTACAGTACTTTATTTTTACGTGTTTTATCATTGGTTGTATATGGTAGCAGTACCTCCTTCTTTGTTGGGCGCTCGCACCAAAGATTCTCGGTTTGCTCCCTCGTGGAGCCTTGGGTATTTTTCCGTAAATCCCTGACCTCAGTGTGAGTGAGATTGAGTTGCTTGTCCTATCGGAGACGGACGATAAAACATAGGTCCCGTATTCAGGTTGAGGACGTAAAAGAACCGTTGGCTGTAATGTTGTTTTTGATATAACTCGATCATCAGCTAGTTTTTCCTATTTGCTGGGACCGATAGACAAGTTCTTTATTGAGGCATTACAGACACCCTTATGTCTTAGCAGTGGTCTGCCTTGGTGCCTCTTCCCTTCTGAAAGTTCAGAGAACAACACTTGTTGTGGTATACGACTATTTTCCAGTCTTCTCACATGCACTAGCCATCTTAGTCGCATACTGCTGAGCATACCCATGATGGAAGGCAAACTTGCACGTTGCAGTACTTCAGAGTTGGTTATCTTATCGTACCAACTGATGTTCATATTCTTGTGGAGACATCGAAGGTGAAATATGTTAAGTCTCCTCTCGTGGCGTTAGTAGACTGTCCATGTTTCTGAGCCATATTAATTGGTTAATGAAACATCTATTTCCCTTATACTGTTCCATTTTTTTTCCGATCCAGAAGCACCTTTCAGCTCTTCGGCTCGGTGCCATGGACATAGTAATCCTTCGGTTCGGTGCCACGAACACCGTAAATCTGGAGAACCTGTGGCCTTTCTGCCAGTCCACGTAATTATACTACACTCACAGGGGGGCTTGTCACTCGTCGTCCAACGCGCTACGAACACGCTGGGCAGGCGGGCATACTGTTCAAATCTAGCAACAACACATTTGACTCCAAGTTCATACAGTCGGGACACTGACTTAAACCCAAGTCACGTGTCCGGTCATTCCAATGGTATTCGGGTTATCAATCCTTTCCATTGCTCTGCCGCTTGTCACTGAAGCCATGTCCACAAGTTCGTCTACTCGTTCGTTTATATATACACAAGGATATACTTAAACATTTTCGATTCTTATTTGAGAAGGTTATTCGAGAGAAATAAAGAATGATTACCACCGCATTCAACCGTGTGTTGCCAGGGCCCACAATGGAAACAAAGAATAGGAACACTGTGACCTACAAGGCTTGTCGTAAGAGTCTTTCGCCCGTGTGTTGCCAGGGCCCACAATGGAAACAAAGAATAGGAACACTGTGACCTACAAGGCTTGTCGTAATAGTCTTTCGCCCGTGTGTTGCCAGGGCCCACAATGGAAACAAAGAATAGGAACACTGTGACCTACAAGGCTTGTCGTAAGATACGATTACGGTAGGGTTCGGCTTGGAGCTGGTTACCACATCTGGTAGAACACTATTTTCTAATCCTGTTTTGCATTCAGCGTCAGGTCGAAAAAGGAGACATCTGGAGCCTTGTCTTTCTTTCTCTTCTCCAGTCCTGATTTGCCTCACAGCTTCAGGGTAAGAAAAGATTTCTAGCACGGACTTTTGTGTGCGCTTCATAAACAGTGTCTTTCGTCGCCTCTATTTTCTTTAAGGTCCACCTTCTGCGTGGTCTACCTTTTGCATTGTATTCAGTGTATCGGAGAAACATTGTATTCAGTGTATCGGAGAAACATTGTATTCAGTGTATCGGAGAAACATTGTATTCAGTGTATCGGAGAAACATTGCATTCAGTGTATCGGAGAAACATTGTATTCAGTGTATCGGAGAAACATTGTATTCAGTGTATCGGAGAAACATTGCTCTTTGTGACGCACTGTTTGTTGGTAATTTGTTTATGTGGCCGAACAACTTAATTTGTTGTGTTTTGATGAAATTCAGTAAAACACGTAATTACAAAGTACTGTAGTTTTACAAATTACAAAAACAATGACAAAATACAGCAGCGTTTCAACCAACAAGGCCTTTATCAAGCAAACGAACAAACAGGAGTGACAAATTAAAATGAAACACAAATGGACGACCAAATACAAACGTATCTAATGAAAATCTGGAATAAAAACGAATAACGAAATAAATGTAACACATTTATAAATGTCCATTTGTGTTTCATTTTAATTTGTCACTCCTGTTTGTTCGTTTGCTTGATAAAGGCCTTGTTGGTCGAAACGTTGCTGTATTTTGTCATTGTTTTTGTAATTTGTAAAACTACAGTACTTTGTAATTACGTGTTTTCCCAATCAAATAGTTTTACTGCAGTTCCATATATATATACTGAAATTCAGTACTGATATTGTATCCACCTTTTCCTGAAGTCTTCATTTCTCAACCAGTATAACACTTAAGCTACAAAATCCAACCAACCATGAAATGGCATGAGTTGGTTGAGGACCTATGCTCGAAACAGCGTTAAAAACGCTCAAGAGAAAGAGAATATACGGACATTATCCAGTAATTTAATTTTCTAAAAAGTTACGAACCAGGTACAGTAAATAACATTTATATGGCTTAGACTTGTAAAGAAATCGATTGAAATACGAAATCTGATATCCCGGACTTACCCAAACAGTTGTCAGCCTTTTGTGTCACGGTTACAGCACACTTAAGAAAGCTTGTATAGATAGCAGACTAGCAGGTGTCAGCTCGTTAAGATATTATGGTTGGACATTATTTCGTTTTGTTTACAGAAAGATTTACGAATAGAAACATGAGTCACTAGATGATATATATATATATGAGATTACGCGAGTTGCCCAGAATAGAGTGGTATGGAGAAATTACTTGCAGGCCCTATGTAACGTATAACGGTACGAGAGGAATTATTATTATTATTATATATATATATATTACTATTATATTTATTATTATTATTATGCAAATTATTATTATTATATATATATATATATAACATATTTCTCTCGTACTGTTATACGTTACATAGGGCCTGCACGTGATTTCTACATACCGCTCTGTCCTGGGTGAAATGAAAATCGCGACATATCCTAAAGGACGTAGCCATCAACCACAGTAAACGAGTCGTTGATTTTTGTAGGCACCACTTATACATTCAGTAGTTTGCCATTGCTTTCTGAACGGGAGGTCTATTTTTACCTTTTGTAAAAATCCCACGGAAACGAATTTGCTTCCAAACTTGCCAACCGTGGGGTTTGAACCAGGTACGCTTGGGTTCGTGATCGAGCTCACTATTCTTTGAGCTACAGACGCTCACCTGTCCTGGGTAACTCGCTCAATCTCTTCAATGGAATTGAGTCCGATATGTTTTATCTTTCTCAGCAAAGTTCGTTTCAGGATTTCTCTAGGATAGTGGTTCTCAACCTGCCTAATGCCGCGACCCTTTAATACAGTTCCTCGTGTTGTGGTGACCCCCAACCATAACATTATTTTCGTTGCTACTTCGTAACTGTAATTTTGTTACTGTTATGAATCGTAATGTAGATATCTGATATGCAGGATGTATTTTCATTGTTACAAATTGAGAACATAATTAAATCATAGTGATAAATCATAAACACCGGGTACTCGTATGTGGGCGTAGCTGCATGTGGGCGGACCCGCCTGGTGACGGATAGAGGAGCGGTGTCTCGGTTCCTAAGACCATCGAAAATGTTTTCCGATGGTCTTAGGCGACCCCTGTGAAATGGTCGTTCGACCCCCCGCAGGGTCGCGACCCACAGATTGAGAACCACTGCTCTAGGGCGTCCTCTCTTTGTTGAACCCTTTGCCTCCCACTTCAATGTCTGCTTTGGTATTCTTTGATCATTTCTTCTCAAGGTGTGCCCGCATAGTTCCATCTTCTCATTCTTATAACAGTTGTTACTAGTGGTTGACCAGACATTTCTTCTCAAGGTGTGCTCAGCATAGTTCCATCTTCTCATTCTTATAACAGTTATTACTAGTGGTTGACCAGACATTTCTTCTCAAGGTGTGTCCAACATATCTCCATCTCATAACAGTTGTTACTAGTGGTTGACCAGACATTTCTTTTCAAGGTGTGCTCAGCATAGTTCCATCTTCTCATTCTTATAACAGTTGTTACTAGTGGTTGACCAGACATTTCTTCTCAAGGTGTGCTCAGCATAGTTCCATCTTCTCATTCTTATAAGTTGTTACTAGTGGTTGACCAGATATTTCTTCTCAAGGTGTGCTCAGCATAGTTCCATCTTCTCATTCTTGTAACAGTTGTTACTAGTGGTTGACCAGACATTTCTTCTCAAGGTGTGCTCAGCATAGTTCCATCTTCTAACAGTTGTTACTAGTGGTTGACCAGACATATGGTCTGTGTTTAGCATGTTCTTTCTGTCTCACAAAACGTCTTGTTGGCGGTATCTTTACTGTTCTTTTAAGGGTCCAATGCCGAAGGATTGACTTAATTGTACAGGGTTTTACTCCATATGGTTCGATCCTTCTCCGCTGAAATGACACGGCGTCTGCCGAGAGTATTGCATAATCTCTGTAGTTCTTACAACAAAACTAAGGGTCTCTGGAAAAAATCCACTCTTGAACAGAACGGTTTGGATTCAAACGCACGACCTTCGAATTGGAAAGGTTTAACCACATAGATCCACCAATCTCCTGTCACCATCGTCCCCTGCCTCATCTACCAGCAAACCTGCCCTCCATTACTGCTTTCTCGAAACCACTGTGAGGTTTAATGACTTATTGCTCTCCGCTTGAAACCTCAACAGTTGTTGATCGGATGTGCTGGCCTACTTGTAGGCACATAACTGGCACAGCGTACAATCGTTCTTAGGCACATATCACAAAGAGTGGTTTAACAAGTGATCGATATGAAGCGGTCGAAGATGTGTCAAAGCTACTCGGTTCGCTTCCTTGTTGGAGTCATCAGGATATTTTTTCAAGGATAGATATGGACGATAGCGTAGACGGGCGACAACATGTAGGTCCTGTGTTCAAAATAAAGAACAGGC
Organism: Arion vulgaris; assembly: GCA_020796225.1. Taxonomy (NCBI): domain Eukaryota; kingdom Metazoa; phylum Mollusca; class Gastropoda; order Stylommatophora; family Arionidae; genus Arion; species Arion vulgaris. Next base: position 7,573,069 of record CM036769.1, read on the forward strand.
TGGAAAGCCACTGCCCTGGCAAAATTCTTCATTACTGAGAAATTTCTCAATTATTACGTACCATTCACATGTATGGATGGTACGGATGCAACATTTCACATTTGTGGGTATATCCCCCACACACTGCTGACGACACACACACAGCTTAGACACATATGCAGACACACAAGCTCACAGTCAAGTTTGGCAAACAGCAAGTTTAATCCACAAATCAACCTCCACTTCAAGTATAAATGATTATAAATCTAAACAAGAGCTAAACTAGCTGGTGCCTTCCTTCAACAGCAGTCAAACCACTTGACTGTTGCCATGGTAATGAGAATGGTTAAGAAAAGAAGAAATATGAACACTATGTTCTGCCATAAGACACACACCCTCTTGTCTTTACTTCTAAAAAATCATTGCACTTTTCAATGTGACACTCACAGCTACTGTACACATGCATTGAGATTTGACTTGCTGCACATTGTGATAAAGTTTTGTCTTTCTAATCAATATACTAGTAAGTTGATTCAATCTCCCCTAAATGTTAGAAACCCGTCAGTGGGGTTTTCGGTGCAGCAAAAAAAAAAGACGTGTAAAAGGCGACCAGAGGGGGATGGTGGCCCCACACTGTGAACAGATATAATAATTAATAATTTCTCTTGTACCGTTATACACTACATAGGGCCTGCAAATAATTTCTCCATACCGCTCTATCATAGGCAACTCGCTCAATTTCTTCCATGGAATTGAGACTGATATTTCTGGTCTCTCCGGGTTTACCCAGAGCGTCCTATCTTTCTTGATCCCTTTGCTTCCTACTCCAATGCCTGCTTATTTCTTCTCTCAAGATGTGTCCAACATATCTCCATCTTCTCCTTCTTATAACATTTATTACCAGTAGTTGACCAGACATTTCTTTGAATTTATTACTTCTGAAGTCGTCCTATTTTTCGTTAATTATTTTTTGCAGACAATTATTCTCAAATGCATTCAACTCACTTTCTATTTTCTTTTCTTTTCCGTCCGCTTTCAACTCAGACGAAGTTTCATCTCTGAAACTGATTTTGCGTGAAAATCCGTTTTTCCAATTTCTTACAATGGCAGCAGCGTGCACATTGTAAATTACTTTACACTGGCAGTCGTGTGCTCAATGTACTCGTAATTAGTATTCCTCGCCATACAGGCAGATTTTCTCCGACTTCAGAGGTACTCATGTTATCGTCCTGAGTAAGACCAGGGACTCGAACAAATGCCGGACAGTAGGTTCGAACCCGAGCTATGAGACGTCTCACAGCTAGCAGGCTGAGCTACTATCAACTACTCTAGGCAGTCCCCCACTCACTTTCTATATCTTTGGTCATTTTCCAACTTTCACAGACATTTGTAAGGATTGATACAACAATGGAATTAAAAAATCTTACGGATTAAATTATAAGGAGTGACTAAATACTCAAACTTTCAGATGACAGTGAACCAGAACTGATCAATACCCTACTCCACCTCCAACTAGTGGCCCTGGTAACAGACTGCAGTCTAACTAAATAAGTAGTGTAAGACAGAAATGTGCAGATATTGCAACATATCTGTAAACTGCAATGCAAAGTACTTAAAAACTCTCGTTTTGCCTGCAGTACCACTTTTTAGAGCGGTGTAGGACAGGTGGAACAAGAGACTGAGAAATTTAATGGCCGCATAGCTAGGATTTTTCATTTATGCCCACAACAGAAAAAAACCCTTGGTCGTCTTACCATGAATTGACTGAACACGGGAGCTCCGCTCTAATCCATTCGGCCAGACACTCCTCTAAGAAGTATTTAATGCCCTTTATTCAGTGCAAATGATGACAAAATTATATGGCAGAAAATACATACATATGTACTAATAATCTCACAGGTAATTATTACAAACACACCAACCAATCTTCAAGTATTTGGGCAGCTGTGTACCTATAGACGGGGATGTAGGAAAAGAAATCAATGCAAGAATTGGGAAGGGACCTGCAGCATTCTTCTTCTTTGCGTTGTTGTTACAACCAATTTTAATCACTCTTTATGATATATTTGATCTTTGCCAAGAACATGTATACGTTGCACATTGGTTTGGTAGGCCCCTAAACACATAGACTACTACATGTTTAGGACACGTGCATCCGATTTCAGCCAAACCTCCTTAGTTGCCTCTTACGACATGCGCGGCAGGTAACAGTGGTTCTATTCTTTACACCCAAATCTGGACCCTGGTAACCACTCGGGCGTGCAGCATTCAAATCATTAGACAACATATGGAGATTGTCTGCTTGCAGCGCCTGTGTGTTGCCTGGGTCCGCAAAGAATAGTAACACTGCGACCTACAAAGCATGTTGTAAGAGGCGACTGAGGTAGGGGACTAGGGAATCTAGTCAATAAAAAGCGTCACATAAATCAGATGTGCTGGCCTACATGTAGGCGCATAACTGGCACATCATACAATCACTCTTAGGCTTGGATCACATACAAATCACAAAGAGTGGTTAACAAGTGATCGATGTGGAGCGTTCAAAGAAGAATCTGCTTACAGGACACAGACTAAACTAAATATATACAAATCAAATGGACGCAAAGTCCTACGGTATGAATCAGAGATATGGAAAAAAAGTACCAAAATAGACAGTCGCATAAGAGGCTTTGACGGAAGATGTCTCAGAATAATTCTCAGTATTTGCTGGAACCAGAGAATATCAAATACTGAGATAATCTGACGTACATGCATCAACAAGGAAATAAAACGGAGGTGGAAGTGGTTGGGACATACGTTAAGAATGCAGAAGACCACACACCCAGCTTTGAAATGGAATACATGAGGCAAGATAGGTAGGGATTGATCTAGAAACGGGGTGTTGGGTGAGAAGTAGGGTTAGTACTCACGGAAAATGACAGCCGTATCCTGGTTGTGTCCACGGATAGTCATGATCCTATTTGGTCCCCACTTCTCACCTAGCTCATGTTTGGCTCCACGTGCCACACCCGGGCAACAGTCTCGGCTGACTGGCTAAACAACATGAGTGGGCGGTAGTAATCCTGCTTAACCCTCCCACGTCCCCCATTTTCCTCCCCATTTTCCCCTTACGTCCCTTTCCCACTTCCTTCCCAGTTGCGACAAGAGGTGATAAGACACTGGCATTGCACTGAGCCAGATAGGGTCACACTGCTTCGGGACCCATGGTGAAGACGGACTCTGTGTGTTGGAAGGGAATAGCTGGATGGGTGGAGATGCACAAAACACCTATGCACATGATGTGACATGGCCATAGTGAATAACCCAGAACCAGAGCTAGTGATAAAGGCCTGCAAGCATGGTGCACCTATGACTAGCGGGGATTGTACAGCGGTGAAATGTGCTCCCAAGTTCGATCCAAGTGACACCCTGATACCATATATCTGCCCGAAACTACCGGGGGCCCCCAGATCAAGTTAGAGATCTATGTCTGACAACCTCTTTGGGATGAAATTGTGCAAACAAAACTCCAGACATAATGCCAATAAACACAAATTTTAGATACGAGCTCGACGCCGCATCGGTCAACAAGGTCCCGCACGCGAGTGAAGCCCTCACTCCGTGTAAAAAATATGTAAAGGGGTCCATTAATATACTACAGATAAACATATCAGGACTACAGAATAAAAGATGGAGCTCGAAAGAACTCTACAACAGAGTAATGTCCACATTGTCCTTATACAAGAAACCATCTTACCTCAAAGAGGAGTTAACATCACAGGTTACCCCCAATACAAATCAGTGCAACAGATGTCAAGGACTCATGACACTGATGAAAATGGCAGGCAGAACCACAACAGACCACACAACAACATAGACACCCAGACCATCAAAGTGTGGTTTGATGGAGTGAGATATACTGTACATAACATCTATTGTCCACCAACCTGCACCTCTGACCAGCCGTTCAAGGAACCCATGTACACCAGAACAATTATTGCAGGAGACTTTAATGCACACACACCAGCCCTAGGTTACAAAGATTACAACAAAAGAGGAGAGAATTGAAGACCTGTGTAACTCACCCAAACCCTCACGGTAATGCAGAGCTCAGAAACCAAACCAACATTCTACACAGACCCCATGGTACGAATAGCAGACCAGATCTTACCATAGTATCAGCTGACATTATAGATGCAACAACTATCACTGTCTTGGATGATATAGGGAGGACCATCCCCCCATACTTATCTCTGTTACCACCAAGCAACTCAGAAGCTCAGTCTATAGAAATAAAAAAGTTCGGGAATTTCAAAAAAGCAGACTGGCCGTCTTCGAGAACCAGACCAACATAGGCATGGAAAAAATTGACTCACTGGAAATATCGATATTGTCTTTAACATATGTTGTAAAATACGGGAAGCTGCAAGAAAGGCCATTCCAAATGGAAACACCAGAAATATAAGCATACTGGAACAAAGATCTAGAAAAGGCAGGATGGATAGAAGAAAAGAAGGAAACAAGCTGAAAAAGAACCTAATCGAGTTAATAAAACCAATTATAATCGCTTGACTGCTAAAGCCTTTCAATTAAAGCAGCAAAGAAGATGAAGTGGCAAGAACTGTCGAAATTTGATCTAAATAAAGATGGCAAAAGGGCAGGGATCTGATAAACAAACTGACAGGCACAGAAAGAAAGAAAACCCCAGACCCATCAAAAGAAAAATAAAACCACATAGATGAAAAGAAAGCTGAAATTCAAAAAACACTTTGCTGAAGGCAACAGAAGATAGAAGAAAACAGCTGGATAAAGCTTTATGGAAAATCTTAAAGTAAAAAATGCACCAGTAGCTAATGTATGTGCATTTGAACAAGATTTTAATCTAGGGAGATGGAAACAGCAATGAAAAACTAAAACCTCAAAGCCCCAGGCCCAGATAGATTAAGAATGAAATGTTATGCCATATGGGCAAGAAGGCTAGGTTGATATTGCTGTTCGCTATAAATAGAACTTGGAGAGAGGCCAAAATACCTGCTGCTTGGCGAACAGCCAAAATCACTCCCATCCTCAAGAAAGGGAAACCAGTAGACGACCCCTAAGTTAAGGCCCATCTCATTGACCTCATGTTTAGGAAAGCTAGCGGAGAGAATGGTTAATAACCGACTTTATTGGTGGCTTTAAACCCAGTCACTTTATAATACCCAGGCAGGGTTTAGAAGGGGCTGCAGAACAGAAGACCAACCCTTTAGACTTTTGCAGAATCAATTGATGGATTCCAGAATGAAAAGCACACAACCCTGTTTTCATCGATTTACAGCAAGCATATGACAGAGTCTGGAGGAAGGGCCCCTTGATGAAGATGCTCAATATGGGATCCATGAAAGATGTTACAATGGATACAAGCTTTTCTCCCAAAAAAGGACCATTGGAACATCTTTAGTGGAACAATGTCCTCAAGAGAACACTAGAGGAAGGCCTCCACAGGGCTCTGCCCTTAGCTGCACCCTTTTCCTCATCTTAATCAATGACCTCCCATCCCTTCTAAACACACAGAAAGCCCTTTTTTCTGATGACCTTTAATATGGGCAGCGAGAATACCCTGTACTAACTCGGCAAAATAATGAACCCTTGCCATAATCTCAACATATTGCAACCCATGAAGCTTAAAGTCAATGAACAGAAAACTTTTATACTACATTCTCCCGACCCCAAAACAACTCAAAGAACCTTTCGCTTACAATGAATGGAGCACTGCTGAAAAAAAAGGAAAACCCGACTTACCTGGGAGTCAAGTAGACAAACAACGAGGATGACAGAACACATTAACAACATAAAACAAAAAGCATCTAAAAGACTCAACATGGTTAAAAGACTTGTAGCACCACCTGGGTAGACAAGAGCACCCTTAGGCAACTATATCTTGGCTATGTAAGATCTACAATGACAACTGCCTTCCTCTCCAAGCTATAGCAAGTGAGCACATCACAACATCCCTGGGCAGAGTGCAGAATCAGGGTCTCAGGTTTATATGTGGGGGAATGAAGACCCAATCTGCTTGTGAAATCACGCCAACATCGAACCACTAGATATTAGGAGACGAAGGCACTAATAGAAAGCAGCGATATAAAAAGAATAGAAAACCATCCCAACAGACAAACTATTGACAGGTGGAAACCCAATCAAAGAATCCAGCAAAAATCATTGCTGGAAGTTGGGAAAATCTCGAAGAACACTACCATCTCCCAACTGACAGAGAACCGATCACAAGATGCCCGGGCCCCCCACCATGGCTAAACATAAAAAAACCAGTAACCAGAAATACCTCCTTGACAAAACTATAAACAAAACAACACTTGCACCGATCTTAAAAAACCCGCGACTGGAGACAATAGACAGTTATCCAACTTCCTCTATCCATGCCTCACCTGATGGTTCAGCTTTCAAAGCCACTACTTACGCTCTCGGCATATACCTGAAATATCCAGATGGGCTACCTATAGTTACTGTGCTCCTTGTGGTAATATATGTTCCAACTATGAGGCAGAGATTATAGCAATAAAGACCGCTGTAGAACTAGTCCACCAGCAGTTTGAACTTGGGAGAGAATATTGTCCAAGACATGATAGTATTCACTGACTCACAATCCACACTACAAGCTTTAGAAGAACAGCAGAATCAGTCAAGCGAGATCCAGTCATTGGCATTAGTCATCCACAATCTGATTTCCTTCTTTGATATTAATGTCATTCTACAGTGGATTCCTGGGGACACAAATATCCCAGGAAATGACAAGGCAGATCATCCCGGCCAAACAGGGATCATCAAAACCACAAATAGACAAACCTGTTAGCATACAAAGTATAAAACAGATTCTGAAAAACAACCCCAGAGAAGATTGGCTGAACCGATGGGCTATGGGACGACTGGTCGGGACATGTATGCAGAGATGAATAGACCAAACCCCAAGGACAATATAATCTGCTCAAGAAAAGATCAAAGCACTATCTTTTAGTTAAGAACAGGACATGTTGGGCCTGAATTACCACCTACACAGAATAAACCCCACACACCTACCACACTGTAGAAAGTGCAGTCACTCATGTGAGACAGTACAGCATATCTTGCTTGAATGCCCTGGACTACATAAAGCTAGACAAGAACTCCTCCCACCACACCCATCTGTTCATAATACCCTTTACACTAGTCTCCCACAACTACAGAACACATGCAGATTCTACAAACTGGCATTGGCTGCCCAAGAGTGAAAACTCGAAGCCCTGGTTAGAAGAAGAAGATCTAGAAACAAACTGTAGACAGAGAAGAGGTGGGAAAGACCTGGAAAGAACTAAGCTGGCTTGCTCAACACAGATCTGGTTGGAGGAAATTTGTTGACGATCAAGGGAGTTAATAGAATAAGAAGAACCAAGTTAAAAACAAAATCTAGTAACTAAATGACTCAACATTTTTACAAATTTGATTTCTACACAAAAGTTACAGCCCAACAGATAAATATGTTTGTATAAATGAATGTTTTAAACACATATAAATTCAGACTACACGTAAGTTATACAACATATATGTTTATGATATTTAAATGAAATTTACTCAGTTACGTATTTTATCCAAAAGTTACGTTATTTAATCCACAGTTACATAATTTTATCAGTCTGAACAAATTGTACAGGATGTTCAAATACAACTTTATTATAAGAAAAGTTCTTCAAAAAATTTTAAACAAAAAAAATAATGTAGATTTACTGTTAAAATCTTTCAATGATTTTCTTGAATGACATGCACACACAAATGATAATTATTCCTGCCATATTGTTCACAAATATTTTACCATTTTCACCCTCGGAGGCACCCGTTATTCTCACTTATTATTCTAGAGAGTGCTTTGTTTTGAGAAGATGTTTGTTCCTTTTATTCTCAGTTCTAGTTTTGTCATTTGGTCACGCAAATTCAAAGGTTCACCTGCGGCCAAGTCAGATACAAAATTTTCGTTAAATAACTGTAGGACTTGGATCAAATGAAGTCCATCGCCAGACTGCAACTTTCATGCGATCCCAGAAGGCTTGAAATGAACCAGGCAGGCCTGACATCCAGAAGTGCAATTCATAATCCTGGTTAACCTTTCCCACCGTCGAGTAATCGATGATGATCCCTCCTCCATTGCGATCCACTATCCAGTCATGGCGGTCAAAGGGAAGCTCATACCTGGAAAAAAAAATCACAAAGAATTATATAGTATAATAAAGAATTGTTTACATAAAAAGGAGACTGAGATGGTATAAGATTACAACAATGAACTCGAACATTGAGAGACTGGGCGGAAGCAGTCAAGACAGGCACTGTTTTAAACCGGGAAAGAGGAGTAGGTAAGGTTTAGAAATACCGGAGAAAGAACTGAGACTGATATTAAAGGATAGGCAAGATGGGACAAAATTGAATTATGGAAGAGAGAAGCACGGGAAGAAGTTTGTCGAGACCTGTGCTCCGGGGGAGTTAAAAGGTGTAGAATAATAAAAGAATGGACATGAGTCAGCTCTGATGCCATCTCCCCTATAACTAATCAGATAGACACCATGGTACAATATAACTCAATAGGAGTGGTACTATAAGATTTGGTTACGTCATAACTCTATCAACCTGAGATCCTGTTATTTGGGTTTTGAGATGCAAACATCTTCTGCCCCAAAGTCCCGCTTTATAGATCCAAACCAAACACACCTGTTATTTATTGACGCCCATGGATAAATTGTGTACAATTGTGATTTTAAACACAACTACTTAATTACTATTTGGTTTGGGCAAATGGGAATTTGTGATTTTGCTGTCAAACATGTTGATCACAATTTAAATAAGATCGTTATGTTGCCCATGGTTTTTTTTGTGGGTTGACTGTGTGTTCTGAAATTTCAATTTACACCAGATCATTGCTGGAAAATATATATATTTATTTTGGCATCTTATAGAAAATAGGGTCTGCAAAATTCCATACCGCCTGTCCTGGTCAACTTGTTCAATCTTTCATGAAATTGAGTCCGATATGCTTGCTTTCAAAAAGGGTCGTTTCAGGTTTCTCTAAGGTGTCCTCTCTTTGGGAACCCTTTGCCTCCACTTCAATGCCTGCTTTGGTATTTTTATCCTTTCTCTTCTCAGGCATGTCCAATATATCCCCATCTTCTCTTTTTAACAGTTGTTACTAGCGATTGACCAGATATCGCAATTATGTTTGGGAAATATGTCCTATTTAATCATTATAATTTTAATGCAATTATTTTTTTTAAAAATTTGGGGATTCTAAATGATAATTCTATGGGTTCAGTTGATCAACCATAACTCTTGTCAGTTCTCTTTTTATTCAGTAGGTCCCATGAATTCTCATGAATTCTGTGGTTATTTATTTTTATTCATGAGTTCTCTATTGTACTAATCCGTTCTACACATTAACCTACTAAGAGCATAGCCATAGGGACTACAGCTAGTGATATCTATTAAAACAAAGAGCAAAATGACAGAAGTTTATAAAACAGACACCTACCCTAGCCAGGACCTGATCCTTGCTCGAGGAGAGTATTTGGAGGCAAAACCAGAAATCTTTTTCAGCTTTGGATCTAAACATTCGCTGCAAACAAAACACAAAATGTAGACAAGATTAAAATTCAGATTCTTCATGAACTATCTCAAATGTCAACTTCAATGTGCTTCTTCTTGTCTCGCTTATGAATTCAGGGTCTAGTATGGCCCTTCTGATTTTAGCTGAAGAATTGTTTTTTCCCTTTTTATCAGTTCTCCCGCCATACCTTTCTGACTTGAGGAACTTGTAGTTTAGATGCTCAAGATTGATCTAACTACAATATGCTAAAAAACAGCGGTTTATCAGCTGGGGACTTCTTCCCCGTTGCTTCAAATATTGTCTATATATACAAAGTTATCCAGAAGATCAAAAAAGGTGTTAGACAAGGATGTGTATTATCACCAGACCTGTTCTCACTGTATTGTGAAACGATTTTTAGGTCTATAAAAATATTCATGGAATAGCTGTGGAGGACATATCAAAATAACCTTTAGATACGCTGATGATACTGTCTTTAATAGCTAGAAATGAAAAAGGAGCTCCAGAAATTGGACTAAAGGTTTTGACAGAAAGTAAAACAAAGGACTCAGTTTGAATATTAAAAGACAGAAGCAGATCATATAAAAAAACAGATTTTGCCAAAATGCACCATCACAGTAAATGGGACTGATCTAAGACAAATGCAGCAATTTAAATACCTCGGAGTTCTGGTAACATCAGATGGCAGATCAGAAATAAAGAGCAGAATAGGACAAGTGAAAACATCGTCCTGAAATGACAT